>VXBO01001752.1:245681-286003 GCA_013400135.1 Rhinoptilus africanus | reverse complement strand
GAAAGTGCCAAATGAAAAAAAAAAAAAAAATTGTAATGACTAACAGAAAACAGCACATTCAACTCCCACTATGGGCTAGGATCTCTTTCACTAGTCCTCCGCAACACATCTAAAATTGAAGAAGGAGAATCAGAAAGAAAGGATGCAGAATGCAGCCTCTCCAAAGGCTCTTGGCACTTATCAGGGAGCAGCTGTTTCTCATGTCTAAGAGGGCGAGTTTCACTTCTGCTGCTGCTCTGGTACCACCGTCAAGCACATCCACAACCACCCGAATCCACCCTTGAAGGCGAGAGCACCATGGCTCCATCCGGCATTTCTTATCAGGAGTGAGAGCGGCCACAGAGACGCACATTTCAAGGCTCTCTGTTTGCCCCGCAAACACCTTGTTTCCCTACTCCCAGACCTCTTTGCTGTCATTTCCAAGCACTCAGCCAACAGTTGTCCTCCTGCGTTGGTTTATACCTTGGAGTCGTGCTTTTCAGGACCATCAGGCTTGGCAGGTGGCTGCCAAGACCTACTTTGATTCCTATTGCAGGCATAAACCCATGAAGCAAAGCCTTCCCCCACCTTTCAGCTGGTCTGCAGGTCCAAAAAACCCATTAAGCCCTTGCTCCTAACCTCCTCTGGGATCCAAAGAGATGACCGACTCAAAAACTTGCCCCCAGGGCTATTCCCATCATCAGACACTGAGAGCAGAAATACTGAAAGACACACCATGGCTTTTACCTCCAAGGCAAAACTGTTAAGACAAAACCTTTCCACTAGGAAAGTCAGTCTTTGGTGGGGTAACTAGAACCAGCCAGGAGAGGGCTCAAGCCACCTGACTGGTCACTTGGCCAGCTGTCACCAACATCTGATAGCCCCAACCCAAACAAGCGACTGAAAAGCCAACCCCCAAAGAGAGCAACCCTGGCAGGGATGGGTTAGCCCCATCAACAGCTGGGGCACGGACACCCCATCTGCCTCTTCTAGGGGTGTAGGTGGCCCCGCGGCATGGCAGAGGCAGTCTCTGTGAGGCACGTGGGGTGGTAGGTACAATCTCTTCTCTGCAACTCATTACCTGATTTTTCTATCCTTTTCTTTTTTTTTTTGCATAGAGTTGCTGAGAATATATAAGCCCCAAGGGCCTCTGGCTGGTACGAATCCTCTTAGCAACAAGCTCTCTGAAAGATCACACCTACTAATTATTTTTAAAAAAGCAAAAACTGGCCAAACCTAAGACTAGGTGGAGGCCTCCAGAGCTGCCTCCTTGCGGTGCTTGCTCGCTGGCCTGTCCCCATTTCCCAGGACGGCATTTCTCTGGGTCTGCACAGGCAGAGGAGAGAGTAGACCAGTCTCCTGCCTCTCCCGCATCCTCTCCCAGCCCTTCCCAGCCCCAGGTGTATGGCATACTCAATCGGTCTTTTGAGCACAGGACAAAGTAGAAGGCAGCGCTGTATGGGGGCTGCATGCCAGGGAGGCTCCTCGACACATGCAGCTGGAAAAAAAAGACTTGTTTTCTCTCACCTGATATTTTTGGCTATGCTGATGGAAAGCAAGATGAGCTGCTGTGTTTGGAAATAAGGAAACAAAGCTGTCTCCTGTAAGAAAACATTATATGAACGCTTAACTAAGCAACCTTGAATGTAACTAATAGGTAAATGAGTCAATTCTTTCTTTCTGGTAATGTATTTTCCAGCAATCTCAGGCACATCTTGCGTGAGGGACTGTAGGAACCACTTCTCATTTTGCACTAGTTTTATACCAGCGTGAGTACTAAGTCCATTAAAATTTTTTCTGCTTTCATCCTACTTTTAATCCAGCTGGGCCATAAAAGATTCAAAAAGGGACTCACTTTCATACAGGTAACGGGTATGTCCAGAGTTAATGCCAGCCATAAATTCAGATGTGATACAACCCTCCCATTTGAGATTTAACCCGATCTCCAGCTCAGTCCCTATGAGATCTGATACGGAGAAGAATATACTCGCCACGTAGTTTTGAACACTTTAACTTGAGGTGTCCTTAAATGTCAACTGCCAGAAAAAGCATCTCACTCCGAATACGCCCAGTCTGATCTTGTCTAGCAATCCCTAGCAGGCGGGAACACGCTGATCCTGCCACGGCGGGGGAGGTCGAGCTGTTTCACATGAGGGATGCTCTCACCTTGTGACAAGAGAGAAGGGACCAATCCGGGTCAGCACTTAACATTTCCCTTGCCTACGTTCACCAGAGTGGTGGGCTCTGAAACGAGCTAATTTCACACAAACCTGGCTTTTTCGGGCCGTTACAAACTATGTAGTTTCTGGCAACTTTTAATGCAGATGCAGGATTCTGACTATAAACTTGGCATAAAGTTGAAAATACAGAATAAGTCATTTTTGCTCTCTCGGGTGTGTAAAAGAGGGGGCTTAGTACAACAAAACAGTCACTCATTCCTGTATGCAGCTACTAAGCAAAAATACTGCATCGTTTGCCTTCCTCTCCCTTGATTGCTGAGGGCGTTAAGATTTTTTAATTTACTGATCAAAATGCCACTTTTGATGGCAGTGCTGAGTAATTCTCCTGATGCAAATCCAAAACAAACCTACTGCTACTACATTCCTCTGCCTTTCAATACTTTCAGAAACTCAGCTGGGCCCTCAGCACTCTTCAGCATGTTCCCATCATACTGGGCTGGCCACAGCAAACATCACGCTCTATGAGGGTCGCAGTAAATGTAACATTTGGCATCTTAAAAGCAAAATTATATGTACCTTTTATTCACTGATCTGGGCTCTTGTTACTCCTTAACTGCTTTAGGGCCGCAACATTCCCAGCCTCAAAGGGTGCTGAGAGAGAAGGGCTGCATTCAGGCTCCAAAGAGCCTGCAGTCAAAGCTTTAGATAAAACAATAACGCAACAAACATCCCCATTATTGGGTTTCTCCTTCCCGTGAGGGAGAAAGAAAAAGGTAATACCAGCCATACTTTTAAGTATAATCCTGCCTTTTTCATAACAATCATTGCTATAGCAACCACCGCGGCTATTAGGAAGCGTGGAGTAGGTCTGCAGATGAGGCACAAGCAGAAGGAGCAGGTAGACTACCAAACTATGACCCCGTTTGCATGAAAATGACCTTGGTAATAAACGGCCAACAAAAACCCAGTAAAGCAAGCACGGTATCAAAGTGGCATGCTCTCCCAAAACACCACGAGAGAAAGCAAAGAGGCTTATTCTACAGCCCCATGTGTGGGCGCACAGCAAAGGCCAGGTGCCAAGGCTGCGATTGCAAAGGTCAATGTGTGTCCGGAGTCTCAAAAAGCAGAAAGAGCAGGGCTGCGGGTGTCCGTCGACTGTCCTGAATCTCCTCCCCAGCAGAGCACTCTTGGGATGTGGCCCTCGGCAACTGTCTGGTCAGTGTTGGCGATGTGCCTAATATCCTCAGCAAGCAGCGGTTGTTCATTGTTTATTTTTATTTATTCACTTACAGCTGGATCCTCGGCTCTCAGCATCTGTGGTGTGACACCAATTTCTCCCAGCAACTCCCACAGCACTCTGTCATCATTGCTTCCCTACATTTCAGTAATAACTTTCCCTATACAAATCCCTCCTTTGCCGTCTCTCAAAGAACCTGAGCCCAGTACGCTGCCACCGCTCTTTATCTGCTTTAGTTAGGGTGACTGCCTTCAACTCAGCTGTGTTGAAGCACTTTTGGTTCTGCTAGTCAAAGACACCCTACTGAAAGCGAATGCATTCTGTTTCCAAACCCCTATCGTGCTGTGTACATGTGGGAGTATGAATTTCAGGTTAGAAAAAAGATGGGGCTTCAAACCCACAGGTTCACCTGAGCATCTCCTTGTTCAGTGCAATGAGAACACCACAACCAGCAAACTTATTTAACAGCAGAACTCGTATCCCTACAAAAATATTCTCTACAACCAGACGGACATAACTACAGTCCCAAGCCTCCTTATTTCCAGTGACAGGCAACCAAAGATTAAAGTTCAGTACAAAACACAGCTACCAGGCCAGCTCCACTGTCCAAAATGACATTCCAATTCAGGTTTCTGGCAATGCCAGTGCTCAGTTCAAGATTTCCTGATGCTGGATTTCCTCAAGTGAAGGATTTACAGACTGTGATCACGAGGAGAAAGGAATGATGCTCTTTACAGAAGATAAGTGTTAGCTGGGTAACACGCAGATGCTCCCGTCCCTCCCACAGCACTGGGGATCCTTGTGAACCAAGTACCGTAGATCCAGCCTGTCTTACCAGGTTTAAAAGGCTGTTAGAATGCATGGCATGTGCTCAGAGTGCAGGGGAAGACCTGGAGGGTTGCGCTTTTGACTTGCAAACTGAGAAAATCTGATAGGGAAACAAACCAGGACAACAAAAATGAAAATCCCCCAATTTTTACCATCAATGTAACCACACACAGAGGATTCAGACGGCTACAGTTAGCTGGTTTGTGTGCCTATGAAAGTAGGTATTACTGTAATGACAGCATGCAACCAAATGGTACCTTTATCTTCCCTTTCTAAGATAAAATTTATGTCATTGATGCAGGACAACGCTGAACGTAGAAATGATTTTTCAGAAGAGATTGGTGTTGTAACTGTAAGGGAAAACTGCACCTTGTTAAACACGAGTATGATTTATCCACTTACTGAAAGCAAAGGGTGAAAATTACGATGACAAGCACGTGTTGCCACGCTCTAGACTGCACCATTCAGGAACAAAATGAAAAGAGTTTCTCGTGGGCAGTTGGCTGACAAAGCCACACAAAGGCATTTAGGTTAACTTGAATCATCCGTGTGGTCTATCCAACATGAAGGGAAACGGATCCAACTGTGCCTCCAGACTTTCTGAAAAATAATGTCATTAAGCGTGGCTCTACCAGGCTGAAAAGGCTTTAGCAGCACTTCTTGAGCTGGGATCATCTGTTCACTTAGGTAACAATGCCCTTGGGTATCTTCTTTGGCTTCGTGTCTTATCAGTCACATGCCAAAATCAGCTCTATCCTTGCTATGTGCATTTTAGTAGAGTGGAAACTCACTGAGGATGGGAAGATTTCCCCTACCACCCAGCACATGTGCCAGAATTGCAATTTTCCTGAGAAAGGAAACCAAACCAGTCAACAAATTTCATCCGATGAACTAGTGAATCAGCTGAATGCTTCAAAAATGTCCATGCAAAAGTCAGTATTTTCCAAATGAAGTTTTCACTTTTTGTTCCAAAGGAGTGGGTTGCATGAAAGCTGACTTTGACTTTTTCATACGATGTCATCTTTTCATTACAGTAGAAACAAAAAAATAAATAGCTTAGAAAAAGCACATCTAAGTTGCAACAAAATGTTTCATTGCCTCTGACCCAGCAGTCCCAAAATATAATTTTTATTTGGCTGTTTTTTGGTTTGTTTTCATAAGAAATAAACAATGACAAAAGCACGTATGGCTGTGTTTTCAGTCAACTTTAATCTTTCTATTTTCTCCCCATTTTGCCAACCATGCAGCTCCCTTCCTGCAGGGCTTGGGCACGGTGCTGTACTCCTACCCGCTCTGCCTCCTGAAGCACCCAACTTGTCTTGCTGTTCACGGCCACCATAAATCAAGTCCCTCAACTTCTCGCACTTCATATACTTCACTTCAGACTACCCTGCAGAGACAAGCGAGCACCACACAGCACATGGACCATTCCCTGAAGGTACTGCGGTGCCTGAGCTATCAAGGGAGCACAATTTAGCCCAGACACCAGCTCTAACCACCAGCGATGTGGTTAGAGATGAGTCCTCTCCTTAGTTGCCATTAAAAACAGCTCCACAGCATATGCTGCCTTACCCTAACCATAGTAAATAACTTATTTCCTTAACTCGAATGTTACTTGAAATAGCCTCTCTGCACTGATTTCAGTTTGTAAATTCTGGCTGGTTCTGTACATCACTTAGCATTAACTTACTTATTCCACTTTACTTCCAGGGAAAGAAAATACATTCAAAGTAGGCCTGCAGGAGTCAAAGTTCTAGTCATCTTTGTGACTTTCTTTACCAGCACTCAGTAGTGTCCTTTGCTGTGTTACAGGCGGAGTTTTCAAGTATTTCAAGAATCCTAGTCTTACATGTCTTCACTTGCAATTCATTCCAATGATTAATGCAATTATGAAAAGTGAAATCACACATATTTGCTGGAGGACAACAGGTATTTCCAGCATTTTTCCAGGTTCCCTCCAACAAATGCTCTGACGTTTAGATTTATCGAGCTGTGTTCATATAATAGCCAACAGGATTCAGTTAATAAACTTCAATAAACCTCCCTATTAAATTTCTCTCAAATAGGTTTGTTGTCACTTGCAGCATCTAATCTATTCATTGAGAAGCTATTAATACTGACTGCAGCGAAATGGAGTTTCAGCAAATGAGGTTGTTAAGCTCTGGGCCATCTTCTGCCAAATGAAACATCCTGTGCTTTTATGCAGAGACAGGGGAGGGAATGTATTTCTTTGCCCCTTTTTTCCTTCCTTTCTTCTGCATTGATTTTAGATGACAAACCTCTGCTGGATTATAATCTGCAGGCCATGTTCAAAACACACAGCTAGTCTACAACAATTTATCAAGATTTGCCCACTTGCTGATTCCTTCTGAACTGCCTGGAGCAGAAATGATGTCCCAGGATGGGACTTATTTTTTTTACCACCACTACCCCTTCCAAAGGTTTATACCTCATTGTACCTTGACTACAGAAAGATGCACTATTCCTAATTGTTTCCGCTTATGCTTATTTCTCACTACACCTGAGCTCTTGCCCAAGACATGTAGAGAGCCCTGCCTATGGTGAAAATTGCACCATACTTACAGGAATCTATACGAGCAGCCATGCTTTCTGTCTTCCTCCTTCACAGTCATCATATTAAGATTGCTCTGCAGCAATACTCTGCTGGATCTAATACTCCCCAAAGCCTGCTCTGATTTCAGAAATTGCCTTGCCCTTACTTTTCCTCTTTAAATCTGATCCACCTAATGACCGAACTTCCAATTATATGGCTGTCAATCCTGAAATCAAAGCCAGTTCATCGTATCTCCCAAAGGAAGAATGTCACGTCACTCACTGAAATCACTGCAACAAATCTCAGCTAACTCAGTCCCAGGCAGCAGGGAGGCAAAATAAACCAGAAGACAATCGACAGTGGGATTCATTTTGCACGTAGGCACAAATAAAGAGTCAAATTCCCTAAGTTTTGATCCTTGATGCAGAAAATCATAGTCTTCCTGGTATAGAACGTACATCTAATTGAAAATAAAAAGAGGAAAAAAGAAAAAATCATCAGAAACAATTTACCAGTCCAAAAGGATGCTGAGTTTCCCTTACAAACAGAAAATACTCTTCTGCTGTCATCTACCTGGAATTTCTCTCTACTTCATATGTGATTATCAGGATGGGTCATTTTGAGGCCAGATGCTGACATTTAGCCAAACCAACAGTAGCTTAACAGGGTTGCAGAGATTTATGGCTTGCAAACAGCAATCCCTCTTGTCTGATTCGGTGCAACTGCACATGGACTGCTCCCTCCAAATACACCCTTCATCTGGGTGATGGGCCCAGGCAGGGGTATCCATGGGGCCAGGAGAGGATGTGTGTAGTCTGTAACAGTTACAACAGGGAACAGAAGAAGTAGAAGGGAATGGGGGCTGAAAGCAAAGAGCTTCATCAGGAAAATGCCAGTGGCAGTGAGATAGGGAGGTAAAAGGAATAGCCTCCTACACTGGGTAAAATGGGATTTTCAAAGTCCTGATACAGATCGACCATGCTATTTCTTTTGCAGGCTCTCCTCGGTGTTGTGGGCACTGCTACAAGCATCCATGGCACGGGGACAGCAAGCGTTCTTGAACTCTGATCTCCCTGGTGAAGAGTAGAAGTTGCAGCACTCAAGAAACTGTGGCTGGACGAGATGCTAGAAAACAGCCTGCAGGCTTGCTCTGGATTATGAGAGAGGTGCTGCCAGGGACTCTCACCCTGCTTCTCATCCCTTGATTTCCACCAAACAGCCAGGGGACACTTAAACACCTCTGAAAACCACTACCCCATTCTCAAGTGGCAGCCTGGACCGAAAGGTAATAGAAACTGGACCTCTAATTGTATTCCAGAGGCTGTAGGAGAGTGGAATTGCTGTTTCTGGCTAAACCAGAGGCCTCCAAGCTCTAGAACTGATGAATCCCTTGAAACAAAGACTAAATTTCCCAGGACTGAGGGCTTTGCTAGCCAGTGGGAAGGGAGATGCTCGAAGGTGAGGATCGCTGCCTCCCTCAGGTTCATGCAGCACCTTACCCCTCCTGACTCAACAATGGTGAGCAAGGACAGTGTTAAACACCAACATCTCTCACCACTCTACAAAAAGGATAGGTTCTAGGGGAAAGTGCCGCGCCTTAGATTTAAAGCAATGATGATGACAGTCATCGATCTCTGAATGGTCACAGAGACTTCTGCCCCTTATCAGGGCCATCCTGGGCTCAACTTTGAGAAGTCCTCTTCATTTACCTCCAGAAAACCGTGAGCATCACTGAAAACAGATCCAAAGAATTTAAAGCATCTCCAGGGGGAGCTCAGATTGAGATGCACCTCTTGCTCCACATCACATCCCCAGTCACGCAGTGATGGTACTCACAAGAGCAAAGTGTCTGCAGGAGGCAGATACTTTTCTGTAGTCCAGTTATTTTTGAACTGGTTAGTGCTCAGAAAGAAAAAAAAAAGAAAGAATGCAAAGTATTTTCACACCCAGGAATATCTCAGCGAGTTCCCTCTACACATCTGCAGATGCATTAATGAAAAGGAAAGCAACTGCAGGCCCCTTGGACACCCTGGGAGTCTGCTGTGCTGAACCTGCCTACCCCAGTACCACAACAAGAATAAAATAAAAAAAAAGAGTGATCTGGCAAACTTGAAAACATGTTTAAAAATTGCAGTGGTCATCACTAACTCTGTCTGCCAACTTGGGTGTGCATACAGCCACAGCCTGCTAATTTGAAATGCAAAGATCCCCACACCATAAAACCATCTCTCCAAAAGATATGGCGTGAAAACTGACTGACTTCACAGGCGAAACTGGGGTACTGTTTGCTGCCAACTGTAAACAAATGCCAATGGAAAAAAAGCCAGAGAAGGTATTTATTCTCTAGTATCTTTAAGCCACAAGAAGAGCCATAGGTGTTACTCAGAGCAGGTAAGAAGTGTTTAGACAGAATGTGAGAGGTCAGCTGATGGTGCCCTCCGAATATCCTATCAAGGCAAATAGAGAGAGAGGCCTTTCCACCTCACCCAGAGCTTGGCTGCTTGCTATTTGTTTTATATGCAACATAAATTCAGGAGAAATCTGACTTTCACACCGGTCACATCAATCCATCGAGGAGTGAATGAGCATCTTGAGAAAGACTGATGCATGACAACAGCAGTGCTCCTGTGGTCCAAATCTCCACCCGTTCTCTGCTTCATCTGCACCAGCAGCAAAGGGTCAGCATCACAAATGAGCTGAAATGAGCAGCAATTGCTCTTTGAAGTGTACCGGGGATGGGGTTCGAGATCCCTGTGGGAATCTCGACTTGATTTTCCCTTTGCCATTTTGCACTTTCCTTTTCTTTCTTTTATTTTTTCTCCTCTGCTTGTCTCTCCTTTTAATTACACTGAAGCCTACCCTATTTCCACTGCTGTATTGCCAAGTTATGTCCAGACCATGACACCCACCACCCCCGCAGAGAGCTAAATCCAAGCACCTCCATTTCGCGCCACTGAGACACATCTGGCAGCCCCCGGCTCTGAGCAGAAAGGGAAGATTTGGGGAGAGGAACCCAAACTTGACTCACTGCAGTGTCCCAGCGCTAACCCGCAGCTCCCGTCTTCTTGAGTGACAGTCTCATTCCAAAGGAAGAATTTCACCTTCTACTGTGTTTTCTAAATAACTGCTTCCTAAAAATGCACGATAGTACGGCCACATGAAGATAATTTAAAACTTCACTCGCCCTCCCTGCAACATACACAGTCGCCCCTGCTGAGTTAACGGCACAGATACAATTTCAGCCTGGAAATCACAGCTTAATTATATTTTTGGGTGGGTGGGAGGAATTTGATGGGAGATTTCATTTAGGAAACAATCAGGTCTCAGTTGGGTTAGAAATCAGGATATTAATGTTCTTCATTTTAATTTTCCTCTCTGACTCAGATTCCCACTGTTTGAATTTGAGCTCAATTTGTTCTGTTCATTATGAAGAAATCCACATGAATTTGACATTAAACTGATTATCTCTGAAAACAGTAGCAATAATTTCCCTTCTTCCCGTGTACGTTTCACATTAAGTCTTTGTGGTTGATATAAAAACGCGGGGGAGAAATAATAAAGCAAAGGGAAATCGAGTATTTATTCCAGAGCGCTACTTAGAAGCTGAGATATGCAACAACACTGATGCATTTGTGAAGAAAAAGCAAGGGGCAGGGATAAACAACACCCTCATTCCCATTTCCCGTTTTAGCCCATTTGCATGGCAACAATCAGGGAGTGAATACAGCCTTCACAGCCAGGAATAATATCTGGTGTGCCAGTACTGGGGATCTTAGGGCTTTGCGATGACTGATGGCAAGGGTGTGCTCCCTCATGCATGGATCCTTAGGGCCACAAGGATGAATTCATAGTTAAGATGCACCATCCTGCAGTGAGGTCCTGGGCTCCAATCCTGCACCAGCTGCCAGGGTTCTGATGACCCCAATAGGCCTTAGGGGTCCCAGTGAGACCCACTGGGGACCCACACCCCCTCCTGAGCCCTGGCCATCCAGTCCTTGCCTTATGTCTGTCTACTCACTGGACCTTGGACCTGGATTGTAGCCCAGTTTCCAGCCCTGTCGCTGTCAACATCTCCTGGTGCTCTGGGCTGGACTTGGTTCATCCTCTCACCTTGTCCAGGGCTGTAGATGGACCCAGATGCCAGCACCCAGCTCTACCTGCTGGCTTAAGCCCCTGTGGGACCATGCCCGGTCACGGCTTGTGCTTGA
Organism: Rhinoptilus africanus; assembly: GCA_013400135.1. NCBI lineage: Eukaryota > Metazoa > Chordata > Aves > Charadriiformes > Glareolidae > Rhinoptilus > Rhinoptilus africanus. The sequence continues at coordinate 275,017 of VXBO01001752.1, read as the reverse complement.
CTCCTCCTCAGGCTCCCAGCTCTTCTCCCTCATGAAACAGCTCTGCTCTTACAGCTCCCTGACATTTCTTGTCCTTCAAACAAGTGGAGCAGCAATGTAGATCACCAAGAAATCCCTCCAGGAGACCTCCGTGGATGATGGGGACGGTGTGCAGTGCTTTGAGGGTGAGGGGACATCTGCATACAGCCAAAAGGTGCACATACTCCTGGTTGTACAGCAGGACTCTTACTGCAATAAACTATTAAACTTGCTCTCTAGTTCATAAGTCAAGACTCAGAGCATTACAGTGGGAGTACAGCACTTGACCCACCACTACAGACTTCTGGAGTAGTTTCTGTTTTCGAAGAAATACGGTGGCTTTACCTCTAGCCCCTTTATTTCGCCAAAGAGGGAAAAAACATTAAAATACAGGAAGCGTTTGCCATGAATGAAGATATAGTTCCTCTTATCTGCTAACTCGAATGGATACACATAGCTCATCAGTGCATTTTCCTATAACAAAGCACTGTCTCATACCAGTGACAAACTCTTCTTTGTGTCTGCTGCTCTCAAGCCTCACCAGAACAAGAAACACTCCTTTCTTTTACAGATAACTTCCATTTTTCCTCTGGGAAAAAAACCCCCAAAAATCACTCCCTGCAACTTGAAAACCTGAAGGGTAACAAAATATCATACAGTTCGTGATGAATTTTTTTTCTCTCCCAGTTGTCTCATATCCAAAGGGATACAGTAATTACTGAATTACCTCTCACCTAAGACGCGGATAAAAATAGGCTGGGGTTGCATTGCTGCTTCGTGCTATGACTGCTTGTTTGCAAAGCTCTGTGAGCCACCCAAGCGCTTTCTGACAGTAACACTCCGGAGATGCAAACAGACCTGTCCCTCATGCTCCAGAGGTGGCCATTTGGATGTACCCAAAGCCCGGTCCCATGCTGCACCATGAGAGCCCAGCAGTGCCCATGCCTACAGCCATCCCCTGCCATCCGCTCCCCTTCCCATCAGCACCGTGCTGACAGACTTCCCAATCTCCCTTGATGGCTCCATCCACAGGTATAGCACAGGTCCATGATTAGACTAACAAAGCACAAGTACAGCAGAATCGGAATAAGAGTAATTGCTGTTAATTGCTTTTAATATCTAGCTTTTTAAAAAAAACTGTCCTTAGCCAAAGTACTAAAATATTTGCTGTTACAACCAAGGAGTCACTTGCTCTGCTTTCTCCTCGTGAATGTAACACAAAGGAAAACTAGCTGTTGCTTTCCTTCATACTTTCTATTTTTCATCCTTCATAGTAGTAAGTTTTAGCAAACAGTCCATTCTACATGCATCCCTTTTGGTCCAGTCTTTCAGCATTGCATCCAAGCACCTGCAAGTGCCTACCACTTACACCAAACACCCTACAGGCAAAGGGAGACTTCTTTTTTTCTGCTCACGAGGTAACCAGCTTGGTTCAAGCTTTCATACCCCTTTAAATTTTCAGCACTGAGAAAAGAAATGTAGAGCACAAGGCGGGTGTGAAACAGAGAGCAGAAATATCCAGCCAGACCCATTGTGGGAAAAACTGGGCAAGGTTGCAGAGTGGGAGTGCAAGGCAGCAGGGATTCCCCTGGATCCTGAAACAGAGTCCATGACACGGTCTGGCATGCTCTTCATTCAACAGTAGAAGAGGAAATCCATGGCCAGCTTTTGTTCCCTTTCTCCTGATTTCAGTGGTATAACAACCCCAAATTCACCCCATTACTAAGCCGTAACAAGCAGTAAGGGAAAATGAAGCCTGAAACATCTTGGACTAATCCATAATTAGACATTACCCTCAAGGAATACCTGAAATGCTTGTGTATGTCTTAGGAGTCAAGAGTGAGTGTAGTTTTCATTACAGACCGCATTATGTCAGGCAAGTTTGGGGTTAAGCCTGAAATTCCTGGTGTGATAAATGAGAATAAGAAAACCAACATTATGTCAAATTACTTTGCGGGGGGGAAGCAGGGTGGGGAGGGAGGGGAAGTAAAGAAAAGAGGATCTGGAGCTGAAAAAAGCCATAAGCAGTGTGATATCTGCTAAATCACAAAAAGGCATAGTTACGTGTCTAAGGGAGGGATGCAATAACACAGACATCATACTCCAGCCTGATGCCCAGAGCTTCATAGAGGAAGAAGAGGGCATGGGATGGCATAGAGAGATTCTCTAGGATAGCTAGAGCACTCTTGTCTGGGATGTCATCAAGCAGCAGGGGACTGTGAGGACCGTGAATGTGATCAGGGGAAAAAAAGGCTTAAATGAGAATGTACTCCAGTTGGAGGACGTCTCACTGCTTTCTGTTCTATGACAGAAATATGAAAACTCAGCGCTGGCCCAGGACATGGAGAAGTGGAGTCGGGCCAGGACCTGGAGGATGGGGCAATTCTGGGGAGAAAGGATCGTTTTCTCCCTGTTTTAGAAAGGAGACTGCTGTCTGAAAGCTCTGTGAAAAATACCAGCGCACAAAGCATGCTTCATTTGGGATAACACAGATACTTTCATGCCAAAGGTGTCTAGGCTGACAGGGCTGGAGAAGGACTTCTGAAAAGGTATGTGAGTTTATTGTATCAACCTTGGGCAGGGAAAGTTACTAACCGTACAATTCAAGGCTTGCACTTGACTCCTCTGAGCTTTTTATTGCACACTTGTAAATAAAACATTAATAAAACAGCTCCTTTAAAGCTTGATATATATTAAAATATTAAGAGGAAGACAAGAACTGTGAAAACCACATTGCCCCTCTGGTCTGTTCAGGCCACAGCTGGAGCTACAGAGATTGAAGAAACAACTTATGCTCTATGTAAAGCCCTAAGGCCACGAACGTTTCTTTTCAGCTGGAATAAACAGGATAAAGCGTGAAATATCTGGGACCCCATCCAGTTGGGATTACTGTTGACGTCAGGTATATTTCCCTAGCAGAACTGACCACCTGCTGCTTTGGAGATGCTAACTCCCACAGAAACACTTTAACTTCCACGCTTCTGTCTACCAGAAAAGAAAAAAAAGACCAAGCACAACAAATATTGTGCCTGTCCATGTGAAAAAGAGGGAGGATACCCCTGTATAATAGTTCAACTTATTGGAGTCACTTGAGCATCCTACCTAAAAGGCTTCCCTTCCAAGACAGTTATCAGGCTGCTTCTGGAGCTGTGAGATTCAGGCCCTTACAGTGATTCATCTCGTCTGACGTTACACAAGGAAAATAGCTGGATGAAATCCGCTTTGAAGATGCCTCCCCCGGCAGTTCGTTTCCCAACTGACCTTTAAATAACAGACACATGTAGTAACAGGCTCTCAACCACACTGGGATGAAGATTGCCCACTTGAAACCTTTTCACAGCTTTCCCAATTTATAGTCATATTCCCTTCTTTGTATGGAAAAAAAAAAATAAATCCTAAACTGAAAAAGGAGAGATGCCTTTCTTCTGCTGACAAGCCCAGAAGATCCTGTTTGCTAAAGCATTTTCTTCTGCAGCCTCAGCTGCATCGGAGAGCAAGTCAACTTCTGTGCTAACTAAAGGAGCAAACATTTCATGCATAACACATTTTGGTTTGCTGCCGAGATGGAGCGATGGGTGGCCGAGGGAAACAGTAGTTCTTGCTGTAACCTTTGTGAGACAAACGACCCCCCTCTAAATTAGCCCTGAAGAAGCCTGTCTGTAGCTCTCCAGTCTTTGATGCAAAACCAGAGAGAGATGTGAGGGCAACACATGTGGATAAATCAGGCATTTGCAGGAACAGCATCTTATAGCTGTCTTTATCAATGAATCTTCAGTGCAAATTGAAAATATCCTCGCACAAAAACCACCAGAGTGGGCTGAGGGAGAAAAATACATCTCCATGTTAACTACGCTGTCTTCCCCTTTTTGCTGATTCATAATGTTCAGAGAGCTGAATTGCATACCCCTAGTTCCCCAGCACTCAGTAGTCAGTATTACTAACAGCAGAGTCAAAATCCTTCAAGCCTATCCTCAGGCAAAACTCACCCTAAAATCAGTGGGAAACCTGGGTGAATAAAGACTGAATACGAACCAAAGTCCCAACTCAATTTTCAGCTGAGCTTTGCAGTCCAACCATCAGGACTGGAAATATTTTTGATTTATGCCATCATGAGAGAACAACTGGGCCCACTAATCCCAATTCTACCCCCTCTTAATTCCACCATCAACCGGGCAGATACACAAACCAGAATTTGGCATCTGGTTGCTCAAGGCTAAGCCATAAAGTAATTGTACTGGAGGAAAAAGAAACCAATCTCTTTTTCTGGTATTCCCTTACTGTCATTTTCCTTCAACTCCTTGAAAAAGACTTTTTTTAAAAAGGCTGTTCAGATTTCCTCCTGTGCCAGGCACCACATTTTATTTGGCATACACATTTCTGGTAGCCTTTCCTCCGCAGATGTCTATATAAAGTTCACATCAGTCAGTTCTTCAAACTAGGCATATTAACATCAATGCAGACAATTTTGTTCCAAGCCCAGTTTTTTTCTTATGTCTATGCTCCGATGTTCATTTTTGCTTCCACAAAGATGACAGTATTGCTACATACCCAGGACAATCAGGACTCCTGTGATGCTTAACACAGGCTGTACAGTGCTGTAATGGACCATTTTCACCACCAGCAATGAGGCCTGACACCTCAGCAGCTCCTGACACTAGGAGTTTGCTGAGGGAAAGGGGACATTTCTTTTCAACCTTATTTCATTTTTATCTTTTTTGCTTTTCCCAACTCCCTTCCAGAAATGACAATTCTTGAAAATGCATGTGTAAAAATAAAGAAAGAAAAGGAAAAAAAGGTAACAACCACAAAACCTTCTCCCAGTTATCACTGTAACATTCCTTATACGGGTCCAGTGTCGTTTGAGGTGAGGAGGAGAGGGGAAGGGGAGAAAGGGGCAAGACATTTCCGACTCCTTAAAGCCGTCACAAGAGTTAGAAATATGAAAAATAGTTTATAATTACCTCTGTTGAGTGAAGCTGAACTGTTTATATCTCCAGTAATAAAGGAAGACTCGGACTGCTTTCGAACTGTGTCATTCCACATCCTACGAATCCGGCTCTGAAGGGGGATTGAACCACAGCAGGTAATGAATTTTTAGCAGCTGCAGATAGGTTTCTTTCTGCCTCACTAAAGATGGCTATTGGCATATCTAGCTCAGGATGAGACTTGTTTCTAGACAGCTGTAAGCAAGCGGGTGCTGTTTTGCTATAACCCGCCTCGTGCATGCCGGACCCTGCCTGCCTTCATAACACAAACGCCTATCTCAAAGAAGAGCATAATTGGATTGCTTACATCTTAATTAAAAAAAGCAATAGAAATCATATACGAGAGAAACCCAGACTTGTGCAAGCTACAGATTTATCAATATAGTACCAAATAACGGAAAAATAACTTACACACAGAAGCACGCATGCTTCCCTTACTGTCTCAGATAGCTGATGTCTTATTTTTTGTGAAGAGTAAAAGAAGACTTGATCTATATTTTGGTGTCCCTGAATGAACAGAAGTATTCTATAACCACTACCCATCTTGGGTAATATCACGGGAAAAAATCCCCCACAAACAAACGACTTCTGTTCCCCTACTGAAAAATCTGCGATGGTTTTGCCATCTGTGGTATAGCTTCTGCTGCTGGGGAAATAACGCCCCAAAAATGTTGGCCTTCTGTTTTGTTTCTCAAATATGTTGTGGACTATCTACCTCTGTGGCTTTTAAGCCACTGTCTCGCTCCTCCCCAGCTAGACCTTGGAAAAGATCAAAAAATCAGCCAATATGGATCTTGTGAGTGGTTCAACCAAAATCCCCATGTGATGATGACTGAGGAGCCCAGGTGTCCAGGGCAAACTCTCCCTCACCTCACCTCACCTCACCTCTCAGAGCATGATGGACGTGTCCCATGGCTGTGTGAAAGTGGTGCTAGGTGGTCTAGGGGAGTGGGAAGGCTGGTTCCCACTGTGATAGACCATGTTTTTCCTAATTGCCAAAAATCCAGTGCCTCCTGTAGTGGGATTTTAGCCACGTGAGATCTTCTAGGGCTTACTCAAGTTGTCATACCTGAAAAGTGCTTCCTAGTCTACTCATTAACTATGTAGTAATGGCATCTGCTAATTATGCAGTAGCCCTCTATAAATGAAAGCACAATGTGATATAAGGTGCATGCCCTTTTAGAGCAATTATTTTTCAACTGGACATTCAATCTATTGTATTTCTCTGACATGATCCATTGTGGATTAATTATTCTATTTCCTAAGTGCTTTTCAGAGAAAAAAAGGACTTTAGGAGTTCTCCTCATGGACTTCTCTATTCAAAAGTTAGGAGTCAGATGCTTTCAACAACTCAAGACTGATCTCCATCTACTCTCCATCACCTGTGTGAGGTTTCTTCTGCCTATGACAGGTGTCAGGCACTTCCATCCATCTAAGGACAATCTTCTGCTGGAAACAATCTTCTCGGAACCTCAAACCTCACCTGCAATGAGTGGACTGATGCCAGGAGACTCAGTTTACCCTCAAAAGGGTTTGTTTTCTTGTGCTGAGACTGCCAAGAGGCAAGGACCATTAAAGTCAACTCTTCTCAGATGGGAGAGCACCTACCCAGTAGCCAAATTATGTAAAAAGGGTTTCAAATCAGCCACCCAAATGCTGCTAGCTATAGTGAGTTTTAGACATTATTGATTACTGTGGGATTTGATGGCCTACTGGAGAGAGGGTCCATATTCTGTTGCTGTTATTTTCCCTGCATAACATTCAGACCTCCATAAATGCCAGGGTGGAGTTCTTGGATGACATCTTGGAAACTGCTGAAAATAAATAATAATCTGCTCCGAGACATAAATCGCAAATCAGGTTTTCCTGGGAGGTTATAAACTGTTACTCCTTGCATGTCTTTCATAATTTAATAGTGGAACTGTCATGTATAATTACTTCCATTAGTAATACTGAATAAATTTGTGTTTGGTTTCTATTGATTAAGAAGTAAGCTTCTTCATTTTATATGAACTGTTTGTCCATAAATCTGCAACTGTACGTACAAGTTAGCTTCAAAATTGATAAGTGCACAAATTACACAAAACCTGAATTTTCAGGTGACCAAAGCGTAATGAATCCAGTAACTTAATAAAATAATCTGACCCCAATAGATTCTCCTTAGAGGTCTATAAGATGAAGCAAATTGAGTGAGGCAAGGAATTGATCAGGCCACTGAATGCCAGAAAGCAAGCCCTTTCACTGTGAAGGCTATTGCAAGACTCTTGTAGTCTGTTTTTAGCAAGAAAAATACTTGGTTGTTATAGCATCATCCCTGTACATGGCAACAGATGTGACAACTACCTTCAGCTCATGATTAAAGGATGTACTGGGATGTAGCAGAGCTGGCAAAAGGCTCCCAGCTTCTGATTCTCATGGAGAACAGCCAGGGTAGCTCAGGTGATGACCACCCACCTGCCTCTGGAAGGCAAATTTGGACTTTTTATTTTCATCATAATTATTTAGAAGGTTCTTGGAGAGGCACTAATCGTGATCACACCCCCAGGGAAGCCACTGTGTTGAACTCAGGTCCAGGAGGGAAGGAAATCTCTGCAGGTGCACTGGCGAGAGCCCTGAGGTAGCTCCTTTGGTGTCGAGAGGAGCTTCCCTCCCAGCACAGCCGCGAAGGGTATGAGCGCGGTGGTACGAAGCATTGAGGCAAGGACAAGAATTGCATGTTACCTGTGAGCCTGTGGAATATCTTCCAGGTGTCCGTGACCCCGAGGTTTTTCCTGAGCCAATAGAGCTCTCTGTACTTTTCCCACTACAACAATGCGTGCGCAGGCATTTTCCATACTCTTTACGTACCTAGCCAGGGAAAGAGCAACAGCAGTTAGTGGGCAGCTCCTCCTCCAACCCACCACCTTCTGACTTTCAACATGGCCCCTGACTTTTCCTCAGTGGTTCATTAAAATGATAGCTGTTGCAGCATGCGGGGAAGAAGCCTGTTACACCTTGCAGCTGAATGCTCTCAATACGTGAGCTCACCGTTTACAACGGCGTAAGGGACCACTTTTATGCAGCAAAGCTGCTCGTTGACACCGGTCAGTCATTGCTTCCTCTGAGGCACACCAAAGGAGCACAGGAGAAACTACAGATACACTATTTATGGTTGAAAATTAATATCCTCATAGATTTGATATAATCTAGCATATTGGCTCATCAAGGTACTAAAAGTTATTGCTTCTGGCAGGGGACTAAAGAAAAAATCCAAAAGAAACATATAAGAGCTATTGATTTTTATTTTTTTTTTTATTATTATTATTTCTTGCAAGCAAATTGAAACTTGAGGAAACTGTAGAGCCAGCAGCCCTAGAGATTATATTCCCAGTGCACAGGGGCGACTGGAGCCTGCTTTCCCACAGCACCGTGTAAACCAGTCATGTTTTAAATTGGCATCGCAGTCAAACCAGGCCAACCCCTTGCCTGGAGTAAAGCTGTGCCACCTCCTTTGCTTCATCAGAACTTTGCTGACTTGTGCCAGGGCAGGATCTAAGCTCTGACTGAGCTTCAGGGGTGTTTTTTTTATGGGCAGGAGTACTCAGAAAACAGATGGGACAGGACTGAAAATGTACTGAAAAGCCAAAAGCAGGTCACGTTGTCCATTGATAGAAAGAATAAAAAAAAAAAAATAAATTCCATGCATGTCCAAAACACCAGTTGAGGTTCCTCGGAGCACATGGTTAGCTGGGAAATTTTGCCAGACTGTCTATGAGCATTTCAAAACTCAGTGAAACAACTGTTTAAATAGCAAATTACAGCTTTTTCATTAGGCTCTTCCTTAAGCGCTTGAGACAAACACAATACCATGAGTGCCCAATATGCTCGAGTGCCTAATCAATCCTTTGCTGAGAGAAAATAATTCAATTGCTTTAATTAGCCACCCACTGCTTGCCTCTCTGCAGCTTTGTGCTGATTTTCTAGTCCAAGACAGATAGGAAAGGATTTTTTTTTTCCGTCCTCTCAAATAATTCCTCCCTCAGCTCTTGGGTCAGAGATGCATCCACCCCACAGCAAGGTACCAGCTGCATTCTCCTTCCCTCTATGCAGCCATAAATCAGCAGCAATCCCACAGTTACCAGTGATCATTTAAGGGTGTGAACTGGCTTGAGACAGAAAAGAGAATGGTTATTCCATGCCAAGTGGGCACTCCGATAGCCAAGGAGGCTGGGATGTTGTGCTGGGATGCTGGGTTAGGGACTGACCCTTTGGGAGGTGCATTGGAGGTGAGAGGATCAACCAGAGAGAATGGTGCAGAAATTCAAACTCCTTGTCAAAGAGGCACCTGCAGGTTTAATTAGCGACAGTGATGCTTCCTACATTCTTATTATCATCTTGCCTGTGAAATTTCTTTCTGAAAGTTTTGGGATTATCAGCAGGCAGTTGCATCTAGGTAAAGCTTTTCAGCTTTTTAAGAGGCACAAATCTGAGATTAAATGACAAGGACAAAACTCTGAACCCCAGAAGTCTTTGTATGGTTTCAAGAATGACATTTCTGCACAGCTCTGTACATCCTTCCAGAGGCATCGCTCACAGAGCTCACTTCCTACCATGAACTTTGCTTATGTTTTCATAGGTCAGATCTCCTTTCCCTGTATGGGATAATGAGGGTAACACCGGAGCAAGCCCAGGGCTCTCAGATAGAGAACAGACCCCAACATGGCCCCGACTTTACCCAGTAAGCCATTTCACCAAAAGCCACTGGTTACACTGAGAAAGGGGGATCCAGATGTATTAATGTACAATAAACTCTTCCCTGTGTTTATATTGGAGAAAGAAATTGTCTTTTGAAACCAAGATGTACAGAAAACAATCATCAGCAGACACATGCAGAATTGGAGAGCTCTGTATTACTGAATTTCAGTGGAAAATTAAACAGTTCTTAAAATTATTTATTACTGACAGTCAGAGGCTGTGAGTTTGATCTACATATAGACACGGGCCTAAGTTATTCCACTGCTCTCTTGCAAATGTTAATTGAGGCATACTTCAGGTTCCACCAAGAAGCACTTACTGTGCTTGCTTTGAGGAAGATTTCCAAAAGCCCACATTAGGACCAAGCAACACAAAGGCTAATGAACTGTTGCAGAGCGTAGGTCCTTCAGTTCTTAAAACAGCCAGGGAAGCAGCCTCTGCTACATGCCAGCAACATACATGCTGCTATAGAAAGGGGTGATTTCCTGCAGGGGCTGCCAATAGGGATGTAAAGCCCCATTTTGCTGCGAGCACTCAGCCACGCGAGGACACTTTGCATGCTCACGGAGTTGCTCCTGTCTCAGGCTGGCATATAGGAAAGGAGAATCTGGCGGAGAGCAGGCAACGCCTTTTTACAGGTTCGCTGCCGTAAAGCCCTGCAAACTGACAGCTGTCTTTTCCCTTGCCTCTGACGTGCTCATCGCCAGCATCCCGGCTGCTGAAATGCCACTGCCACATATCTTCGTTATCACCTCATTCCCCTGCATCTTGCCGCTTTCCAGTCTAAATACCACCCTTATTAGGTGCACGGAGATAAATCTGCGTGAGACGAATTCAGGGCACACAGATATGTTAGGCTGCGGTTGTTAGGCAACAAAACACCCCGTTACAATCTCTTTTGCCGCTGGGAACCGTCTGTCTTACCTTTTTCTGGAGGACACAATGGAAAATGAATATAAACATTCCCTGCAGAGAATTGAATATGGTGAAGAGATACGCCATGATGACTGTGCTTTCATTAATATACATGAGTCCGAATGCCCAGGTCAGTCCTAATAGGCAGAGTAGGGCTATGGCACCTATAACCCAGGACCTGTCAGGAGAAACAACAACAACAACAAAAAAAAAAACAGAAAAAAGAAAGAGATTGGTTTTTCATCTACAAAAGAACACACAGGTTTATAAACAGGAAGACATTGCTCATGGTTTTAGCAAAAAGAAAATAGCATATCAAAATGAGTCGAAGCGATTTTTGTCTTCAAGCTGGATGCAGTTTACAAATCTTCAAGCTTGAGGAAATATACAGAAATGGAAATGTTACGAGCATAGAAATTTATCATAATGAAAGCATATGTGTAACCACGATGTTTCTTTTCATATTTTTTTTTGTTCAATGTAAAAGCAGTGTCTGTGTAAATGACATGTAGATGCTATTTCTGCAAATGGCAGGAAAAGAAAATAAACCGACCAAAACAACAACTCTAAATGTCACTTTTTTAGTGTCCACTGGTTTCACTGGGGCGGGAGTGCCAGCTGGATTAGCTTCCTTACGCTTAACACCGAGACACATGTATTGCTGCATTTTAGCTAGTCTCCCATATGCCTGTAAGCCCGGTAAACAGCTACAAGCAAGTGGGCAAGCCCTCACCACTTGCCAGATTGGCTCTGCGCAAGGAGGCTCTCTGCAATGCTGCTTCACACTTCTTTCACCCTACGACGAGGGGAAATGTATATATACATATATAGGCGCTAAAACAGTAGCTGGTTCCACACTCCCGCTCAGAGAAAAGGAGGGGCAATCCTTCTTCCCATCAGCTACAAAACTAAGATCATTGCTTTGCTCCACCCCAGTAGGGGTGCAGCCACTGTTTGGCCCCAAATGTCGGTCAAGCAAATACAGGTGGCCTGCAGCTTCAGCTTGCTTTCTCCCAGGGACCTTCTGCTTGGACAGACAGAGCTGGGGACATGGGATGGCTGCTGCTCGTTATTTTTTTACAGTGCAATTTCAGGAAAGCCGGAAGCTCTGCTGGGATGGCAGAAGAAGTAATCCGTCTTACCCTCCTAAATAATATTTAGTCATCTGCTAAATTAACTTCTCAGAGACTGATCTTCCAATACCAGGGTACGAGGTGAAGTGTGACAAGCAGGATAAGAACGGGATCCTGCTCCTAGCCATCTCCCTAGTTTTCACACAATAAATTACCTACAATGTCAAAGGAATTGCTTCTGCACAGGGGAGGGAGTCAACTTTTAGCTGGGAAGCGCAGCAGCAAGTGCATAGCAAGCAGGACCACAAGCATTTGATATTATTCTTTTCTCCTGGTATCATTAGGGATAACATCATAAAAATGAATGCAACGATACCTGATCTTTGCACCTCTTCCTCACCGTTTAACCCTTCAGTTCCCCAAAGCAGACAAGCCTGCGGCCAGCCAGCACCTCTGCTTCCTTGTCTGCCCCAAAGCACCGCAAGGGGCTGCAGAAGGGCTCGCAGGGACAAGGACCTGCCTATGTTTCTAAGCCACTTCAGCCTTATAGAAACTTGGCCAGAGTTTGGGCATATTTGGCCTTCCACCTGCTAAGCAGAGCACGGGGCAAGGGGAAGAAAGATGAGGCAGCAGCAGCTTAGGGGGAAAATAAGCCCTGTGGAGGTCAGGCAGGCAATCGCCACTATGGAGACTCTATGGCAGCTGCAGCCTCGAATCTTTTGCCTTTTATCAGGGTTGATCACAAACAGAAGCTCACCGACGTTGTATTCATGTTTTCTCTTGTGGTTTTTTTTTTCTTTAGGTATTACAATGAAAATACAGCATTAAGTCTTCCACTGAAGTTTATAAAATATGTATTATTTAACCACACGACCAGAAGAGCTCCCTAAGGTAACTGCTTATTAAAGCAGTTCTTTAAAAGTCACTATTATGTATCTAGCAGACCAGAACAGCTCCTTTGAAGCATTTCCAGTCAATCTTGCTAATAAATATTTAGCACGATGCAAATTGAAAGTGCATTCTCAAAATCCTTCAGAAAGGTAGCCACTAGATACAGTTTACAGCTTTAGCCACTTGGTATATTTTTCTCCCCCAGATTCCACCATCAGTGAGAGCACATTATCATCTTAATTGCATGCCAACTTAAAAAATGCAAATAATTTTTTTTTCCTCCTTGGAAAAAGAACAACAAACGAAGTGGGAAACACTTTTTTTCTCCCCCTTCTCTTCCCTTCCACGATTAAAAGCTTCCTGCGTTTACAGAGTCTTTTAAACATGATTCCCAGGACATCAGAAAACTATTCTGCTCTGAAGCACAGCCAATTCTTGAACACGATTCAAAAGCCTTTGGCTGCAGAGGTGTCCAGAAGCGAAATAGTTATTCAGTGGAAATATGCTACCTCCAGTGATGGAAAGGAATCTGTGGGCCAGGAGACCCTCAACGGTGCAAACTGCACACGTTACAGTGCTGTGCTTCAGGAAACAAGACCTGGAGACGAACAGGGCATTGAGATTACTTTGAATAGCTCCACCCCGTATCCACAGAAGGAAAAAAAAAAAGAAGAACCAAGCGATGAAAGAGAACATGGGAATGATGCTGCAGGAATGCACACAAAGGACTCTTCACCAGAAGAACAAACTGAAAGTCTACTGCAAAGCTGATTTGCTTGTATTTTGTGGTACTGCACATTACTTTTTGGTTGCAGGAGAAAAAATGCAGATGCCCTGAGGCATGTAATTTCTAGGCATTTTTGGCTTTCTTTGCAGGTTTTTTGGTGCAGCTTTTGGATTTTGTTTTGCTGTTTGTACAGACTTGCTGTTGCTTGTTCACGTTCGTTCTTTTACATAGTGCAATTTTACAGCAATAAACAAACAAAACCATTCATACTTTGGTGTAATTGAGAATCAGAAATTTATAATTAGGGACAATTAGGTACTCCAATGAGTAAGGAGACAGTCTCCGATGCACCAAACACAGATTTGCGTGCACTGCTCCCATTAACCGGAATGGGAATCGTGGGGATTACCACCCATGCACCTTTCTGGAAATTCGCTTCTGTATTTACACTACCATAGAGCACTCTCAGTGACACAGCACAGTGGACCAGTGTGTGGTTCTTGTAACAAGTCTGTACTACACAGGATTAATTTGGGAACATCCACCTTGAATTCAAGTAGTGACCAATCAAAGAACATAAAGCCAATGTGGTGACAATTGGCTGGCAATACATATGCAGCACATTTACTCTGCACGTTAGCTGTATGCCTGACCGTTTTCCTGCACAGTTTGCTCTTCTGCCTCAAATGCGAATGACAGAAGCTTTAATGATTTTTCAATATTGATCTGACAGCTGGTTCATGAAACCACACTGATAAATGCAATTTATCAGCCATTCAGGTCATTCTTACTTGATGAAGGGTCTGTTATCCTCATAGCTAAAGAATGCATAGACGTAAAGACAAGAACACCAACGTTAGAAATATAACGACATAGAGAATACAGCTTACTGCTTGTCCCCCTCCCTTCTCCCATGAGCCACCGCCAAAACCAAAGGCGGCCAAGCATCAGGTGCACCTTGTGCACACCAGCCAGCCTGGCTCGCCGCCCCAGGGAACGGAAACGTGACCAAGGACGCTGGCCTCCTGCACAGAAGCGAGCATCGTTACCTGCCAGCTGCAGCTACCCCTCCCGGCTCTGATCACGCAACTGTCAATTAACTTTGAAATTTCTTTTAAAAGTCACGGGTATCTCCAGAGAAGACGAGTTTGAAACTCTGGCATAGCCACCACAGAAGGCTTTCGTGTGTCCAGGCGGCAAAACTTCACCAAGCCTCCAGCATCCTGTCTGCAGCGCTGTCCTGGACTACAGGAACCTCTTCTTTGCTGTTTACTTTTTCGTAAGTGTAATTCCCAAGCTGCCAACTTACGAACCGGATTGCAGCACTACCATCTTTCTGAGATGGTAATTTACCATTAGGTAATCCTAAATTACCATTAGGTAATCCTAATGGCATTAGGATCTTCTAAAGCCCGGGGTGGCAGAAAGCACTGACCCATTTACTCCCATTTCACATGGAAGGACAAAGAAAGGACTCTGCCAAGCAAGAGCACAAAGCAGCTTGGTGCAGTGAAGAAGCCAAGATGGACCGAAAATGAGCTCCTGCCACTGTGGGGACACAAGGTTAGTTGAAGACATTTTTCCAGGGGAGTCTCCTTGACCCTCTGGGACAGGCTGTGTGCCTAACTGCCTGCACGGCAGGTGATGTGCAACACATGGGGAGGGCAGGCCCCCTCCCAGGCCTCCTCTCCCCCCTGGCACGGAGCTCTGGAACCTGTGAGCCCTTGCAGCAGCCACCATGGGTCTCAGAGATGGAGGCTGGCTCAGTATGTTAATCTCATTACCCCTGGCAGCGCAGCGGGGGCCAGTCCACCCTGCTGAGACCTCCTTTGGTCAATAGTGGCAACCTGTTCAGCGATACCCTCTGCTAAACAAAACACTGGAGGGGACCTGCTTCAGCCCAAGTTAGAAGGAAGTTGTATTAAATCCAAATGATTTTCACCAGTAACTTCTGACTGAGAGGGACACTAGGTATGTCCAAGATGAGGCTTTGTGGTTTTATCTCTCAGTGGCTAAAGCCATGTAGGGACAACTTCTGCACCATTCGCGTGCACCTGAAGGCACAGAGAGGCCATCTGAGTATTACTGGGAGCAGGATTTAGTCCTCATGGGACAAAGGTGGCTTCACACGGTATAATGTGCAAAACATTCCCATTTTCTGCCCACCTTGTCCTTGGCTGAGATAGAGAGGCAGTGATGCTGCCAGTCCCAGCTCTGCTCTGGCACGGTCACCTGGGATCTATGTGAAAGGAAGGGAACAGCTGTTGAATGGGCTGGATCTGGCCACACTCATAACACTTGCCCTAGCCCCACCCTGAGCAGCAAGATACAGGTAGACGTCACACCGTGGAGGAGAAGGTAGCTGTCCCCACGTCACTGACAGGTAAGCAGTGCTATCTCAGCTTGAGCAACTACAGCATTCCTCGGCTGTAGCCCTCCCTGCCTCCATCTCCATCCCCCCCCCAGCCATTGACAGCTCCCTGCAGCTCTGCTCCAGCATACAACAATCCCCTTCAGCTTCCCTGGCTGCCATCCCTGCAGGGATTCCCCCCTGGCCATCAGCTGCCACCCCGACAGCTTGCCTTAGATCTTGGGCCACATCTGCCAGCTGCACGAGGACATCTGAGCTACCCCAGGGCACTCAAGGGCAATATCTAACAACTCACAGGGAAAGCACAAAGCATATCAGGATGAGGAAGGAAGGAGGAAGCAAGTGCAGAGGAGGTGGCTTGATGCAGGGAACTGAGTCCCTGCTTCCAAGACGCAGCAAGGAAAGCTCAGCTCTTTTGGCTTAGCAAAACATAGGCTGAGAAAGTTTGACCGCTGCATCTGCAACACATCTGGGGAGGTACCAGGAACACAGCCATTGGTATTAAAAGGCTCCCCCCTTAGCTGCGCCAGTGGGGATCTCCAGCCCATCCCCGCCGTGTAGCATGATGTTGGTCAAATCCCTCTGCTTGTCTTTGCCCTCTCATCCACTTGGCCAGCAAGATCATCGGGGCAAGCTCCTGCTGCCCTCGTGGCATGTCTAGCACCGCAGGACCTGCAGCTCCCCTGTGATGCAATTAGATTAAACGAACATGTGAGACAGTCTGGAGCTTCCAGCCCAGCAACGTGGGCAGAAGCAGAGCATGAATTTCTATTACTTGTGTTCACAAGCACTCAGGTTTTATGGTAAAAATTTTACTGTTGAAATGTCACTGGTGATAGCTTATAAAAAGAGAGAATTAGGGAAATTTTTTACTCTATTGCTGCCATGTAGACCCTCGTGAAGTTTTTCAGTGATCTGTAATAGCCTTTCTTCAAGGCAGCTGAAGGCTCCTTTTCATCTTTGTACAGACAAAACATGAAATTGGTAAACTCGGACTGCCTTTAGCTTGAGGCTACACATTTCAAAGAAGCTCAGGAGGAAACCGTCAAAAAGACCTGATCAGTTTGTACCCCATTTCCAGCCTGGATGTGCCAAGGACCCACTCTCCAAAGCAGGCAAGTGCCTAAAGCAGTGAGATTTTCAGAGACGCCTAACTCCCAAACACTTCAAATCTCCACACGTAGGGCCCGTAAGACACAGTTTCTTATATCCCTCACGAAATACAGATCATTCTTTTTCATTTTACCAAATCAACTGTTGTAAGAAGCTTAACTCTTGTGTTAGCAACAATTCGTGTCTGACAAAAATTACTCCAGAATGATTTTTTTCCCCTGGTAAAGTCTGTGAAACCTATCAGTGCTGCAGTAATACTGTGTCATTATCTGCAATACATAAAAAACATCACTTAGACAAGAGAAAAGCCTTGGAAGCGCCTTAGCTCACAGGAAAATGGAGCTGCTAACTGGAAAACTGAGATTATATTCACTAGCAGTATAAGCAATAAAGAGTCGAAGCAGAAATCATTGGAAAACCTAGCCTAGCACAGCTCAGAACACTAGATCTAAAGTGCTTTCTCCAGATTTGTATAAATTCTTCCAATTCCTAGCAATAAGGGATACAGACCATTGAATTTAAACTATGTGACTCTGATCCCTCAATAGTTAACGGGAGATCAGTACCCTAAAAGAGCAATTTATCCCCTACAAGAACAGGTATTTAAGGCAGGTGAAGATTCATCACTTCCTGAAGAAATATCTTGCTCTACTGGCTGTGGAGGGAACATGAATGATGGCTCAGGTGGGGGCTTCACTTGCAAATACCTGAACTTAAAAAGCTGATCTTTAGTGGTTGCCTTATTCCTTTAACCTGTGAAATCTTACCTCACCTCCCTTGTGTTTCTTTGCAGCCCAGATGATGGATAGTGGATGGTCTACCAATCCATATAAATACCTAATTCATTTTCTAATCTTAAAAAAGCCCTGACTTTACCTTGGGGCAAAGACTTCTTAAGGTTAATTACACAGCACGTAAAATTCTTTCAATATCTTATTTAAGTTAGATGTCTTTCAATT
Organism: Rhinoptilus africanus; assembly: GCA_013400135.1. Classification (NCBI taxonomy): domain Eukaryota; kingdom Metazoa; phylum Chordata; class Aves; order Charadriiformes; family Glareolidae; genus Rhinoptilus; species Rhinoptilus africanus. Next base: position 257,231 of record VXBO01001752.1, on the reverse strand, counting down.
TCCCCGAGTACTTTCTCCTTCAATAATGAGAAAGGAATGTTCATATTACCTTCTATATTCCTGGGATATTTCCAGACCTATAGTTTTTTAAAAAGTTGTTAAAATTAGCTACTTATATCCTTATTTAGATCCTTCAGGAATTTCAAGACCAATGCATCCTAAGCTTGGAAAGCCCTTTTGCACTGCCATTCCTTTTAAAAGCCCAACATGTATCTTTTTGACACAAGGCAACCGAATTGCCAGAATATACACTGACAGCCCAATACAGAGGCACAGACAATTTGCAACTTGTATGGTGCGAATCGCTTCCATGGATGTAGATTAGCAATATCCTGGACTGCTAAAGTCTTTTTTCTTTTTTTTTTTTCATCAGGAAAAGTAAGGCAAGAACTTACCTTCACACACAGATTGGTTCTAAAATGCTGCTGAACAGAGAAAGCCTGTTATCCAAAGCAGCTATTCATCTCCTATTTAAAAAGACTAATGGTCTTTTTACATTTTGAAAAGAGTTCACTTTTTTTTATTTTTGATATTTAGCGAAGTGTAGGATTTGAGCCACATTTTGAGTAAAACTGTGCCTTTAATAAAGCCCTACGTAACTAGCCTACTTTAAGTGTTGGGTTTATTCAGTCCTTTATGGTTAAACTTCATCTAACTTGAATTTATCACTCTTTCAACAATTCAAAGTATTTTCTCATCTCTCTGATAGCAGGAAAAGGCTCAGTAAGCACATGGACTTAGTGCTTGGGCCCCAGAACAACACAGTTTGGTCAGCCAGCAAAAATGTCGGAGTATACAGGACCTTTAGTAGCTGTTACAGGTGATGAAACCCAAATAAAAATAGATGGATGATGTGCCCCCTCGAAAGCATTTGCAAAGACCCGTGGAATTCATTTTAATATGGCGCAAATAAAGCAGAGAGACAGACGTTTCCTGCAGGCAAGCACGAGACACAAAATAAAGCATGCTATTGTGTCTCCCCACTGCCTGCTAATACAAGGCAGTCGGGATGTTTGTTTTCTTCCCCCCTCCCCCCCCCCCCCCCATCCCGGCATTTTTTTTTTTTTCAGATTTCAAGGATTAGAAAAGATTGATTTATCGAACTGCTGAAAATCTACAGGAAGGAGTTGGAAAGTCCAGCACTCCCCTCATAAGCTAACAGGTTCATCGGTAATTAGTGAAGGAACATCTTCATGGTGAGAAAAATCAATTGCAAGCAATAAAGGAGTGCTTAAAGGATTTTGCCTTCACATTTCGTGACAAAGTTACCACCTTGATGGCATGAAGCCAAATGTCTTCCTAATCGCCTTCCTTAGGCTGCTGGTGTTCATCACACAGCTTTCCACACCATCATTTCCAAGTCTCATCTTCTGGCTCCTGCATTGTCTTTGACAGGAGGTGGCCGGTCCCCTGAAGACTTCTGTAACCTTCTGGGGGTCAGCAGGCCTGTCACGGCTTCATGACCAGAAGAAACCCCTGGCTTTAAATGCCTTGGAGATATGTAAAGCTTGGGGTCCTACCTCCTGGCATAAGGGAAGTTTTACATAGATTGAAAACCACCTCTCACTTCCACCAGCAGCTCTGAAAATTTTATCCAGACAAACGAGGCCAAACCTTCCCTGATCCTATGTGCCACCCAGCCCCAGGTTTTGGGGCAACCTATGCCTGATTTTTTCTACCAAAGGCAAAGCATCATTCCTTTCCCCCTCAACTCATTCAGGGAAGTCATGGCCTGCTTTCTGAGATTTGGCCTTAATTATTGCAATTGGAAAGAGCAATTCTGTTAAGCTCATCTCATTTTCTGTAAGTAATTAATTACCCTCAGAATTGCTTACTTTGTTTATTTCCTTCCTCCTAACTTTGCAAAGGCATGGCATGATTATTCAAACCACACTGATGTATAACCACATATCTGATTGTTTCCACACAATACAGATTCAGGAAAGCCTTTAGCCACATTTGTATTATCCAAATAGCACCAGCAGGGCTTGCTGACAAAATACGTAAAATGTATGGCCTTTTAAAACAATAATAATGATTTATGGGCTCAAAGAAAGACCTTAGGTATTTAATATCTTCCAGGACACTCTCTCAAATCAATAACTGCTGATTGATTTTTTTTTTTTTGGTTTTTAAATTCAGAAAAGACGACACCTGTCAGTGGGAAGATTAGTGCTTTACAATCACCATTCAACATTACTGCAGCCATCACAAAAAACACAGATAAACAAATAAAACCCAAAGCCAAAAGAGTAAGATATTAACCAAACCCTTCTGTGAAAACCTCAAACAGCATCAGATTGCGACAAACGAAATTAGATGCTGCCATCAACATATCAACGCCAGTGGGCTAAAAAGGCACCCAGACAGAACTGCAATCTCTGATGTTTTTTCAGCACCAGCGGGGTTTCTGTCTCCGAAGTGCTCACAAAGTCTGCACTCTGGCAAAATATAAACGTGCCGTATCTTTTCTTGGTAGGAAGCTTGTAAATACTTCATTTTGTGCCAACTCCAAGTGATCGTTGTGGGTTTGCTTTCGGCTGCCTGTTCAAAGTTCGCTCGTGCAGCGATGCAGATGAAGGCTACACAGAAGCAGCACTGAGCCACCCAGGGGACGAGGAAGCGTGGTGCTTTCTTACACAGGATCCAGGGAGAGGCCGAGCCAACCGTCGGGCTTGTGAAGGCATGATACTCTCTCAAGGCCGTATGAGACACAAAGATCATAGACTTTCAGAATTACACAGATCGTTTGGTCGTCCTTGTAAAACACTCCTGTTAAGTCATCTGGTGACAGAGAGCGTGCTGCCTGCGTGTCCCAAGCACTGTTAAAACAGACACTTCATTTCTCATCTGAGTTCACCTGATCCAAACACTGGCTTGGGGGCTGTTTTGCTCCCTAGGATCAGATTATCCTTTGCTGGAGTGGGAATCCAGGGATGATTCCTCTCCAAAAAGCATCGCTGTAGCTGCTTGTGCTCTGAGCCTCCTGGCCCCAGGAGTCAGAGGAATCAAAAAATGCTGCATGTAGCACAGCTAGCTGAGGAGAGATTTTCAATGTCCTATTCTTGAAGAGTCTGCTCAGTCTTTCTATTTTGTTAGTAGGGTTGTACGAAAATCTTAACAGAAAGCTCATTCTTTACAGGCACTGCTATTTTATTTAACATTATAAGTTATAGGTAATGGCCACTCAGGATTTCAGGTCATGTTTAACAGAGGCTCACTGTGACCCCTGTAACTGTTTGCATTTGTTGGCTTGTGTTTCAAATCCTTTGTACCTCATCCTTTCCATCACTCACGCCAACACACGCACCTCCTCCAGGATGCCCAGGTGCACGTGACCTCCTTTCCCTGCTTGCTGCTCCAAAAAAGGAGCCTGCACGTTGCCACAGACCCTCAGCCCTTACTTCGCTGGGAACTGAAAATGCTGAAGAGACAGGATCGGGCCTTCTGCACCCAGACCCTGCGCTGGGCACGCTCCCAAGAGCTGGACCTCTTCGCTGTACCGTGTCCTTGCCATGTGCTCCCAAGCAACGGCAAACCCAGAAGGATTAAAGTGCTGCAGTTCATCAAGTCAAGTCCCCCGGCTGAACCCAATGCAATATCCCATTCCAGATCCTTTGGCATCACAAACTATTTCCAAGTTGTAGCTTCTTATGATTAAACAAAAAAGATCTGGAAACTGATAAGTAAGTTTAAATCTCAATAGAACAAGTTGTAAATAATCCATATTGTCTCCCCAGTTTCACTGGTTTCTAAAATGGCTAGAATAAAGCATGGATTAATCTTCCATTAGTAAAAGGATACCTGCTACAAATCATCGTTCTGTATTAGCAACGTAAGCTCTTTCTACCGAAGGAGCAAAAAACTTGCATTTTCAAAACTCCAACTTGTTCCTCACTGCACCAAACCCAGGATGTTTACTTTTTCTGCATTTCAATCAGCTGAGTAAATAAAACTAGACTGGTAAACCTCTGTTCCTGCCAGCACAATACCGCCATGTTAAATCAAGGATTTAATTTAAACATTTCCGCAGATGATTTTTGGAAGTTCTATTTAACCTTTGTTTTCAATTTTCTACCTAACTCTGAGGATTTTTTTTTTTTTATGACTTAAGAAAACCCACAGGACTGAAACAACAAGCTAATCTGGGGGCTGGGATTAGTCATGTCTCTTTAAATAAAATACATATGTTGAAGTAAGAAAATGAGCAGATAATCACTTACACCCATACAGCATATGGGGAGAGCGGGATATGGCAATGCTTTGTAAAGCAGGCGTATTTTCAAAAGGGGCTTCTCAGTTTTGTGTCTGATGCTCCTCTCTCCTCACCCCACCTCCCCCAGCCTGGGCCAAACTCCCTAAAAGAGACCAGACTGGGCTTTGCAAGGTTTTACATAGTAATAATCAACATTGAGTCTTTGCATTTGTCTCCTACTTTTGGCTGTTAGGTTGCACATTCTTGGATTTGTTTCTGCAAGCCCATGAACAAGAGTCTCCCATGAAGAAGAAATAAAAAAATAAAGCAGTATAAAGGAATACGGCATGAGTCTTGTTTAAAGTCAGAAACTTGGGAGAATATATACTTTTTGTATTCATCCATTAAATCAGGGTTGTGTGCCTTTAGCCCCAGACCATTTGAAGCTCCCATGGCAGCCTGGGGGATGAGGGGGACTTGTTTTGGTCATTTGGGGATTGATTTCTGAAGGCTGCAGTGCAGGACGTTTCTGCATTATCCCCATTAATGGGATTTAAGCATGTGTTCTCATGAATCCGGCCACAAGACCTAAAAACATTCTCTCCTGTGTGTTCAGAATAAATAACTTTTTTCCAGGGTATTTCAGGTTTTTAACATAGTACTTATTCTGCTGTTGCAGAAGATGGGATGGGAGCAGGTTTCCACAAGAGGGAAGAAAGCTGCAACAAGACTACGGTGATTAATGCCAGGATTAAACTATCTCAAGGCCCCTAATTAGTAGTGCCTCTTCAGCAACAAAAGGAGCTCCCAGCTAAGACTCTGGGTCTCCCTGTCTGAAAGAAAGAAAATTTAATTTTGAGGATGATTTTCAGGTTGGTTTCCATTGCACTGGGTGAGCGTTTCCAACAAACCTAGGGCTCGCTACTCTCTGAAGAGATCATCATGAATTGTGCTTTCTAAAGAGCACCCAGGTGGCCTATGTCACAAGCCAAGCTATACCCTGGCTAAAACAATAACGCAATAACAAGGGACAAAAAGAGAAGCAAGCTGACAAAGCCCTTGGTTTCCTGCCTTCTTTCTAGTGGGTCCACAACTGCGTTTGGCAGCTATGGCCGACGCGCTGCCCTTCCAAAGTAAATAAAATAAAATCTCGTTGCCACATACTGCAGTGCAGAAGAATGTCAGGAAGTCTGGTCTGGCTGGGGAAAATGCTAACAAACCCAACCGCAGCCAGGCAGTGCCGGGGGGAGAGGGGACAGGCGCCCATGGGAACTTCAAAGGAAAGGTTACGCCTGTAAGGGAGAGAAAGGACAGCTTCTAGTCTCTGCTAGCAGGAAGGAGGCTTCACCCTCTCCTCTCCGGCCATTTGGAGATGTCCTGTGTTACTTCTGCCGCAGCAGCTGCTCAGCTCTGTTGATGAACCCTTTCAATCTGCTTACGGGACTTGTCTTTTGTTAACTCAATAACCACTTTCCTCACCCAATTTTCTACCAGTTTTCCATGTCGGTAACTACCGCGCACCACATCATGCACCATAACAGCATACGGCAAAGATGGGACCTCAAATTGCAGTAGATACGGCAAAGAGCACATCTGGATTACTGTCTGTAGCCCCTCTTTTCTTCCCTTTACTAATGCCACAACGACTCGAATGAGCAGCTTTTAAATGTCTGCAGAGGAAGCACTGTACTACTGCATAATGCAAAGGCATTTGGGGAGGGGATTCATCTGAAACCCTCCGTTTTGCAAGGAGAATGAGCGCATCCAGAAACACATGGATGGTTTGTCATGCTGTAGCATCTGGCGTGGGCTGATGAAAATCTGGTGTGCGAGGACCACAAGCAGCCACAGAACATGCCTGACCACCCGGAAAGGAGTTGATGGATGGAAAGCTGAAGAACCATGCTGGACTATTCACATATAAATGTATTTTCCTTTGTCACATAAGACTTCCTACAGGAATGTGAATCTAAAAAAAAAGATTCAGTGTAGTCCTGTCTACGACAGTCTGAGACTTTTCACACCTCTAACATCTACCCGGCACAATGGAAAAGTGCGAAGGAGAGACTTCGAGCTGCTCGTCTCCAGAAATCACTCCACAAGGCAGCAACCTCCGGTAGAACAGCCTCACAGCTGCTCTAAAGCATTCCAGCTGGTAACGCGTCCTTGCAAAGAGCCATCTGCTAGCAAGAGTGCATCAATACCGCACCGATACGCCTACAGTCTCCACCTCGCAGGCTATAGATGCAAGCAGCACAGCAGGATTTTGCCACCCAAAAAAGCTTGCGCAGTCCCTGGCTTGAAAGATCTGTCTTCCCTGCAAGCTCCTGAGGGCTGGGGGAACCAACCCTCCAAAACAACGCCCTCCTGGGTACATTTGTGGACAGTGAATCAGTTTGTGCTCATGAGCAATTTCATGCCACCCTTTGCATCCCACTGACATTCTTAGATGGGCCACGAGCGAGATACAAGTCATGTGGGCAGAGCTACCAAAGATTAAAAGATGCCCCTCACTGCCCATCTCTGCTCACTTCTGTTTGTCAACAAGCTGCTAAAAAATGAAAAAGCTATGGCTACAGCGGACCTAGAGCACCCAGAAACTGCCATTGGAAAAGGCTGGGAAGAAAAATCCCCTCTCACCCTGTGTTTGTAGCAGAAGCTACACGCACCACCCGAGAGGCAGACATTTTGGCGTCCATGTCTGCATCTCTTCATGCTGAAGAGATCTTTAAAAGGCATAAGTGATCCCCAGTGTGGGTGAACCCTTAAAATTTCTGTTTAATCGTATAGAAGGAAGAAATCAAACTGAACTTTTTCAAAAACTCCTAGGTAAAAGGATGCTACTCTTGGTGATGGTACCTGTTGTGAAATGGGAGCTACTCTGCCCTCCTGGTATCAGCAGCAGGCACAGAAACCCTTGCAGCTCTGAACAACATATCCCACGTACGTGAGCTCACATCGTCTCCTGGCTACATGTCTCAAAAGCCGGACTAGAGCACGAACCTCGAGGTCTCAGCAGGAGCAAGCTACTGAATCCTCTCAGTACCAACCTGCCATACAGGAAGGATGCTCCCAGCACAAAGGGAAGGACCCACATACGTAGCTACCAAACTTCCCTCTCAAAAGTGCTGGGCTAAGTCAGAAAAGTTAATGTGGATGAAAAATAAACCAGCTCTATAAGCATGAAATCTCCTGCTGGGTAACCCCTAGGTAACTGGTGCTCCACCAGGGGAATGTCAGATTCTCTCATGCTGGCACAATAATACAGGGACTGTTCCTGAAGGTTGGGGAAGTTTATTTTTACAACTTTGCACAGTGCCTACAAATCTTTCAGCCACACAGCATCTGGTTCAGGCACTGCCCTTTGAATGGCTTTTCTGTTGGTGCAGTAATTAAAGGTATCCCAGGTGACACCTGATCCCTTATCAAGTTCATTAATTTAAGTGGAGTTATTTGGCTCTCTATTTTCTATACTTCATAATGTATTTCTAACCTTTAAAGTGACATAGGCAAGCACCAGATTGCAGGGACGCTTATTAACAGCCTATTAAAATATTTTATGGCCTTTATTTTTACGTTGCCATAGGGAATCGAGTATTTTGCTGTTGTTGAACAGGCTCGGGATTTATGTTGCGAGAGCTTCACCACAGCCTAACACAGAGCAGTGCTAGGAAATGAACTGGGAGAACAAACTCCCATTCAGCTCCCCACGTGCCGTAAAGCTGTCACACACAGATGGCAGCAAGAGGCCCTCCAATGACGGCCCTCAGTTTGGTTTGCTGTTTTAAATATAAACCGGTAAGACAAGATGCAGGGCTCTGGGAGAACACTGAGAGCCAGCAAAGGCAGCACATGTCTTGAGAAACAGATCTGGATGTCTTCTCACCAACCATATAGACCCACGGAGATAAGCTCAGAAAGGATCTTGCTGGTCACCTGTGAAATAACGTGGTCTGTGGCTTTTTATTCCAGAGCTGCTGTACCACATCCACGTTTTGCAACTGAGTTAGAGCCAATGACTTTGGAAGAAGACCACAATCTCACATACACAAAGACTACAATTTTAAGCAGAAGATGACTGTGATTTTAACTAAATCTTTTCCAGAGATTGTAAGCCCCTCACATCCCTAGCAAAGCTCCCTCAAAGGTGAATTCCCTTCTCTGTTAAAAAATCTGCACCTTCTCCTAACTCAAGCATATCCGATATTGAGACAGCACATGCCTTGGATTTAGAGACTTGACTTTGTCCTCCTTAGGTATTCAGAAATTACAACCATGTCCCTCCTGAAATTCTTGTTTTGATAAACTTGCTAGGGTGAGCTCAGGGTCTTCCCAAGTTTGTATTATGTTTCTCTTATTTTTCAAGCATAAAAAAGTAATTTCTAATGAAGCAACACATTTGGAAGGGTATCAGCAACATACTTAAAAGTCTTTTAATTGCTTGTGTTTTCAAAACGTTTTAATGAAGTCAAATCAGGAATAGACACTCATCTGCCAAAGAACCTATAAAATATTTTACAATGACATTATAATTGATGTAACTGGTTGTATAAATTCCTGGCATTTCAAACAAAGATACTAGAGATTAGCACAAGCAAGATTATTCAGTAGGCAATTATTATTTCTGCTTTAATTATAAGGGCTTTGTTGTGTTTTTTTTCCCCCAGTTTTTAATTTAAATGTCATACTGCAAGGCTTTCTAGACAGATTTTGTGTGGGTAATCCTAGGAAGACTGTTCTCAGCGAGCAATCCCATAGCACTAATTCATGACGAGTAGTCATATTCAATGTCCCACTCCTTAAACATCTCATCCAAGACCGAATGAAAGACTATCACGCTGGCATCAATCCTGGCCATCCAGGAGGGACTGCTCCTCCAGTTTCATCTTATAGCTGATGGATGGCAGGAGAAACAGAGGCAGCAGAGCAGCCTGCCCACAACCCAGGCAGGGACAAACCGCGCAGGTCCCCAAGCTCACGTCTCCTACATTTGTATAGGGTCTGGACCCCTTTCCTCCCAACCCTTGAAGAAGAAGCTGCACCTAAAAAACTGAAACTTCACCTGAAGGACCGTGCCGGGTCATGGCACGGCAGCAGCACTGCAAGCCTTGCCTGCTGGGGAAGTTTTAAGGGATTGACCTACTTTAAATTAAAGCTGCATCTGCGAGAGCGGCTCAGCGGTAAGAACAATAACCTTGCTGAGAAACGCCTTGCAACTGGCAATTCAGTCATCTCCTAACGAGCTCCCCTCGTGCCTCTTCTCCCGCTCCCACCACGGAAGAGAGGGGAGAACCAACTTCCAGCCGTGTCGCACAACGCTCTCCTTTCCTGGGCAGGCAGCAAAGCGCTGACTCCCAACAATTTCCTTCTCCTGAAGTTCATTAGATGGTTTTATTAATTAGCAGGCTCCCCATCTTATCATGCACTGCACCTGAAATCCCACTTGTATTTTTGAAGCGAGTAATTAAAACCAGAGGTACTTGAATAAACAGGCACTGATGGAGACTAATATTCTATCGATATAATGAAGCAGCTTGCTAGACAGTAAGATGCCCAGGCTCAGACGTTAACTGAGTTCAAGGGCAAAACATGCCTTGGTTGGCACGCACATCCTCTGATGTGGGCACCCCCAGGTAAACTCCTGGTAACTTTGCTGAAACTAATCAGATTCTGAGGAGAATTTGGGTCATTAAATCTGTCAGGGGGCAAAACAAACAGAAAAGAAGTAAGGCTGCCACCCTCAGAGCACAGGAAAATAGTAATGATCAACAATTTCAACACCTTCCCTGTAGAGACTGCAATAATTAGCCAGTAATTATCAGGCATGATTTCCTTTTACGTGGAGGGACTAGGAAGTTACCTGCTTCAAGGACAGCAAATGCAACTTTGCTTCTTTCACACAAAATTGAATGGAAAAGGCCACCACTGACAGCCAAATCCCAATAAAGACAGTGCTTCGTCATCAGCCATTTGCTGGTACCCATTAGAAACCACTCTGCAGTGCCATAACCCAACGTATTGCCCCTGGTTATTACTGCTGCTGGCAGAGCTGGTTCCCCTGTACGCTCCTCAGAGAGGAATGGGGGCATAAACGGCAGAAGACAGAAACAGACAGAGAGAAAGAAAAAAAAAAAACCTAATCACTTACTTGATATTGTCAAGACATCCAGATTCAGGTTTCAGTATGGCAGTATGATGAAACATTTTATAGAGAGCAATCCCAAGGAAGATGACATTAAGCTGCAATGGGGGGGGGGGGGGGGGGGAAGACAAAAAGAGGGGNAAAAAATGGGTTACGTGACATGGCACAACATGATGGGGAGAAAGTCAGCTTCTTCTCCGCAACAGATGAACTGCTGTAGGAAATTAGCTCTCGCTACAGTTTTATAGAGACTGGATCACAGAAAATTGCTAAGTGTTTTATAAGGTGTGCTGGGCTGTAGACTGCAGGACTGGTGATGCCACGGCGCTACCAAAGCTGTGGTGCTGCTTACGTTACTGATACTGGGCTGGTTCCAACATCAACTCTACTGTTTCAAATGACATTATGGAAAATTAAAAATATTTGCTGTAATGACAGTTCCGTGTCCAAGACATCAGTTGTGAAAAGTCATTCCATGCATCTTGCTTAGACAGCCCCATTGTAATGAAGCATAAAAGCATCTTTTTCTGTGAATATATCTTTTAAATATGATGTAATGGGGGAGATGGGCAGGGAAATCATGACTGCTGAAGATGCTCAGCAGAATACAAAGTTAAAAAATAAAAAGGAAAAAGAGTTTGACTTGTTTCATAAAAGATCCAATGATGTTTTGAGGCTGCCAATTCTGGGAAAGGAGTTCCTCCCAAAAGCCCAGGCCAGGGTTTGAGACATAATCAAAAAAGGAAGATATCTTTTTATGAATGAATTACTTAAGCGGTAAAAATCCCAGGAGTGTAGCTGGCGGTGTGGCTGCCTCCCTGATGTGGAGGGCTGCTGAAATGACCCCCAGTTGCAGGAGAAGCAGGGACAATGTCTGCATTGAAGTGAGAGCGCCTGGTTTGCTGTGTTAGCCAAACTGTAGTCTATTCAAAACAAAGGACGGTTTATTTAAGCCATATTGTAGCGATTAAAGTACGAGAAAACTCCAGCTGCCTCTAAAGTCGGGTTCTCTACCTTGTTGCTGTGTTAGCTGATACGCTGGCAACGTGCTAACTGTGAAGTCACACAGGCTTCAACTTCTGCTGGGGAGGAAATTCCCCCACCAAATCTTTCTTCCAGTTTGGACTTCATTTCACTCCCTCCACCCCATAATTCCTTTTTTTTTTGCATGATTGATGCAAAGCTTTGCTCTGGAATTCAGGAGGTGGGCGGG
>VXBO01001752.1:166256-245631 GCA_013400135.1 Rhinoptilus africanus | reverse complement strand
TCAGGGCCATCAGAATAGAGTTTGGCACTTCTAAATGTCCAGTAGTAGACACCAAACTCTGCAGGTGCCCATTCCAAAGCTCCCTGGCCCGTTTTGATCAACTATTTTGTAATGCCAAGAGCCTCTCATAATGAGGGTCTAATTGCTTGTGCCAGGTGGGGTCAAAGAAGAACATGCCTTTCTCAAATTAATCTGTGTAAATTGAAGATAAAGAGTAAAGGGACACCAAAAGTTTTATTTCTTGACCTGAGAGACGGGGTAGTTAATTAGGAGTTCTTACCATAATTATCAAGGTCGCTGGTCCTATAAAGCTCCAAATGAAGTAGGTGTCAAGTCGGAGCCAACATCTGTAATGAAACACAGGGGAGAGAAGGCATTCAAGGACGGCACCCAGGACATACATCAAGACTGAGCGAGTGACAGAGAAGAATGTGAGCTGCAAAACACGCCGGTGGGAGACAGGAAATATTACATTGCTTGTTCATTTAAATGCTGAATTATGTGTCCAATTTCTGACAGCGCTATTGATGGAGTAAGATAATTACCTCTGGAGGAAGCAGGGAGAAAATGGCACAAGGCCTAGTTGCTAAGGATTTCTGCATCTGTCGGAAAAAAGCCTTAAAACTGTGGGGTTTTATAAGCAAGGGGTCCGATGAGCATCCGTGGAGCTTTTTTTTCGCTTTAAGCTCCTCTTCCTTCTCCGGCTCTGACACTACACAAGCTGTCTGTCAACTGTCAAGTGAGATGACATGTCTCCAGCAAGCAGATCAGAGCAAGTTTGGTGCAAATAGGAAGCACAATTTGGATAACAGAAGGCTGAGGTTTAATTAGGTTCAGCAACTTCCCCTTTAGAGGGTTTTATTTCCCTGAACCTCCGGAGTGTTTTGTTTCCACTAATGTTTCAAGGGTTGCATATGGTCTGCACTATCACATGAAGTTGATTCATGGCCTAAAACTAAATTATTAATCGCTTAATTTCAACCGCATTTAATACTCCCCACATTTTTTGAGGCCCCTGGGAAATTACATTTCCATTCCTAGTTCATTCCAGGCGACAGGAAGATAAAATGGAAGTGACTGGTTACAAGACAGACAAATATAAATTCCAAGAGAGTTTTGCACCATGTTTAAAATAATAATATCTTGTCGTGTTTGCAACGCTACAAATCACAGCTCCGTTAATACACAGAGGACTAAGAAAGCATAAAACCACTCTTATACTAAACATCCAATAGAACTTCATAATTAGGCAAGTGACAGGAACTGTATATACGAATTTATCCTGGTAGAAGAGAGAGCAGTTCTCACGAATGACATCTCTAGTGCACATGCTGCATTTTTTTCCCCTTCCAATGGACTTTGCAACAGGCAGAAAGGCCTGTGCCAGCAATCCCATGGAAAAGATTAGCAGGAGCTGCCTGCTGGGAGAATAAAACATGCCCTGAAGTTCTATGACTGGGACAAGCCAAGATAAGAATAAATTCAAAGATGTAGATAAAGCTTCTCACTTCCCTCCCTGACCATATAGATTTTAGGTCTCGTCAATGTTGAAGATGTTTCGATATATATATGATTGTGACGCTATTTGTAACAAGTTAAAATACCATAATTTCCACGATGGTCACTCCTGAACTGCCTCTGCAGCTGTTCATCCAAAATCTTCATGTGACAGCATCAAAATCTTAATGCAAGAGGCAAACAGAAGCTTTCAGGGCGATTGCAGGGAAATCGTGTTTCCTCTGTGGCTGCTGAAGTTCAAGGTGATTTAGATGCAGCTGGTAATGGAACAACACAAGTGAGTAGAAACTATTTGAGTCTGATTTCCTACAGGAAAGGGTTTATGCGATCATGACATCTGTGTATCACCCATAATAACATCTGAAATGTTGCACAATTGCAACTAGATTTGACAGAGGAATAGAGGTTTCAAGGATAATGAAGTCCCTGTAAAAAGTCCTTCCAACCATCCCTGAAAAAAAGACGTCTGCATAGCAGCAGCTCACACATCACACAGCATTTCAAACCTACCCCCTCCCATAGGAAAAAAACAGTGCTTGTGCCTCAGCTTCCACATATAAATCAGGGAATACGCAGCCCCACAACTTTTTTCTACCGATAATAAGAGTGCTGGTGTGTGGGAGAGGACTCAGAGGGTTGGCTTTTTTTAAAATTAAAAAAAAAACCCAACAGTTTAACATTCAAAACATCCCCCAGCCCCTACTGCACAGGAGCAGTGGGAGCACAGTGTATTTTAATTGCCAAGCAACTTGATTTTCCTTCAGCACAAAGAGCTAGCTGGCTCCTGGAAAGCCCAGGGAAGAGGAAAGATATAAACCCTCTCTTTCCTCCTTAAAGCATGATGGCCAGCCATATGGTCATATCTGATGCAGCTGTTTTTGAATGCATATAGATTGGGACACGGGGAAAATCAGTGAAAGCTGAAATACGGCATGAGGGAAAAGTCCTGCTGGGCTGAGCAAAGAAGCAGAAAGCAACTGGTTTCCTTTCCAGCCAGCCAAATGGATGAAATTTTCCACCCTGTTCCCCTAAAAAAATCTGTCTCTTCAGTTGTGGAGCGCAATTCAGTGACAAGAGATGGAGGCTGTGGGTGGGAAACAGCCGAGGAGCCAGGTCCTGCCCTCGGGAAAAGCAGGGGGCCGGGCATGGAGCAAAAAGGTCCCCTTCCAATGAAAGATGGCTTCATCTGAGCAAGCGTACAGCTTGTGAAAACCAGAGAAGGCTTTTTTTGCCTCTCTGCGTGCTTTAAAGAATGTGATGACACTTTTTATTTGTTTGAATAGAAAGATCGGCTTTCTATAAAACCACGTATGACACTCAGTCTTGGGCGACTAAACAGAAAGCTGCAGGACTGCCCCTAATCCAATCCACAGAGGGACTTTAAAAAGCCATCTTTTCTGTGGTCATCAGGAAGAGATGCAACTTTGAACCTGTTTAAGTCATACCTCATTAAAAATGCAAATTAAGACCAAAACATCAAAACACAGGCATCCCGCCAATTGCATTGAGGAGCTGTAAATTGCTAATCAGACAAGTACCACACTGAGCTTTTCTTCCCTTAAAAGACAAAAACCAACATGCACAATGGACTGCATAAATGAGCTCTCAAAACAAGGAAGCAATCAGGCAACTCGCTTCCCAAAGTTGCTAATCTTGGGCTGCTGAGTTACTTCTGACCCCCCATGCGCAGCTGCACCGTGAACACGGACTTGTCACATTACAAGTTTAGACTCCGCTGTCATTAAGCAAACAAGCTGCTTCGGGGCTCAGTACAAGGCAGAGCGGATTATCCGAAAGTCTGCGGATGCGGGGAACGCTGCTCAAAACCCCATTGCTTCTGTCAAGAGTCACACCAGCGTATTCAGTGCTCGTACAAGCTCTGTGGCGCTACTTTCCTTTACTTTTTAATTTCCTCCTCTTCCACTGCGATAAGTCGCTATTTTCACCTAAAGCTTTTCCCAAGTAATAAAGACTACAAAGAGTTTACTCTATTTTCTGCATGAGGAGAAGTCAAATACTAAACTATCCCTGGTGTGCATTAAATATAACCAATAAACAACCATTAGCTGCCATTGGACCATAAAATTTGAAGAGCCCTAACCATCTCATGCCGTTCGTGGGAGATCCGTGGTTTGTTTCACGTGGCTCTACAGGCCCCTTGTCTGGGTGCGGTAGGGGGACATGTGTGCACAAGACGCGCCTTTCAAGGGTGCGATAGGTTCTGCTTAATGCAGTCCAGCGTCCGCGTTGCTCACGCTCCCTCCTCCAAACACCCAGCACGAGCACTGAAAATAAAACAAGTTCAGTGGAGCCACCCAAGGCAGACCGTGTTGTTAGAAGCTATTTTCTGAGCAACATTGACATGCATAAAATGTCGGCGGCCAGCTGATGGACTTGGAGGCTGTGTACATACACCGGGCTTTCGTTTTGCTTTCTGACAGCTGGACTGCTCGCCATGTGTATCCTGCTTTATAGCGTACCAAAAGGAGGGAGAGAGGAGGAGAAACTGGGGAGGGAACTGGGGTTGTTTAGCCTGGAGAAGAGGAGGCTGAGGGGAGACCTCATCACCCTCTACAACTACCTGAAAGGAGGTTGTGGAGAGGTGGGGGCTGAGCTCTTCTCCCTGGTGACAAGGGATAGAACAAGAGGAAACGGGTTCAAGTTATGTCAGGGAAGGTTTAGATTGGATATCAGGAAACATTTTTACACTGAAAGGGTTATTAAACATTGGAATAGGCTGCCCAGGGAGGTGGTGGATTCCCCATCCCTGGGGGTGTTTAAGAAAAGGGTAGATGAGGTACTTAGGGACATGGTTTAGAAGTGTTTTTTTGTCAGGGCAGGTTAATGGTTGGACTTGATGATCTTAAAGGTCCCTTCCAACCTCAGCGATTCTATGATTCTAAACAATACAGAGATTCGTGTCACAACAAATTTGATCACCAGTGGACAGATATACCTACAGCCACATTTTTTAAAATACATTGAAGCATTCAGAGCGTAGCCACTTTCCTCTGAGATTCGTAAGAGGCATTGACATGAAACCCATGACAATATGGAAATCTTGCTGTCGATTTTGGATGACTTGCTACTTGAATAAGTCCTCTCAAAGGGAGGCTGCTAAAGTCTTAATCCAGCTTTTACTGAATTTCAGACACAAGTTATGTTCAAACACTAACAACAATTGAAAATGCTATTTTCCCTCTGCCTTTTTCAGTGGTCCCCACCATGATGCTTGACATCAAATTCAGCCAGAAGATGAATGGATTTGGTTAACACACAGGACAAGGCAAATGATGTAACTTTTTAAAACTGCAATCACAATATCGTCTTTGTTGCAGCAAAAATTGAGACACGGCCATTTAATACTTGGCCCATAAGAAATCTTCACTTGGAAGTTCAGGTGAGCATCGCCAGAATCGCCTCGGCAATGTTGGGGGACCACACTGTCTGCAGTGGGGCTTCCTGCTTTTCCCCTTTATGTTAGAAATTACAATCAGAACAAGGTAAGATGCAACATTTCTGATTTATCTGGGGGAAAGGGCAAAACACGGCTCAGCTTCCTCATGTGAATAGTCCCTGCCGGCCTGAATGGGATGGAATCACCAATGGAATTAGTGGAATCATTACGCTGCTGCTTCATTATAAAAACAAATTAGTCTCATAACTGTTTGAGAGCAGTTTGAACTACTCTTAAACAAAAATATAGTAAAAGGAAAAGGATCAATTGCAATCCTTGGAATAATTAAGTATAAGAGGGTATGTTTACTGAGCAGCTACTCCAAAATGCCAATATGAATACTAGGACATAGAATGCTTCATAAAATCACAAGCACCACGTGATAAGCAAAGAAACAGAGAGAGGAACAACTTCCTGCTCCTGGCTCTGTAAGCTGGGCATGTGTTACAGGAGGTTGGATTTAGAAAAGCAAATGAAATCAAGAAAACCTACAGTGAGTGTCTAAGCAAATCATTCTGAGATGTATGAATGGTGGCACCAAATGCCAGGCAAAAAACAAATAACACTAACAGCTCCATAAGTCCTGCTTAAACAAATGCAATAAATAATGGAGGGAGGCAAGTAATATATTCCAGAGAATGTTTTACAAAACCCGGTAAAACCAAGCAACTTCTTGCAATCAAATTATGTATGCCTGGCATATAGTTCACTACAAATTCTAATCAGTTCTACCCTTCTAATAACATTATACAGAAAAATACATCATCATCCATCAACCAGATGGAGCATGATAGTTATACAAAACATATTGTATGGTTTTTATTTTCCACTATGAGAACGTGATAAAATTGTGCACTCTGGAATTTGAGATTATAAATAAATATTTAAGGCTCTGCAACCTTCTGTAAATATTTATTTGTAAAATATTATATGTACATGTTTAATCATTAAACATACTACTTTATGCTGTGGGCAAAGAGAGAGAGTTTACTGGCACAGACATAGGACTGCTGCCTCCTCAAAACAAAGATAGCGAAGTTTTGTTGTTCGCCTCCAGCAAATTTTAGCCAAACTTTCTGCCTGTACCTCCCATGCCATGGAAACATTTGAGCATCCAAGGCCTGTTAGGAAAAGTCAGCGTATCCCATGGAATATCTTTATTTTGCTGTGCGTCAGAAAGGTCCATATATGCATTTAAAAGGAGCGAAGTGTTTCAGCAATGCAAAGCTGCCATGGTGCTTTATGGGACCTGAGATTAGGTGCTGTATGATCCCACCCTCTACAGCCAGCCTGCTCCATGCTGCAGCAACGCAGCTGCAGCTCCCACAACCTACACTGGTACTCTGGTTGTCCCTGTGGAGCATCATGAGGGACTTTGCAAAGATGAGGGCAGATGCAAATCAACCCCTGTCTCACATCCAAAGCAATACCCTGGGTTCAGGGATGTCCTTTTTCTACAAGGGAATGAAGACGTTTTCAACACCCAACAGCTATAGAGCACCGTAAGAGAAGACGGTGCTAGCTTTCATCACAAACTAGCTGCAACGCTGGGTTTTCTTGGTAGGCAGCCCAAAATGTTGAGAGAGAAGTCAAACAGGCCACTCTGGTGCTACAATCCCTACAACACTAACGCTGCAGAAATCACAGCTTGAACAGCGTGGAAGGCAGACACTAAAACATCAGGCTGGGAACCGGACCGATGTGGACACAGATGGCTTTCCAGGGAGCTGGACTCACAGTCCTTCGGCTATAACATGTTTGACGCTCAACGTGCCCCATGTAGGCCGCAGTGAAGAGATAGGTCCTCCACAGAAATATCATAGCAAGAAAAAAATTCTCCAAAAGGACAGGACAGAATGTTTCAATACCTCATTCAGTGGGAGCTTATCTATCACTCAAGAAGGGACGTGAAAAGAAGAGTTAGTTGGGGCGGAAAGCAGGTGGCAGTTGATGGAAACAGTCTTCTCCAGAAACTGTAATCAGCTGTTGCATTACTTCTTCTTTGTCCGCTAGGCCTGCCAAAGTCAGTCACACTAGTTTGGATAAATTGGTAGAGATCCTTGAAAACTTACTGCCTCCTACCTTTATCTGTGTGGGCCATTTCCTTTCCACAAAATAATTCAGGTTGCTATTTTCCAACTCATGGGAGGAACACGATGGAAATATCCAGCTGGGATCCAAGCCTACCTGCTGGCATGGTAATGGATTGTGAGTAGCTCCGCTGCTCTACAGATTTCCTTCCACAAGGAATCAGGTTCCTCTATACCAAGAAGGTTTCAGGCAAAAATTCTACAGCTGAATTTAACAGAATATGAACTGTTAATCATGGCCTGACTCAATCTATGCTAAAAAAGAGTTTTCAAAATGCCACCAGCTCATTGCTATGTATGCCTTCAGATTGAGTCCTTAACTCAGTTAAAATGACAGGAGAAAGGCAGGCTGGCAAGGGAAAACAAAAAAAAAAAAAAAAAGTCAATAAAAACACATTGCAGTGCTACTGTAAGCTGGCAAAGAAAATCAAAGGCTCGATTTTCCCTTTGTTTTCCATTAGACGGTGTTGCATGATCATCTAAATTGTGCTTTGATACCAGCTTCAGCAACGTTGAAAACATTTAAGAATATTCATAATGATAAATGATGTAGCTGTTCAGATTTGCAGTCTAATGCGCTCCACAGTCACCACCTATTTTGCTTGCAGGCTTTGGTAATTTGATAGAACACTTAAAAAAAGAGGAAGAAGAAAGCAGTGTTTCATCATCCACATGAGAAATACTCTTTGGTTAGAGAAGGATGACCTTGCTGATACAGTACCAAACTGAGACCTGGGACAGCCACCTCTGCTTATGTTACGCAGTGATGTGACAAAATTCTCCCCGTCTGATTTCCCCAAGAAAATATCTTCGCAAACCATTTCATAGTGAGGAATTTGTCCTGTATCATCACGGACTGTGTTGGAGACACAGAGCTAAGGCAAGGCATGCCTCTTGGCTGAGCTCTGCCTGCACACGCCTCCTTCAGGTCCCTGGGCTCTTCACTTCCCTTTGTCATCTCCACTCCCATCCCTCCTGACCAGATCCAAGCAGTGCCAAGCCCCACTCACACTTTGTCTGTGCCGTAGCTCCGGTAGTCCACCGCTGCTGATACGGCCACAATCAGTGCAGGCATGCCATAGCCAACCAAATAGAAGTACTTCCTCCGGGAGTGTTCGCTCTCAAAAACCTCCACCAGCATGATGTAGAGCTGCACCCCCTCCAGGAACATCCAGGTGAAAGCCGCCAGGAAGAAGAAGTGCAGGAGTGCAGCAAAGACGGCACAGGCAATCTGCACGCGGATTGAAAAGAGCAAGGAAAGGTGTTTGTACCATGCTGAATTAATGCAACACTCAGGATTACTCTTACTGGGAGGCTTAATAAGAATGAGGGAGTTCTTATCTTCCCTCTTCCAAAGGAAGAACTTTTTTTTCACTTGGAAAATGTGCGTGAACTATTTTAAAATAGACACATCTCCTCATATGTAATTTATATTCAAAGATACACAGGTAGGTATGTACACAATCTGGCAAATAAACATATAAAGATGCACACAGTATTAATGCAGTTTTACAACCTGCTTGTTAAATGTACACACACATTATTTACAAACAATGCACATATGCCTCTGAAATCACAGCAGGCATCAGCATTTGACTCCCAGTTAACAACCAGGGGCCCAACCCCGTGAGGACTCATGCACGGAATTAAGGCAGCGCTGGAACAAGGCTCAATTAATGGTCAAAGGTCCCATACGCACTGAGATGAAAGCCTGTGGCAGGAGCAGAAAGTGCTTTGCTTCTTACCGGCTGGTCAGTTCGGTTGATGCCGATGAGGAAGAGGAGTTCTGCCACAAAGAGGCTGATGCACAAGTTCTTGTGAATTGTGTTGCGGTCACTCTGCAGCCCACGGAAGAAGCAGAAGGTGAAGATGCAGATCAGAAGGCAGACCAGGGAGAGCAGGATGCCAACCCACGTGATAAAGTCCAGGAGCAGGTCATGGACTGCATCACTGTGCTGGAGATAAAACCAAAAAAAAAAAATCATCAGTTCCATGCTGTGTGACTTGTAATCCAACCCAGACACAAAGTGAGGTTGTCTGAGACCCTTCCCCAAATATTTGTATCCACTTATCAAGCTGTGGCGCAATGGACCAATAGCAAAAAGACTAAATGGACCTAGATTTCAATCCTGCTTCAAGAAACCTGCAACCTGAAACACGGACTCCAAAGTGTCTGCTGAGCTGCAGGTGCCCTGAAGACACTCAGACCCCGAACTATCCTAGAAACACTGGTGCTATTGCTGAAAATACTGAGAAGCCATAGCTACTCTTGCGTGCAGCTCCATCTTTCGCAAACAAGGCAAAGGAGCAGATACATAGTATGAAGAACCATCCAACACTTTGATTCGAGCATAAAAATGTTTCCTGCTGACAATATCATGGAGATTACAACCACAGGTCCATTATAACCATTTACCATCAGTGAAAAAAGATTCTGTTTAAATGTTCACAGACATATATGAACCTGGAGACTTTGGATATAAAGAGATCACTTAAATATCTTAGGTTGGTTTTTTGGTTTTGGCTTTTTTTTTTCACTGTGGAAGGAGAAATAAAGTTTGATTTTCCTTTTTCAAACCCTGGAGCTCTATTTTAAAACTCCTGGGAAGTCAGACTGACCCCTAGAAAGCTACCCAGAAAAATAAAAAAAAGTCAGATCTTTTAACACAAATTTGCTTTTTAACTGTAACAGAACAGTGATTTTAAGACAGCTTGGAAAATGAGTGATTCCTTGTGATGAGCTTGTAACGTGGTTTTACCCCAAAGCCATGCAAACATGGTTATTGCAGTGGCAAAGTTAGGCAACCCAACGACAAAGTTTTGTGAGAGGCAGCACAGGCGGTGCCTTGGCTCTGCTGATAAAGCACCGCTGGATTGCTCCTGGGTTTACGCTGCCTTTTCCTCACCAAAAGAGGAGGAGGGTGCTGGGACCCTGACGCTGAAGGTATCCCACCACCTTACTCCTTACTCAGGATGCAAAGCCCGCCCGTAACTCCCCAAGCTTCACTAGATGCAGTGAAATTAGAGACATCATTACTTAGTAAAATATAAATAAGAAATGAGAAATACATGGGGGCAACGAGATGGCTGCTCGGGGCTAAGTGGTTAGGGGCAATGCGTTGAGGGAAAGATTGGCTGGAAATCTCTGGGGGCTTTTTAGAAAGACTAGAGAGGCCTGAAACCCAGCTCTGTAGTGCACCAGCCTGTGCTGTAAGTCACATTCACATTCCCCTCCACTTCTGGCATTTTGATGACTTAGGCATTATGTAGGCTGGCAAATACAATAGTGTCACACTTCAAAAAGCCGGGACAAACTGGCAACATTTTCCTCCCTGTGGGATAAAAGCTTATGACAGATGGAGGAAAAAGGTGATTAACTTATCCATTTTCTTTGCCTGCTTGCCAATGATAAAAGCCACATCAAATGTCAGGCCTTTCCTGATATACACTTTGCTGTGTCAGCACCCGTGAGAAACAACTCAAACCTTTCAGCTCTTTGGCTTTATCAGTATGAGTGATAGGCATCAAACGATAATGAAAGTTGGAGAGAGACTTTCCCCTCCATCTCTTCCATGCTGGAAGTTTTGTCTCCAGGGAGACTTGGAGCTAGAGAGACAAGGGCTCCTTTCCCCAGAGGCTCTTCCAGCTCTTCCTGAGTATTCGCAGTATCTAAGGAACTAGGGATCGCAAGTCCAACAGGAAGGCAAGAAATCATTGTGTGCTGACTGTAGAACACGACAGGAATGTCTATTCCAGCCAGCTCTCCAGCAGTACCCAGAAAACTGAGAGATGAAGCGCACATCATTTTCCTGGCAGCTGCGCGTTGCTTTATCTCAGTGTCATTCCAGCTCATCCATCCCTCTTAACTCAGCGTGAAAAAATGTTAATGCAAACCTTGCACCTTGCAAATCTTTCTTTCTTTCATCCACGGCTGCTGCGGAACGGCAGGAGAGCATCTCCCTGCACAACCCCGCCAGCTCACCTGATCAGATTGTCCTGAAGTGACCAAGAGCTGGAGTCTCTGAAGTGGCTCAAGTGACCAAGAGCTCTTGGGCTGGACAAGCAGGACAAGGCAGCTAATGTGGGTGGATGCAAGAAGAAAGAAATCAGGCAGATTTTGGCCAGATGCATCCATCCCATCCAGATGTTGCCAACGGTGCAGACGCATCTACCCCAAGGCAAAGTTAACGAGGCACAGGGAAAGCTCTCCAAGGGCTTCTTCCCCTAAATGAGATGAATCTTACAGGTCTCAGCTCCTGTACCTCTATCATGAAACTGTAACTCTGCTGACTTTAAGACAAAATGCAGGAACTAGGGGTGGTTTTGGTCCTGGAGAGGGATCCTTCCATCTAGGTTCATGGTCTTCCTCAGGGAAGGGCTGCTTGCCCACAAAGCTCACTATGCTTAGCAAGAAAAGCAGGCTTTGTTGCTGTATTATTACTATCTCTGTTACTACTCTTCTTTTAGTATTAATCATAATGATAATACTTATTTTATGCACATAACACCCATCCCTGGAGTGCTGGGAAACAACTTCTCCGTAATTACAACCTCCCTAGACAAACTCACAAAAGAACAAACAAAAAGGAATAATAACAATAAACTGGGAACAAGAGCAATTTTACAACACCTCGGGGAAAAAAACATGAATCTGCAGCTTTTCTAGTGAAGTCCAAGAGAAGAAGCAAGCTGGATTTCAAAGGCTGGGTGCACTCTGTCCTGTTTGGGATGCCCAATTTCAGGTGCTGCAGCACTGATGGGTCAGAGAGGAGTTTGGTAAGCACTGGCACCTTTCCCATGGCAGTCCCAACTGCCTCCAGGCCAGGCACATCCAGAGCTTTCACACCAGTGAGTCCAACAAAAAGGAACTTACTTCTACTGGAGACTGAAACTTGTAAAATACTGTTCCGCCACAGGCCACAAAGCAGAATAGTATGGGAAAAGAAGGAACCATGGCAATAGCTCCTCAGCGCCATGAGATTATCCTTGCCATCACCCAACCGCTATGTGACAAATAAGGGAGCAACGTACCTGGTTTACACAGTTGGTATGTGGCATTCCAGAGCTAAGTATAATAAACAGCACGCTGAGATTTTATACTTGAGTTGCTCACAGTCTCTGAGCCTGGTCCCTCAACCCCAGAGACACAAAAGAGGAGCCAACTTTCTCTTTACCCTGCCCAGCACTGTTCAAGCAGTCCCTGACCAAGGACAAGACAGCTTTGACGTACGCGCTAATGATATCCTTCCAGCACCCTGCAAACTCTAGAGTACCTCAGGCACACAAAACACAAAAAAACCCCCCACAGTGGGGGGTCAACAGTCAACTCTTGCTTCTTGATAATCTCCTTAAAGACCTGGGAAAGCAGAAGAGCCCACAGGAGACACCAACCATCAGTCCAAGGGACAACTTCCTGAGAGCATCAACCAAAGAGCCCCCTGCCCAAATGCACCATGGTTGTCAAGACCAGTGCTACATGGCCCAGCATGCAAACCACTGAATTTTGTTACCGCTAAACTATGCTGGCGTTGCAGGTAAGCTGACACACAAGTTATTTTCAGCACAGGAACGACTTATTGAGTAATTGAAAGAAATAAAATAATCCACTTCAGTGAAAGGGTTTCTATATTAAGTACATTTTTTTCATTCATGATTTAGGCATGAGCCTGACACAAAGCCCAGTGAAAGAAGATTTCCCTGGCTTTGGAATAAACCCCACTTTTGCTGCAGTGGGGCCAAGAGCAGCAGGAGGAGAGCTGAGGGAAACCTGTGCAGGAGGAGTTAGGAGAGCCCTGGTAGCAACCACAGCAGGGTGAGCAGGCAGCCTAGACAATATCCAGGCTGGGAAAATCAATGAGCAGCTTTGGCAGCGCCTGTACACCAGAGCTGAGCTAATAAAAACAAATCCCAGGGAATGTCAGCTTATGACAGAATGGCTTTCCCTGAGACGAACAGCCATTTCCTCCCTTATTAAAAACATCAGTAGAAGAAAACAGCAGCCAAACCAGGCTGCCAACAGCAAAGGACACATTCCTTTGCCTGATCTGTCCCTCCAGGAATGGAAAGAGTATTATGTTTTGGGGGTGGAGGAATAAGCAAGCAGTAAATAAAAACACAGTGGTATCGGCTAGCTCAGCTATGACTGCTCGGTGCCCAGTGGGAGCTGGCAGTGTGCTGGGCTGGGCAGAGACCCAACTGGGGCAGGTTTGAACTCCTGTGAGTTGCTGATGCTGCTCCTCAGATCTGTAGCTATCTGGGGCCATGCGGGCTCCCTCTGCCCTTTTTCCCTCATCACTGGTGTTGAGAGAGGATAACTGCTATGACCGGCTGTAATGTTTCGTGGCTAAGTGCAAAGGCCTCCTTAAGAAGGAAATGGCTTTGTAGATGGGACAAAAGCATCAGCTGGGATACAGGGACTGGGAGGAAATCCCAAGGGCTCCTGCAGTGCATCTGGGCTGGCTAATGGCATCACCTGCCATGGCTACACAGGCATGAGAGGTTTCGGGAGGGCTTTTTCCCCTCTGTGTCCAAAAGGAAGATGTGCTGGGGGGATCGCACTGCTTTAGCACCCTCTTCTCCAAGAAAGTACCAAGACAGGCAGGCAGCTCAGCTCCACATTGGACACAGCACCCACGGACCTGTTACATACCCCCTCTGTGCTCTTCAAACGTGATGCTGTCATGGGACCATCAGGTCCTAACCCAAGAATAAAGAAAGCTTAATTCACAGAATCACAGATTTATAGGGTTGGAAGGGACCTCTGGAGATCACCTAGTCCAACCCCCCTGCCAGAGCAAGGCCACCTTAGAACAGGTTGCACAGGAACCCATCAGGCGGGTTTTGAATATCTCCAGAGACGGAGACTCCACCACCTCCCTGGGCAGCCTGTGCCAGTGCTCTGCCACCCTCAAGGTAAAGAAGCTCCTTCTCATGTTTAGGTGGAACTTCCTATACTCAAGTTTGTACCCATTACCTCTTGTCCTGTCACTGGGCACCACTGAAAAGAGCCTGGCCCCATCCTCCTGACACCCACCCTTTAAGTATTTATAAGCATTGATAAGATCCCGGCTCAGCCATCTTTTTTCCAGACTAAAGAGACCCAATTCTCTCAGCCTTTTCTCATAAGAGAGGTGTTCCAGTCCCCTAATCATCTTGGTNAATCACGACCCTCTGGGCTCTGTCTTTCAACCAGTTTTCTATCCACCCCACTGTCCATTCATCTAACCCACTCTTCCTAAGCTTCCCTAGGAGGATGCTGTGGGAGACCATGTAGAACATTTTGCTTAAGTCAAGGTAGACCACATCCATTGCCCTCCCCTCATCTATCCATCCAGTCATGCCATCACAGAAGGCTATCAGATTAGTCAGACATGATTTCCCCGTAGTGAATCCATGTTGACTACTTTTGATGGCTTTCTTTTCCTCCACATGCTTTAAAATGATGCCCAGAATGAGCTGTTCCATCATCTTTACAGGGATGCAGGTGAGTCTGACTGGCCTGTAGTTTCCTGGGTCCTCCTTCTTGCCCTTTTTGAAGACAGGAGTGACATTGGCTTTCCTCCAGTCCTGAGTCACCTTGCCTTTTCTCCAGGACCTTTCAAAGATGGTGAAGAGCAGCCCAGCAATGACATCTGCCAGCTCCCTCAGCACTCTCAAGTGCATCCCATAGGGACCCATGAACTTGTGGATACCTAGTTTACTTAGCTGATCTCTAACTTGTTCCTCCTCAACTAAGGGGAAATCTTCCTTCGTCCAGACTTTCTCTATTACCTCCAAAGACTGGGACTCCTGAGGGCTGACCTGAGCAGTAAAGACCGAAGCAAAGAAGGCATTCAGTAACTCTGCCTTCTCTACATCCTCTGTCACCACGGTTTCTGTCTCGTTCAACAGTGGGCCTACATTTTCTCTAATTTTCCTTTTGCCTCCAATATACTTGAAGAAACCCTTCCTGTTGACCTTGACATCCCTTGCCAGTTTTAGTTCCAAGGCGGCCTTGGCTTTCCTCATTTCATCCCTGCACGCTCTGGCAGCATCCTTGTAATCTTCCAAAGTGGTCAATCCCTTCTTCCACTTACTGCAAACTTCCTTCTTCCACTTGAGCTTTTTCAGAAGCTCCCTGCTTAACCATGCAGGTCTCGTGCTTCCCTTGCCTAATTTCTTGCTCTTAGGCATGCACCAATCCTGAGCTTGGAGAAAGTGGTATTTGAATTCCCACTTGAAGCCCCTGTCCAACATCATAATCATCTGGCTATGGCCATTTAAAATAAGGCTCGGATTCCCAAGCACTCCTACAAGGTGGTTTAACCACCTTTCCTCTCCTTTCCTTAGTCCTCAAAGCTGCCTTCATATTCTACATGGGCCACACAGACCATGTTCCTCCTCCTCTGCCTTCCGTGCCAAGATGAAGGCCTCCTAGTAGAACCCTTTCCCACAAACTTCTGCCCAAAATGCAACAGCCTTCCAGTGACTGCCAGAAGCAGCAGCCAGCGCAAGCTGCAGAAACCCTCATGGCCAGAATAAAGTGATACGGGGGCAGGTGTGCACAGAGAAATGGGTACAGGTCTCACCTCGCCATGCATTACAAACGCTACTGTGGATACGGCATGTGGCAAGAGCCCAGAGTTTCCATTGCACTCACTGACACCGCTGCAACTGAAATGCAGTTGAGGTGAGATTCAGTTGTGGAGAGGAGAGGCTTAGGTCAATAATTGTATCCATCATCCTGCCCTCCATGTTTAGTTGGATTTAGTAAAGCAGCACGGCTCTGCTTACTCATAAGGCGTCTCCAACCCGAGAAATGAGCTATGGCGGTTGTGCCAAACTCAGTGTAGACATCTGCCCAGCCAAGCTGCTGGCTTGCTAATTTGAGTTCCCAGAAAAAATCTGGTCACAGCATCGTCAGCTTCTGCTGTCGCACCGATGGTCTTACCCAGCATGCTGCCAGGAGACAGCTGGGACATGGCTCCACCACAATACAGCCACTACCTTCACTTTGGCCATCGCATTCACCCCACTCTCAGCCAGAAAGGAAGGGGGTAGCAAGAAGTAGGGTAAGGCTTAGCTACTTGAATTGCACATTTTAGGACAGAGGACCAGGAAACCCTGCAGGGTCATACTGTTCTCATACTCCTGACTGTGCAATTTGCCCTTGGCTTGCAGACTGCAGAGTCAAGAAGGGCGATGCTAAGCAAATAGCAAATGTACCTATTGGACTCGGGGGAAAGCAAGCTGTGGCTAATAAGCTGCTGTGCGCTCACATTTTTGACACTTGTAAGCACCGAGCTAAGAAACTGCAAATTCAAGGGCCTGGAGTATGTCTTTCTGAAGCCAGGCTCTAGATGTTTTCAGGTTGGACACCCACAAGTGGCCAGCTGAGAAGGTCTGGGTCATCGCTTCAGTGAACACACAGACAAGGACCAGCAAGACATCAAACCCGGCAGAACTAGAAATATTAAAACACAACTTGGGCTCAACCCAAAACAACGTGTGTCAAACTGAGGGTGGGGAACTCAAGGAACTTCCTGGTGCAACTGCCTAGACAAAAATCCCAAGGACTGCTACCAGGTACAACTCTGAATTGAACTCATAGGCCAAGATTACTTGACCTAATAGGTATATTTGACCTGAGGCATAACCAAATATGCTGTTTAGAATTGCTTATTCTTGGAGTTCATCAAAGTCACAGATTTCTGTTCCTAACACAAGCTCAAATACTATTGTATTTTGAATTTTAAAATCTCATTGAAGACTAGTACATTTAATAACTTTTCTGCTTAATTAAAACAGTTCTAATTTAATAACATACTAGAATAAGTTACTTTTTGCCATGTATAATATAATTTATCCTTTCTGGTTTTTTGAGAATTAACCCCTTTGATGGTACAAAATTATTTGTCTTGCAAAATTCATCACATAGTGGTTTCAGTAATTTAATTCTGCAGCTAGGGTGTTTTTGCAATCCTGCACCCACTTCTGCTTTCAATCACTGCTGTTCAATCCCACAAGTGCTAATATATGGAGAAGCCAGCACTGCAATAACTTCAGCTTGCTCTTTATATCTGAAATGGCTGTATTGCTTTAGGCAACGGACCACTGCATTCTGTTCAGACTTCATATATTTTTATTCCTTTCTCTCCTTAGCTTGTCTTACACTTCCATTCCCCAAATAATTAGCACAGTGTAATGTGTTTGTGGTATAGAATAACACGTGAAAGCTTCCGACTAATTGTTACAATTAAAACACCTTTCTTCTTCCCCCCCCCCTTCTCTCTTGCTTTATTTAGTTATTTATTTTTAAAGAAAAGAAAGCTCTGGCATTCACTACATACTGATAAGCAACATTTAACTACCCTGAGGCACCTTTGCTTATTCTGTTTTGGGTGGGTTTTTTAATTGCATTTTCCCACCAGCTCTGAACTTGTTTTCCAGCTGCGTATTTTTCCCATGGTACATTTAAGATGCAACTGCTGTAATTAATATAATGCAAAGCACAAGCTTATATGAAAAACAGCTTGCAAATTTTGAATAATTCTGCTGGAATTATATAGGTAGAATTGCTTATTTAACTATGGGCTTTGTCCCATGGCATGGGAACCACCACGTTTTTATAGCGTTTAAGGGTCATAATAAATATCCTACACATACAAACAACGGATAGTTATTTAACACAGATCTTATCTACATTTGGTATAGCTCATAATTTAACAAAATATCTATGAGACTGCAATAATTTTTCCCACAACACAAGTCAAATGAACTTCTTAGCTGATATGAAAATGTGATTTGTTTCCAAGTCTTAAAATCTCCCTCCAAAAGGAGGTTCTCATTTTTCCTGGTAAATTGACCGAAAGGGCAACCAACACTGCAGGTCTGTAAGGTCATCCCTTGCCAGGAGGATGCATCAGCGAGGTCCAGCTCACAGGTCATAAGGCTCCTGCTGTCCTCTCCCCATGCTAGCTGGGCTTCGACAACAGCTGGAGGGGCACCTGAGGCTGCGGGTCCATCGCTCTTCCCAGCAGCTATACATCTTGCCTGTGTGCACAGCAGGCTCTTGGTCTTGGTCACTCTTATTTATTCCACCGAAATGTACGGGTGAATATGAAAGTCTGGGCCCAACTAATTGAACAGGCAGAATGCATCTTCAAATTAAAATCTCCTCCTCTTAATCAGGTACTGTCCTATTAAGACTGGAACCGATCCCAGCAGCTTCTACTCTTGAAGCACACCAATAAATCCCTGCCACCGTGGTCAGCCAATGTCATTTTCTGCCCCTTCGGACGAAGACATATTGCTGTTTCATGCTAGAGAGTCAGACGGCTATCAATCACCTCCTCAGCACCGCTACCTTCCAGCTCCGCCTTGCCGCATACGCTCTGCTAGTAATTAAATCCCAGAATGTAACTCACAGAGCAGCCACCAAGGTCTCCTCTGGAGAACATGCTCTTTTGCCTTGCTACCAGGGAGGGAGATCATTCACGACCAGAAGTGACACTTGTCAAATTGGTGCTGGGTTTTGATTAAGGAGCGGGACTCCGATGTCTGCTCCTCATGATGCCTGGGGTTCGGTTTCATTAGTGAGGGTGATGTGGATATTCGTTACGCAAAAGGATGCTCCCTACTGATCCAAAAGTCCAACAAACTGAAGTCAGTAAACTAAAGATCTCAATTATAGGAGAAAATTGTTTCTGTTGCAAAACTCCCAGAATACTATTAATCATTGTGTGTACACCAGTCCTCTTTAGGAACTCTAGTCACTGGCCAGAATGCTGCTGTAAGAGGTCTTGCACAAGCATGCAACATCCTTTCCCCCAGGATCGTTTCACCTCCAAGAAGACTAGAAGGCCTCTGAGGCAAGGAATGCCTTTTTGTACAAGACACGAGTCAACAAAACGGCTCAAAAGCACGTCTACAAGAGATGAATATGAGTCAGTGAATGACAACAACCCCGATTTATTTTTAAACCTCCACCTTTCCAAACCAGCAGGTATTCTGCTGCCACGACTTTAAAATCAACTCACTGCAATGGCATAAGGAATGTCATACAA
Source organism: Rhinoptilus africanus (assembly GCA_013400135.1). NCBI lineage: Eukaryota > Metazoa > Chordata > Aves > Charadriiformes > Glareolidae > Rhinoptilus > Rhinoptilus africanus. The sequence continues at coordinate 226,522 of VXBO01001752.1, read as the reverse complement.
GCCACTTCCCAGACCTGACAAGAGCCACATGGCCAGCTCCACCAGCAGACCGGAGTGGGATGGTGCTGCCAGGAAGAGCAAGGTGATGAGGAGCTGGAGGGAAGAGTTGCAGATGTTTGCAAGGTACACACCTGCCTTCACCCTCAGAGAGGGATGCTCGCTAAAGCAGCCATGCCAGGAAGCTGTCCAGTTGCATCAGACTCAACAAAGTGGAGCCAACTTGGCTCTTACAGCAATGATACTTTGTCTGCAGCCAAATGATAAAACACGACCTGAAAGTCTTGAGGGCACTCATTAACACCCAGAAACACCCATCAGCAAATAGCACACTGGCTTGGCACTCGGGAAGCTTCCAGCTGTAGCCCTTTCCAAATTGTTGGCTGAGCGTGGGTAAGGCAAGGGTCTCACATTCTCCTTCTGCAAGATGAGATAACACCGGCACTACTAGTCTGATGAGGTTTGGGTGGAAAGCGGCGCAGACAAGGCTGACCTACTTGCAGTTTGGGAAGAGGCTTGTTCGGCGCTAGCTTGTATCTGCACTGCGCAGTAGGGATCACCCTCATTCACACCAGTGGAGTGGAAAGCTATCTCCATTTCCCAGCTGCAACCTCCGAATTCAGTGACTTAGGTATATCTGCTAACTCCAGGCAGGTGACGACGAGTCAAACACACATTTCTTTTGAAAATTCAAGCAGTTTGAGGAAACTGACAAAATGAGACCTGGACTGCAGAATGCCATTAACCTGCAAACACGTGGTCTGAATAGGCCATTTCTTCAGCCATCTCCCAGAATAATGCCACAGCCACTTAATGGCGCGTCTCCTGGAGCGGTAGTGAATCCTGCAGAATACAATGGACACATCATCCTGCAGCAGCAGGATATGTATCCTGCCCCTCTCTGCTAGACCCAGTTATTTTTGCAAATGCGCTGCCAGGCTCCCATTTCCTTTTTTGCAGAGCTTTGGTCATGTATGACGGTGCTTTAATACGTATTTTTATTGCAGCTCTTCACATTCCTCTTCAGATTATCAAGTGAAACAAAAATATGCAAAAGAGTGACACTGGAAGACTATTTGAGAAAAGGTCTTTTAAAACCACAATAGCTTTTGTGGTTGTGCAGCCACGGAAGTGGCTCTGAAACGTTCTTCTGTCTGCGTGGAAGCTCCCAGATCCATATCTAGCTCAGAAACGTGGATTATGCTGCAGTGCCAAGCACATGAAACAGAGACACTGCAAGACAGAAAATCACTAGGCCAAAATCTTTTGGCCATCAGGGACTTCTTTCTACAGCAGCTGAGACTGTTCTCAACCAAAGACAGCTCAGGAAACAGAGGACCATCTCAACCAGTCTCCTGCTCTTGAATAAAATCCGAAATGTGCACTTGACTCCCCAAGCCACTGCCACCACGAGGAACACTACTTTCAGGAGTAGCTCTTTAGCTTCAGTGGGGATAATCATGTGGGAAGACAGAATTACCCCATGGGCCTAAATGCAGGCAACGGAACTAGCTGATCATGTACCGGCCTTGGGCAGATGTGCCGCAGGCTATGCAGGATGGTATAAGGAACTTCCCTTTTACGTGTATCTCGCTGTCACACAGTGAGACATAGAGAATGTTTCTTTTTCCCCTAGTTGGAAGCTGGAAAATACTTTTAGCTCCACACACGCACCTTACGGAAAAAAGTGTGGCAGTGTGTCTGCAGCTGCTGTAAGCAGGACACACAACTTGCACCCCATGAGGCAGGCTCTGCATGTCTCCTTCCCACCACCCGGGGTGCTCACTGCTTCCCGGTGGCACACTGAGGGCCCCATGAGTAAGGACCCAGCCAAGAGATGTTCTGCAAGCAAAGTACATGGCAACAGCTAATTCTGCTCACTCATCATCCTCAGCTGAGAGCTGCCCATGCCAGGAGCTTGAGAGAGGCTTTGCATTGGTGTGACTATCTCCTGTTTCATCATGTAGCAGAAGAAAGATTTGCACCAGATGGTTTCTACCGTTAGAGTTAGTGTCACACAGCAATTTCCCTGCTCAGCTCCATTTGCAGCAACCAAATGGTGTTACATTGGCCACTTTTCCTGCCCAGTGCATTGGCAGCCTCTGAATCTGCAACACCTACCTTAACTTCCACGTGTGCCATCAGGACTGCAAAGTTGGTTAGGTGATTGCAGGAGCATGTGGTGTGTGTCTTGTTAGTTGTCAGGAGGCGACATCCCTGGGTAGACCAATACCCTGTCATTGTACGCTTTGTATAGCTCCAGAATGAACAGTTTGGATTGAAATTTTCTTCTGACTGCTGCAGGGAAGAAATTAATAAATGCAATAAAAATGATAGGGTTTCAGGGATTTCTAAAGGCGCTATTTTTTTTTCCCCCAGAGGCACTTTGTAACTCTCACCCTTTAATTTTGGATAAACAATCAGCAGTGGTTTATACGTCAAGTATTACTTGCCGCATAACCAGAAAAAGTTAGATTATTGCTGCTCTCTTTGCTCATGCAAACTTAGTTCTTTGTTCTTGATTAATTTCAGCCACAGACTAAATCCAGCTCTTCAAAACCAGATTGCTTCATTTGCATTGCAGAGCAGAGAAATTAATTGCTTTAAGCAATCAACTTTTGTAATGACTGTGCTTGGCTAACAGGAGGACTAGCTGTCCTCTTTCACTGTAATTCCACTTTCCTCTAATATCCCCTGCCACCATGATAAAATAATATTATGGTCTTTTCTAATATAGTGGTAGTTTTTAATTACAGAATGACGTGTGTCAGCAACTGAGCAATGGGCATCATCTCAAAGCTGACTCTTTCTTTACTTTTATTAATGTGATGTAAAAGAGACATTCTCCATAAGTCACACAAAGTGCAAAGGAACAAATGTATAATTCAGAATCTCATCAAGGACTGTTGGGGGCCGCATATCAGCCAACTTTTGCATCACTTTCTTTTAGAAATTGGCAAAAAAGAAATGCTTTTGGAGTTCACTCACCTTGATGTGCTTGACAGTAAACACCACGGGATCAGCTAGGTAAACCTTATTGCTGAACTCTTTGTTTATTGCTGCTGTGATGACAGGGGAGTTGACAATGACAGAGTGATTAGTTGACATTGCTTCTGTTCCCAACTTCATGCTGGCATTCTCCGTGGACAGATAGGTGCCCAGGTTGTTGTACAGCACAAAAGCTACCCTGATTTCACCTAGAAAAGCAGTAAGAGGTTATATAGCCAGCTTGTCTCAATGAGGTTGTTTTTTTCAGATGACAAATCTCTTCTCCGAACCAACTTTAATACTTCTCTGAGAAAATGTTAAAGGACCAAGATACGGCATATGAGAACCTGCCTCCTCCTACCAATCCCAATGAGCACCATGAGGTGCAACAAGTGGTCATGGATAAGAAGGGCAGAGCTGCCTCTCTCAAAACAAACTTCTATATGGAAACAGACCATTGGAAGTCAGACAGAGAAGGTGGGTTTATTTTTGGCATCAGTGGGTGTGACTGGCTCCAGAGAAAAGAGGCCAGGTGGTCCATTTCCCATCTGACATCACACTTTGTTCTCCAGGCTATGCTTGGGAAACATGTTCCATTCTGGTGGGTTGCCCAGATGCAGTATAAAACTATAATTAGAGTCCATTAATAAATTAAGACTACCTCAGAAAAGTGTGAGGACAAATCTGGGAGAAGGAATCCAAAACTTTCCAACACAATTCCAATCTCACATGAAGGGTAAAACGGAATTGCAGAAATTCCATTAAAAAATATATTTATTTTCTTAATTTGCCAATCAGATATCCCTCTCTTCCACAAAAAAACCTCCACCATTAGGGAGTCTTGAGAAAACCCAGGCTACCAGCCAACTGTTTTTAACTGAAAGCATCCAATTTGCCTTCTGTTTTGCACATTATTTCACAGGCTATAAATAAGAATTGAATGTGATCAGTTTGGCTTTATATGTATTAATTGTGGGAAGGTATTGTTTTGTATCTATAGGAATCACCCCAGCTTCTGAGGAAGGTGAAGCACTGATGACTCCAAAGGTCCCTCCCAACCTAAATCCTTCTACAATAATTCTATTTCCAGCTCTTTGGTGACCTCCAGGCAGGTGCCAACCTGATGCAAATAGATGGGATTCTCCTGATTGGACCAGAACTCCAGTGATACCATGTGTAGAAATACAGACTTCCCCTTCCTCACTGCTGACATAGTTTCTCTTTCTCTACAAATCTCCAAAGCCTGCTAGCAGACTGAAACTCCTGCCTGGAGTTTTGCTACCCATCTTGGGTTTTACACTGTCTCTAAAAGAGATACTTCTCTTGCACGCAAAGGTACCAAACCCCATCAAGGAAGCCCATGGCAAAACTTTGTTTCCGAACCACCAGACCAAACTTTTCTCTCAACAGTTGCCAGAAATTTTTGGCAGATTTAGCTGCCATTTTGGCAGTTTTAATGTACCTGGTCTAGCTGTACTACTGCCCTACCACTCCATGTTTTGCCCACAGCAATCAAAGCCCGCACTAGAGTGCTTTCCCCTGCACATAGGTTAAATTTTAAAGGAACTCAGAAACAGAAGCATGTTAGGCCCATTAGTAGAAAGCCTGGGAGTTTGAAGTTGGTCTATCACTGGGCTGTAGAGACCAACAAACGTGTCTTCTCAAACTCCTGTTCTGGAAATAAATGGCTTGGCAGCATGAAGACCATTCACGTATAACAGCATCTTTAATTTATGCTGTATCAGGAGGTTCATAAGCTTCAGAGGGAAAGGCACTGAAGATTTAGACTCATAACATTTAATCAACCTTTTCTGCCATGTTGGCACATTATTAATATTTGCTACTACTGTTCCTTCCCTCTCCCTTTTCAGATATTTGTATAGTACCCCACTGTGAAGCAGTTTACTTAAACAAACCTCTTATCCTATCTGACGTTTCCTTCTGCAGACAACAACTTCTGCCGCTAAAGGCACTTCTCTGGACTCAGCACTGTGCTCCAACAGCCACATCATTCAAGGATCTGATGTATTTTTACCAGCACGTCATACTTTTGAAGGCTGTGAATCACTCCGCAACATAATATATTCCCAGTCAGCCAACTTAGCTTGCAGTCAAGAGCATGAACAACTGATGCTACTGTTAATTTAGATATTAACATAGCAATTAAACCTACCGTTTCGACCATTTTGTTTCAAGGTATTTGCTGACAGCTGAATGGCACTCCCATGGCCCATGTTCTGGGGAAACTTCAGGTCTTCCAGATTCCCATCTGTGCTAAGTCTCGCAACTTCCAGTTCTGTTTGCAAGAGAGACCAACACTAAGAAAATTCTCTACCGAAATAATCTTCGATATGATACTTTAAAGCTACAAAATGGTGTTACAGACTGTCTGAGAGCAGAGGAATCAACTTACAATGTTTCACGCTAGACTCTGTTTGGGCTCCTATTTCTTTTTAAATCTTTGCCCTGAAGAAGTTTTAAATTTAATTAAAAGAAAAAAAAAAAAAAGCAAATAAATTCAACTCTCCATGGAAGACAAATACAACCAATTCTTGTAAACAAGAACCTCAGGATATTAAGGACAATGGTTAAAATGAAAATCTGAAAATGCTAGCTCTTTGCCACTGGCGATTGGTACTTTCCATAAATGTTATCAGTGCTCAGGATCTGTATTCATGGAAAAAGAAAGAAGAGTTGTTCTCATTTTACATATGCACAGTGGGAGTGCTAGTGCTTTCCATCATGCTTGTTTTTTAATTAAAATCAACAATCAGCCAAATAAAGACACAAATTTATATGAAATGAAACACAATTGCATTATGATGAACAATCTCCCTGGGAAGCTGTGCTCTCATTGTTCTAGCACAGATTTTGCCCTCAAAAGAGGACTAATAAAGGCAGGTTAGGTGCTCATTTTCAATGGGATTTCAAGAGTAGAGAGCTGCCTTATTCCTTTAGGCTTTTCTGGAAAGACTTTTAAGTCCTTCAGACAAAAAGGGGTAAGACATATCTAAGAAATTGCTCTCCAGTTAATCTAGGGGCCAAGACCAAAGCCAGATTTCCCAGCCTTTACTCTCCCTCCGGCTGCTCTCAGTATTTATGGGATCTGTCCCTTACGGATATTGTCAGTGTTTTCCCGGACGATGTCTGTCTTCAGCAGGTTATCAGCCAGCACGAAGGCACTGTCCTCCACAGTGTCGAGTAACTTGGTGGCTGCGCGCTGCTGTTCACTTGCATTCAGGTCCCTCCACGCATTCAGAGCCTGTGGCTGCAGGAGGTTGTTCACTGTCTCCACCATGGCCTGCAAAGGAGAGGGATGGGGTGAGAAAGGGCTCCAGAGGACCTAAAGCACCATCGAGACCTCTGACATATGCTCAGTCCCATCCTCCACACATATCAATATATAGGGAGAGGACAGCATCTCATTTCCCCACCCACTGGGGCAGCCTGCAATGGAGCTAGGCATCATTGATCCCACCAGAAAGGAGAGGGAGGAAATGTTGATTTTATTCTAAATGCAGACTGGGAATAGTGCTTTTCTGTTTTCGTGATCAGCAACTCTGGGCTTGGGAGTAAGAAGGAATTAAGGCTCGCAGGGGTGGAGGGGAGATGAGGAAATCATTAAGGAAACATGCAGGAAAATAGATTTCAAAACCCATGTGTGAAGCAGGTTGCTGCTCCCTGCAGCAGCAGAATTCAAGAGCAGGGCTGGGGCACCCAAGGAAGGTATTTAATATCCGCAAGGGCTATGGTCCTTAGAGAGTTTCCCACCACATAACCTCTGGCAGGCAGTCATGAAGGCAGAGATAGTTGAGTTGCGCCACTTCATCCAGAGAAGCAGCAGGTGCCTGTAGAGATTTAGTTAAGACACTACATTTCAAATCGCTCCATTCAGGAAGGAGTCGGCCCCGCGGTAACAACTTCAGTCCCTCCTGCGGCGCACCTTCTGCCCTGGGCTGCCACGCACAAAGAGCTCTCCCATGGAGAACTTCCCACAGGTTAATCTGGATGCGCATCCAGGATCACACGAAACCACGCTGGCCTCATGATTGCAAAATTACAGCAGTAGAGCTTACCCAACCTGAAGGTTTTGCTCAGCCTAAAATCCCCTCTCAGTTACTAACCAGAGCTCACTCAACTACCTTCCAGCTAACATTGTTTTTAATGAGACCAGCTGTACCACTTGGTAGAACAATTTTGTGCAGAGGAAAAGGGGAAAAAAAAAAAGATACTTTGATCGTGCTTCCTTCTGTTGGTTAGTGTCTAGCCACCAGGCAGGCCTGCCCCACAAAGAAACACCTCCACTGCCAGCTAAGCTGACTGAAGAAACCAACCTTCCTTTTGGGATGAAGTTGCTGTTCTTAATCTTTTTCTGCACGCTGAATGCGTAGGCATCAGACCCACACCGCTGTCACGCAAGGCAAGGACAGTCCCATGGGATTTCGACACGTTGCAAGCCTAAAGGATGCCTCAAGGGCTCACTTTCATGGAAATACTCCTGACAGTGTCCCTAACCCCTCCTGCACAACATGACACATGAAAAGAAGATATGGCATGGCCCATTCTCCAGCAGAGCCCTCAGGAGGAGTGTTCCAATGGCAACACGTGGAGCATCCTGACTCACTCACCAGCCCTGGTCAGATACAAATGTGCAATGGGAGAATATAATCACATCAAACCAGAATTTTATTTTATCGCTATATCCAGGCGACCTTCAAAAAAATTTCAATTGCAGCAAGGTTCAAGGAGAAGTAAAGACAGATAGAGCTGTGACTGCTGGTGCTTTTAATCCCAGCAAAGACATTTCACTGAGATGTTGCCATGTACGTCTAAGTCCTAAATGTCCTTGAGGTTGGAAGATTATTCATACCACCACGGTTCCTCCAGGAAGACTGAGCCAGAATCGGGCTCCTCTGACAGTACAAAGCTCCTACTCACCAACCTACATTTATTAATGATCAATTAACTCATTTGTTCTTGTGCCAAACCTCTCCTGTACCTTAAAAAGATCTTTGCCTCCCTGGCAGCTACTGCCCTGGTCCCTTGATTAATACACAACATTTCTCTTGAGCCTTACAGCTTGGTTTCTCAAAGCATGGAGTAGCCCACGCTTCAACCACCAAAGCAAACCAAAATAGCTGAAAATCTTGTCCTCTAGTGGTACGCAAAAATCATTTTGCTGTCAAGCCTTTGCAATCCAGGACTGGAGTCCCTTTCTCATTTGCTGTTAAGTGGAACTTATTAACCATAAAAAAAATTTCTTAAACTGATTATAAACTTATTTTCCTAAATAGTCTAAAAATCATCTTAACATATTTAATACGTGCACACAAAAAGCTGGTTGACTTTAGCAGTCAAGAAGAAATACTAAAAATCCATAGCATTTAAGTGGGGTTGTTTTGGTGTTTTATGATCTGGAAGGCTGATCTCTAGCTCTTAATAAAAATTCTGTAGTTTACTTTGGTAGCTTATCTGTTTACAGGCAAAAAGGAAGTAGTATTCTTTTCCAGTGACCAAAAAGCTTGACTATTTTGCTGTGCAAATTCTACACAACATGGTGTTTTCTTGCAAAGATCTTTTATTCACGGAAAGCAGAAGATGAGGATTTTTCTCCCCTTTCAATGTTATCACACCGACTACAATTTGCCTTACTTCCTTTTAGCTCAGCTACTAATGGTGTCCTTAAATCTCTGTTAAAGCAATGTCCTGGATACTTTTATCAATATCTGAACGGTGGAAAGAGTCTTTACAGTAGATCCACCTCCTGGCTCTGGACTTAAAGGTAATGCCTATTTGTCAAAATGTGAAACATGCTGTAATATTTGTGTTACACATCTGCTGCAAGTATTTTTACCCAGAAAAAGTATTCTAGCTAATGAATTTTTTTTTTTTAATGTGTGTGCATGTATGCGTGCAAAGTTTGAGAGAGAACACCCATAAGGCGTAACGTGCTGCCTCCTGCACAATGTGCATGCCCCCACCCAACGGATGCGGTGCTGGGGAGCATCCATCCTCATGAAGTGACTAACCTGAAACCAGCCACTTCACATCACTTTGGATCTGGGTCTGACGCAAAAGTTACAGAAAGATTTCCAAGGACTTTGGGACAGGTCCTTAGCACGTATCTGAACAAAGCTGGTAGACTGTCTTCATCGGCATTACATCCGAGATGTATTTAGTCCATAGTTTTTCCCAGAGGGTCATTCCCCTCACCTGTCTCAGTGCATTAATCAAGTGTTCCCCGCATTATATTTATGAGTGCAGCACTTCATTACGGCTGAGTGCTGCGGGCTGAAGCCAAGGAGATGAGGTGCTAATGAAATGTTTGCATTTTGGACAGGAGCTGAGGTAGGTGTTTAAATGAAACAAAGCAGCTGTTAAAGCTACAGTGTCTCTTGAGACAGAGATGCCAACTGGGAAAAGTTGGGCAGGGGAGTGGGAACTGTGGGAAGGCAGGTACAAGGGACAAGGATTGGCCTGTGTCTACATTTAAGCTGAACTGTCATGGTTTAGGTGGATTTGGCACGTGCTCCAATGACTTTGTGGCCTGGTGAAGCTCCAGCAGAGAAGAAACGGCAGTGCCAAGCTCCCACAAAAGCCTCTCGGTGACCAGTGGAAGGAGAGCTAGCCCTGACAAAGGACCTTTGAAATGAAGAAGGCATGAGACAGGTGTGCTTGGGAGCTGACAGTGATCCTGATAAAGGTGGGGACTTTCAGAGGGAGCTAGCAAAGTTCTGAACTAGTTTCATCCCACCTCACTTCAAGAATTTAACACTCAGCCAAGTCAGGAGCCCAGACTCTCTCTGGTTTCTCTCCCCACTGAGAGCAGAAGGAACTACAGCAAGCATTGTCCCCGTTCAGGTGCCCTAAGTCACATTAAATTAATCCTATCCCTGAAGAACCCAACACCTATTGAAGGATGCTGCATGTCTAACTCCCCGAAGACCCTGTCCTTGCTTCCCAAGATAAAGGAGTTCTTCTGCTATGGTTTTCTTCTCTTTCCCTGTTTGACTCCTCTTCCAAATGCAGCTCAACTCGGGGAACAATTTCCAAAGCACCTCCGCAAGCCACGTGCAAAATAAAAATGTGGGGCTTGGAGCCCAAACATACCTCACTATCACCCACAGCATGGCACCAAATCAATGCCATGGTTGCTAGGGCTTATTGACTAGGCAGCACAAGCACACATATGGCCAGGGGAAGGGCAAAAGTAACTCAGGTGACATCGAAGGAAAGCTTTCACAAAGCATAGCTTGCTTGCTTGTCACCTAAGATCAAACAAGGGAAGAAAGGCATGGTAGAAGGGAGCCAAGAAGGAAGACTTTCCATCCTGAGATATGTAGGTGTAGCTGTATGCTGTCTGTGATATCAGGGTACCTATACATGCAAAGCCAAACCCCTTGACATGAGCCTGTAAAGAGCAACGAATATTAGGCTCAGTGGACCTTTCATGTCTCCAGCAGTGGCTACAACTGGACATCAAGAAAAGAGCAAGAACATGCCAAGTATAAAAGACAAATCCCCTGATGGTGATCTCTTTCATTATGCAGTTATATAGCACCACAGAGTGCACATTCAATGTAAATAAATGTTAATAAATTGCAGACAGAGATTTTTTTTCCCCAAATAAGGGCATATGCTCATGGTTTCTTGATTTTGTCCTGAGGTTATAAAACAGAAACAAAATGTAAACCTTCTTTCTCAGACACTTACAAATGGGTCTTAAAAGATGTATTGTCAAAAGGCAACTAATTAGGAGTCTTACAGTAATCATACATTACTAAAAGGCCAATTGTACATATCCCATTGATTTCCTTTGTGACAGCTGCTTCATTCCGTAAAACTTAATTTTGCTTGTTCATTTACTTTTAGCTTCTCCACCTCTAGAAATGTCTGGTGAGAATATCTGGCTACGTGACTCAGTTTAAACCTAGGAGGGGATCCAGTGATGCCATGTCCATTTATTTATCTCTCACAGTACCAACATCCAAGGCACTGCTCTTTGACAAAAGCAGATTTTGTAATGTAAAATCTGTCTTTGATTGGGAGTCAACACTGGGAATCACTAAGAGATGTTAGACGTACTCATTTCATTGCCAAATTTGGGATCAGACTGCATTGCGCTATGGTGCTTAAGCGCAGCAACCCTAACCTTAGAAAACCAGGAGCTCTCCTAGAGTTAGGACCTCTCTAAGCCTTTATTGTTCATTTTGGCCTCTCGCCAAGCAGCTGATGGAAGAACAGAAACCCCAACAAACTTAAAATTGGAGAAAATACTGCTTCATGGCAGTGAATATCAGCAGGCCCTACAGGCAACATTGGTTGACTCCTGCCGAGTAATTTTCAAATATGCAGTCTGTCCTTCCTTACAAAGGAGAACCTTCTTAAGAGGAGACTGAACACACCGTATTCATTATTTTGCATGGAACCTACATCAAGATCTTACCTCTGATAACAGCTTTGGGAGAACGAGGACAGTGGCACACAGCATTAAAGCATCACCTTTGCATTGACATCTCTAATTAAAATGTATCATTTTTCTAACTTTTAAAGCCCTTTTTCATACTTGCCTTCCTTGATCTCATCAGAATATTTCCTGCAATGCACGTTAAAAAATTAGGATAGAAGGAGCTACAGCAACAAGGCTGTGCTTTGCGTCGGTAGACTAAAATCACAGCTCGTGCATGAAACAAGCCGTGCTTGTACAGCTGCCCCTGTACCAAAGGGGTTTGCTGGCACAGCCTCACCAAAAAGGGTTTGCTCACCCTTTCTGAGGACAGCAGCGCTCAGACTGGAGAGTGCAGTCACACAGACACGCCTCAGGCTGTGCTCACCGTCTGAGGTTCTGGTCCTGCCTGAGGTCTCCAGATACTGCTCTAATACAAGCGCAACATTATCTTTATTTCAAGCATGCAAAACCACTACTAGCCCACTTTTTAATAGCAGCTTGAGGTTTTATAGCAAATCAGCGGAGAAAAAAAAAACACAAAAGCCCTTTCAGGTCCACAGTGCACAGTGAAAACAAAAAACCTGTCAGGCAGCAGATGCACTGAAATGTGGATATGGTTCAATGATCACATTGTGCTCTTTTTCCCGTTTTCCTACTGGAAAGTGCTGGTTCTTTGAAGAGGCTTACCTGCTTCCTTGCTCAAGAACACCTGGTTTGCTCTGTATCCGTATGAAACACCCAGTGCCAAACCAAAACCATTTCTTAAGCTATCAATATTTGCAAGCCTCCAGATTAACTGAGTTGAAGGCACAATTAATGCCATTAATGCCAAAGTGTGGAATTGGGCATGCAAGGAGCCGCTTGTGGCAAGGTTATTGCATTGAATGGGACCAGCTCAGGAAATGATGTGTCTTTCTAGAGTGGTAAATAAACAGCATCCCAATCCCACTACACTGGGGTCACCAAACTGGAACAGTCAAAGAATCAAAGAATCAAAGTATCAAAGAATCAAAGATTCAAGACAGTCATCCACTCTGTGAGACTTCGAGTCATTTCTTCTGCTTCATAAACATGGAAAATGTCATTTTGGCTAAATTATGGCATTAAATCCTACTTCTTTGCTGAGAAGTGCATTCAAATCTGTCCAACAAGACTCTTGACCCTCAGATCTTTTTTTTACCTTATTTTTTTACCTTATTCTTTTAATTCCAAATTTTTTTTCTCTGGTCAAAGCATAAGTGAGCACACTGGAGGCAATCTCTTACAGGGAAGCCCAGCCACTGTCCAAGCCTTTTTACAAAGCAATAAGGTCATTACAAACCCATTACAATATTCAGTGAAATGGACAAACACATATTTAGAAGGAAACTAGCTGAACCTCAACAAGTACTTAAAAATAAATAAATCATTAGACTATCTATTGCTAATCTCCACTTCTGCCTTCGTAAGTAAGCCAGAAGCACCAGTCTACATCTAGCACCAGCGTGGTGATTGGCAACTGATGGTATCAGTTTTGGCAAACTGAGTCAAAACCTACTACAGATGGCAAAGGCAAGAGAAGATCCTCCCTTGACCTGGCAGAGGAATTTCTAAAATTGCCCCATATATTGAGATCAAAGGCTCTCAAGGAAGAGCATGCAACCTTTTCTTTTCAACTCTACAGCAAATAGTTATGCTGTGGCTATGGGAACCGTTCTGACTCTGAAATGGCCTGAATTTCAGTGGCGCTGAGGACACACTGCAGTGAGAAGAAAGGCACTGACCTTTATTAAAATTAGGCCACGTACAAAATGCTTAACCATGGAATTAATGGTCTTGCACTAGGCATGCAAGGTTTGCAGTCTTGGCCTTGAACTACCAATAATCGCCTAATGGGAGCACACGAAAAAAAATACGAGATCTGAGAAATAGAACAAGGTTACAAATTACAGGTTATGGTTTTGCTTTGCTTAGTATACGAGGGAGAATATTTTAAGGTCAGAAGGCATTTGTAGGACTGAAATAAAAGGAATTGATTGGGAAGAAGGAAATAACATACGATCTATTTCATCTAATGAGATCTTCCCTGCAGAGTGAGCTGAGAACTGCATTTATGAATCACCCGTGTTTGCTGCCCTACTGCTCGGGATTTGAGACTATACAAGCAACCGCTACAGTAATCACACTGGGGAAGGGAGCAAAGCTGTAGCAAGAAAGGAAAATGGCTTGCAAACAAGAAATGCCTCTTTGACAGAATATGCACAGCCTTTAAGGGAACTCCCAGGGAGTCCGTGAGACTCATCCCTTCTTTCTGTGGTCCAAATCAAAGGGATATCTCCCACAGACCTCTACAGCAATCTATATTGAGACTTTTCACCAGGGCCACCAGATTCCACGACTGATTCAGCCTAAAGCAGAGAGTAAGCCCATAGCAGTGCAGAAAATGCCACACTTTTTTCTTAGTTTTGCTATGCTTCATGGGGGCACAGAACCATACGTGTAGCTCAGTTGTGGGCAGAGCGGTCACCTTCCTTTTTTGACATTGATGAGAAGAATTTTGGAGTCTGGTGAGAAAGCCAAGGCTGCTACTTTGATCCTCCTCTCCCCTAACAACAGGCTCACCGGGGCAGAAACACGCAGGGTGGGGATTTCTAGCTTCACTCTTGCTGACACAAATCAAGGGCAGGTTTCTCAAGCTGTGAAGTATATTAAGTTCACAGAGTTTTAACAAAGGGCTACCAAACCGCAGAACCCCACTGTGTGTCACTCTTCTTTCAGATGTCCTTTTAATTATATTAAATGAAAGTTTGGGGCACTTTGATGCTGATGGGCAAACATCTCGATCTCTTGAAAAAGCTGCTAAAAGTACTCCCTGTAGCTATAGTTAATATACGGCATTGTATGCACACTGCTAGCCAATTTATTCCAGCCACTTTAACAACGATACCTCGCCTGACAGGCCCTGCAGAATAGCATCAGGAGTCGAGCAATGCGCAAATCATTAGAGGACTCTGAAAGTTGTTTGACACGCACTACGGAGCTCTTTGTCATACAGCCAATTAAGTGACCAAACAAGGAACTTGAAAATCCTCATTAATTTGCCCCTTTCTATATAAACGGAGGTTAGATTCTTTCTTGTCACAGGCACAACACGAACACAAATAAACACAGCATAATTCAATTGACGCGCCCTCTCACAGCTACAAGTTTCTTTCGTTTCGTCTTTGCGGAAGTTGGGACCAGCCATGCAAGCCAGAGAGAAGTGGGACAAACAGAATTAATCCACTTAAAATAGCACTGGCTAAGTCCCAGATGCAGCTTTTATCTGCTGAGAGCTACTAGGTTAGCAAAGAAAAAAAAAAAACAGTCTCCTCTACTCTGCTCTAAACTTAATGCCTTGAATCCTCTGAGGAAAGCCTTTCATTTTTTGCTTAGTACAGCGATTCAAACAGCCCACGTTACAAGCATGAAGCTTTCAGAAAACTTCCAGAAGAACCAGAAGGACAACTCCGACTGCAACCACCTGCCACTATCCGCTACCTGGAATCTGCATCGGCTCATCGGTGGCTCCGATGACACCTGCACCCAGAAGCTCTTGTCATCTTCACAGAACGGGTGGCACATCCATAATCTTACCCATTTGCCGTACAGACAAACCTAGAATTACAAAAAGGGGCAAGCTGATTTACAGCACAGCCCAGAAGATGGCAGGAACCAGAGCAGTAAACACCATTAGACCAAGGAAATGCTACAAAAGCGACACTTTGCTGCCTCCTTCCACTCTTCCCACAGAGCTGAAACTCAGGCTATCTATTGTATTCACCAGCCTCCTGCTTTGAAGCCACAGAAACTGGCTTTAAAAAATAAAAAAAACCCACAAAATGAATAGGAACCCTGTGAAGATTTTGTCTTCTGAGATCTGCATTCCAAATGCAGCATGCATGCAGCATGCAAATGGGAAGAAGCCGCTCTCTGGCACAAAAGGGAAACTCACTGGCCTCATGGTGCCCCAGCGAGAGTTCCAGCCCACAAATCCAAGTGAAGCAACGAGGCGAGCTCGGATTTTGCAATCAGGTACATGCGTGTGATAAAAACTCTACATGCCCAGATGTGGTATGAGCCTTTATGAAAGCTTCTGTTTCCAGCTACTAAATCTTACAGCAAAATGCTCTAATTTTTTTAAAGTTTGTTAATATGGCCTCACCTATTGCAATAGCTGAGCACTCAAGCCTTTTTTTTTCCCCTTATTACCCTCGCTCCGTTCCCAGAGGCCAGGTGAATCATACCCATGGCATTTTAAGTTTGGGAGCTGAGAAATAATGAGCACGTGCCACTTGCTGAAGGGCATGGAAGAAATCTGTGACACCAAACCCAGTTTCACAGCCCCCAGAAGACAAATGTTTTGTGTTTTCTACAAGTCCAGTGCTTCAGTTTAAGAAGAAATGCCTTCGGAAAACGAACAACTATCAATTCTGAAAAAATTACAGAAAATTCATACCGGCTTACGTCACACACACCAGTCACCAAACGAAGCTATGCTAATCAAATGCGTCACCCATTGTGACTCATTCTTCCACACGATGACTTTTCCATCCCTTTCCCAAAATAGAGTGCAAGAACAGTGCACAGCAGAAAGGTGGGCATGAGAGCTGTAGATCTCTGCTCTCTAAAAAGCCACGCATCAGGTCCAAGCTCTCCTTACCTAGCGGAGCAGCTTTCCGAGGCAACTCACTCCATCCATCTTGGATATCCACCTTGGTCAGCTCAGCCTAAGCTGACTCTTAGTATCATGAATTACAGTCCATGTGTTTTTTTAATATCTTTGCAGCCCAGTTTCTTAAATATCACTGTGACTGAACAATCTCCCAGCAACTGTCCAGTCATTATATTAATATGTACTTATCACATCACCTGTTGCGCTGATTCTTGTTGGATTTTTGAGACTAAAGTGATCATTTACCGCACTGCAATTAAAGGAGTAGCATTTGTAACCTCTATCTCCAGTAAATAAAATCCCTGAGCTTTCACCTCAACAAATATTGTGACACTGCACAAATTAAATCAATATTTGTTCTAATTATAAAGTTACCCTTCGGGACGAGATGATAATCTGACATGGCATTCCCAGTCTCATATTTGAATAACTCACAAAATTTCCAGACCTGTTTTACGTACTTATTTATATTAATTTATTTTGGGTTCAAGAGGATTTCTCACCCAATCACTACAGGGGCTCTGTTATGACTATTCAAATTTGTCAGCCCAAAGAAAACAGTAAGACGGATTCTAGCAACTGTTATCTTCTCAAGTCATGCTCTTCCTCCCCAAAATCCACCTTTCTTCAGTTGCACTTTTGATATATATAACTGCCAGACATTTATCACCTAAACTTTGTACGATACTTTCCTCTGTCTAGGGAGCGCAGGACTGAAGGTACACTTCCAGCCCTGTGAGCCAAATTCAATCATGGATGTTCTTCACAATAATGGGATAAGCACAAGCAGATCACATCAGCAAGGTTGAAAACTATTTCTCTGCCATCAGTGGCATATTTCCCAGTGACTTCCCATCTCCCATTGACTTCACAAAGTCCAGGATTTCACTATTTAAGGTTTGTCGAAAAATTGACTTAGCCAGCCCACACATTTTACTGCCTGGTAAAGGATAAGTGGCCTGTAACAGGAATATCTGCAGTCACATTTAATTGCTATTACAAACTTTCACTCACAAGATTGTTTGATGCTTTAGCTACGTGATATTCCAAATGGAAACATACTGTATGAAAATAAGTCCAGATACATTACTTTACCTCCATATAATACAAAGAAGAGCTGGAAAGGTTCAATTGGGTCATCCAATTCATTCTTCAAGCCCTCCATTACAGGACTGTCCTCTTCAATATATTTACCAGCTTTGTCCACATTTATACTAAACAGTCCAGGCAATGACCTTTCATCACTTTTTGTCTACTAAAGAGGTAGGCGCATGATTATTGTTTAAACACACAAGTAGCCTTTCCAAGTGAAAGGGAAGAAGTCCTTGAAATTAAGGCTGAGGTGAGGTTTGTGCAGAATAATCAGGTTTTATTCTATCAATGCCAAGCTTTCTGGAGAATACATTAAACTCACTATTCACTACTGCTTGAAAGAAGACAAAACAAAACAACCAAGAGCATGCATCGACTCTGTAGAGTATACCTTTCCACTGCAGGGTGGAAGAGGCAACTACAGGTCAGGTAGATCCCTAACAGGGTTGTGTAGTCCATGGTCAAACCAGCCTCACCATGTTTCCAGTGGAATCTGTAGACAAGACAACTAGCTTGGGAGTGAGTGTTGCAATGTAAAATTTCCTAAATTCTTTCAAAATGCTAGTTACTTTCTCTGGGATCTTAAGGGAATCCATACCAGATAAGGGATGTGTGACTCCATAACTCATCTTTATCCATTAATGATAAGGAAAGGAAAAGGTGACTTACTCTCATCACCATATCCAAAGGGAAGACAGACAGCCTACCAGCACAGAGGGGTACTGTTTTACTGTTAAAGTCCTAGAAATCTAAACCATCTAATCCCACATGCTAAATGAAATGTGCTCTCACAAATAAAGTCAATATTGACTGTAGGGAAGTTGAATTTTGCAGGAAAATTCTGGTACAGACAACCCCCTCCAGAAACACAGGGTTCATTTTTGCACCTCTGCATGTTATATATACACACATAAGTAACAACCAACCACCCACAGGTACAACATCAATGTTCATAAGCACAAGACAGAAATCAGAAGGTAAAACGTTCACATTTCTTAAAGCAGCATTAACTCACCCATAGTACACAAACAGGTTTACATAAAAGTCAGTGGAGCAAATGCTCTAAGGCAAGGTGACAGGATAAATAACATAACCCAAGGCCCCATTCTTGAAAAGCCCACAAGCAGGTCTTTCCAAAACGCTGGGGCTTGACTTTGTTCATGTAAAACACAATGTAAGCCCACAAAAGTCGGGCCGTGGCTGGGTGAACTTTATGGGACATTATGTTCCTAATCCTATATTTAGTTTGCAGCACTCTCCTCCTCCCTACATTCCTCTGTGAGGACACTCTGCATTTCATCTCGATCTTACCTCCTCCCTCATGCCAAGTGTTGCCATTTCAAATTGTTTCTAAATTTGCAAGTGTAAGAGGGGAAGAAAGACAACTAAGGGAACACAGTGACATGTCGTAAGCGAAACCCAGCTGGTCTGGAGACACCTCCATGAGCAGGGGTTTTGCATCCTTTACTTGCATGCATCCATACTGTCCTGCTTATTCTGATGGACGGATGAGTCTTGTCAGATCTCTCTGTGTTTTTTCCCCACTTTCTGGTTCAGAGATTTTGCCCCAAATTTTTGTCAAGTCTGAGAAAAACGGGACAGGTGGGAGGAGAAGAAGAATAAAATTATTATCCTGTAACCTTAACCTTAGTGCTTGCTGCCACAAAGATGGTAATAATCAGATTATTCACAGAGACAAGACCCACTTCACAGTCATTCAGTCAAACAACTGGACAGATGTATTAAAAACACAAGAAATACCTGGACATAGGCCCTGCAAGAGCGCTCCCTTTTCTGAAGCTGAGTCCATAAAGACAGCAGATTAAAGACGGAATAGAAAAAACAAGTTAGTGATAGAACACAGGGAAAAAAACTGAAGAAAATGCCTATTAAAAAAACCCCTCATTTCTCTCTTTAACAGCTCCTGAAAAACAACCAAATCAAAGGAAGCATGCGAGTTAGGCGGCAGTGGAAGGCTGGAAGGACCGGCTCCAGAAATATGGGTTAGTCCTTTTTCAGTGAAGTAAAGCACAGACTGGCAACTTTGCAAGAGCAGCTGTTAGATGGTAGGAGATACCGAAGTCAAGTAGAGATGCTCAAGAGATGATGTTTTCCTTACAGCTTGGAGATCACACGTGGTATTTCCATGTCAAACAAGGCTGGAAAGGCTGGGGCTGATGGTTATGTACATGAGAGGAGCATGGGCTCTGCAGTCAGACAGTGCTGATGGCACAGTGAGGTATAACCGAGCTTTGGATGAGCAGGACCAATTCCAGGGAGCAAGATGTATGCAGAACTGCATCTTCATACAGGATGGACCTGTATGGACCCATCCTGATACACCTGCTGAGGTCTCTGGCTCAAGGCAAAACCTGTAAGTCCCAGCTTCACTGCCTTGAGCTTGCTTTAAGCCAGCTCAGGCGAGTGTGATCGAGTGTGATCACACATTGCACTGAAGGAAAGAGCATTGCCCAGGGCTCCTGATAGCGTCAAAGACCACTGAAGAAGATGTAACAATGAAATGGGAATCCGATGTGATATTTCCCGTTGAGGCCATTCTCTCCCCTTTGGATTAAACTGCTTCTCCAGAAATCCATTTTCCAGTCCTCTCATACCAAGATGTGCTTTCCTTTGCAATTTCTGGGCCTAAATGCTTTATATGCTGAATAGCTCTTCCACAAAGAATCCCACCTTTTTCCTTAGAATCCACCTTTAGGACTGCACTTTGATATGCACTTGCATGCCTCCTGCCTGGTAACTGCAGTTTGGTGTGTCACAAAATCCAAACAGGCGCTTATTTACCTCCCCAGGACTCTGCAGGCTGGCTGCAGCAGTGAGCTGGAATCGGTGAGCACTCCATCGGTACAACTAAATCTCCCAAAATCAGTCTGCTCAGAGCTGCTGGCTTGGCTGAGTTTGTTTTTGCTGATGTGCCTGGGTTGAAAATTGCACATCAATAGAGATTTGGGGTAACTCGCGCTCTCAACGCACAGCAGTGCGATCCCATTAGTATAGCTGAGAGCCAAATTTGTCCCCGAGAGTTTTGAAGCTCTGAAATAAACAAAATACACTCAGGTATCATGCAATGCCTAATTTCAATTTCTAATTCATCAATTTGTAACAGTAGAAATCTTCCTCTGGGTAAACTTGGCCAGTACGAAGACTTTACAGCAACAAATGGAGATCAAAGAAAGCCTTGCTGAAAATTACAGAGCTATCCACTCGGGGGTCTTGCCAGTCTGCAAGAGAACAATTATTACCTTAATTAAGCCTGATCCAGTGGAAAGCATAAAGCTTTTAGTGACAGGAAAGTGGCTTCTGAAAGATGACGGCTGTTAAAAATTCTGATTGTGCCAGTTTATTTCAATTCATTGTACATCAGCTTGTAAAAAAACTCAGTACAAAACAGCACAGGTGATTACTTTCAGATCCCCTTAAAATTTCCTTTAATGATTAAAAGAATATTTAATGGCTAGTGCTTACTTTATTTCTTCTTTCTGACTAAACAGCACTAAACAAAACTCTTTGCAAATGACTTTTCCCCCCCTTTTTTTTCTTTTTTTTTAAATACTCTTGATCAGCGAAGGGGAAAATGGAGTGGTAACTGCTGCCTTTTGTTTGCCCAATACTACTTCCAAGTTGAATTCATGCATTCTTAAATGAACACAGAGCAGTTGCTCTTCTAAAGAATTAAGTGGGGAACGAGAGCAAGTAAATTACCAAGCCTGTCATTTGGATCACTGACTCGCATCGCTGTTTTGCAGGACTCCACACGGTCCGGAATTTTAATGCGGAGCGCAATTGATTTGTATGAGCTGCTTGTGCAAAGCCGATGGCGGGGGGGAGGGAGGGGGACCTGCAAGGGGGACCCCAGGAGTGACAGCCGAGCTAAGGAGCTCTGCCTTGCCCAATCCTCCCCTCCCCTGGGTAACTCATACCTGCCCCTGTGATACAACCCCAAGTCACGTAATCGAAACAAATATCGGAAGGTGGGATATAAAAAGATGAAAAATATGTGCTTGCAAAGCTGAAGTGACAAAATGTTGGGTGTGGCGAGGGTATATTCCAAAGAGCAAGCAGACTACAACCATGAAACCCGTTAGTAGGTGACATTAATCACTGTTTTTTACCTGATATCGTCAGACATCACCATCATTTCAAACAAAGAACCGTGGTATGATTATAACAAATAATGTTATGCTGATGTAACAGTTAATACAATTATTACCTACATTGTTATAAAATAGCTGGAAGCAGCACTAATTAAAAGCATCAAGATAGCCTGATTCACAGCACATGCAAAGCACATGAGATGCAGGACTTCAGTTCCCATGGGGCTGTAAATATTGAACAATCCAGAAGCCCCTGGCATTTAAAACAGTGTAAGTCTACAATAATAACTTACAAGAAAAAAGACAATGTTACTTCTATGAAAAGTACTTCTCTTCAGAAGCTACGCAAGAAATTTCAGGCTTTGCTGGGATCATTTGTTCCATGGATAACCTTGGGACCAAGTTCTGTTGTCACTCACATGGATGCCAGGACTGTCAGAGCCAGCTACACAACTGAGAACAAAATTCTGTCTTATTTTAACTAGGTGGCCAATATAACTGTGTGCTCATAGCCACAGGGTTCAGCTGTGGTTTGTTCTTATGACCAGGCACACAGAATTCACCATCTGAATCCTATATAAGTCCTATCCTATGTGTTTACATGAGATTGAGTGATGAAGAGGGCCTCGGACCGAGAAAACCCTCAATTTAAAATGTATTCTTATGGACTCCACTGCTCATGTTTCCTCCCACGACTGGCAGCTTCTAGCAGCTTTAGTATGTAGCAACTACTCTTAATTCTGGAAGTGAGAGAAGGATTAATAATTCTTCTCAAACAGCGGGCACAGAAACCACACCATCTCAATGCAGTAAGGTACTTCTGGGCTAAGTCATGGGTCATCACTAAAAAGGTCTTCTAATACTAAACCATCCTGAAGACCTTAAGCATAAATCTGATGGTATCTTCTGTGCCTTTGGTAAATGTATCTCCAGTGTAAATAAATGTTTCTGTCTGCTTTTATTTGTTTATATTCATGCATAAAAGTGTTCATTTGACCTTCACATCAGCATCTTGTAATGCTACAAGATAAAAAAAAAATCAAAATCCAGACTCTCTCTCTGTCTCTTGGGGCTTTAAATATTCAGATTTTCTGGATCATATTACATGGCATTTCACAAACATGCCATTTCCGGTCTCATTCACGCTGGCACAAGTCCAAAATAATTGCCGTGGCATCACTTGAGTTATTCTCATACTGAGCTATGAGAGCTGAGACCACAGTGAAGTACCTGGAGTTCATATATCTACACATCTAAGGGTATACATTTCCCAGCACCAATAGTACACTTGGCATTTACAACTGTTTCGTTTCTCAGCAGAATAAATTACACTGTAAACGAAAAACTGCCAGGTACTCTTGTCTACTATGAAAGAATCACTGCCTTAAAATGGCAGTCGCTCAGAAAGACATTTAAAATAGCTCTGCAGGGAGAGCCAAACCCTTCTTCAGCCTCCTGTCCTTTCCCGAGCCCCTCTGTTTTTACCTTATTTAAGCTGCGTGCAGCACTGTCCTTCCCACCCGGAGTCAGGTTTCGGAGCTGCACGTCAAGCAAGTTCACCAGCTGGACCATGGCGGACACAGAGTACGTGATGTCACCAGCGTACAAGTGGTTTTTTGTGTGCTCTGCAAGCTCCCGGGCAATGTTGGCAGCCATCTCCCCCGACTTCATCTGCAATTGAGAAAGCAGAGGAAAAGGTTGTCCTTAGCTCTTAGTATAATGTTACTCCAGTCCTTTCCATACCCCCAGTGTTAAGTAAGTCAACTCCTTGCAAGAAGAAGAGGAGAAGAAGAGAGGAAGAGAAGAAGTTCCCAAGAAGGAAGCTACGGTAAGGGTCTTCATGCACAGCATTGAGTATGGTTTAAATGCAAGTGTTTTTTCCAGGTACAGCCACCATGTGGGCTTCAACACAACAATTTCTGATCTTCTCACAGGGCACGGCTGGAATTGAGGGGCAGCTGCTTCTTTGTACTGCAGCAGATGCAACCAAAGACGGCACTGCTTTCCGTGGGATGCGCCATGCAAAGGAGGCCTTCAGTTAGCAACTCACATTTCCCCCCCTATGCAATTGGATGCATAGATAATGCACTTGGGAAAAACCAAACCATGTAGATAGTCTTTCCTGTCAAGAAAGAGCAGTTTCTAATTCCAGAAGATTATCTGACAGCAAAGAGATTATTTTTGTTACAAATCCTGTGCAAAAAGGTTCCTTGTGAAAGGAACAAAAATAGATGACATAACCCAGATGAACAAGAGAAAAAAGTTCACAGTTCCCACCATGTGGATTTAATAATCAGGTGCTAATTTACCACTTAGTATTTGCACGCGGGAGGTGTGCGCCTTACCACACTAGCCACTACTACCTCTGTAATGAGGCTAGTGATTCTCAGCACATAAAAGGATAATAACTCATGAGCAAAAGGCTTAAGGCTTGAAGCAGAGGCCCGCTGGAAGGGAAAACCAAGTAGGCTGTTTGGCTGGATGTTCTATTAAAAGACTTTTATTGTCTAGTTAAGTCATAAAACTCACAAATCACCTGCAGCAAAATTCACTGTGCAATTATCTGGGAAACTCTCTCTTTCCTCCTGGGGCTTTTCCCCCTTTCTTGCTCTGTTTTGCTTTCCCTACCTGGTGCCCCTTTCCTCTTCTGTGTCATAGGGATTGGGGACAGGGCAGCTGGCCCTACCTCCTTTCTACTAGCAGCCCACTACAAAAATACTATTGCAGGTTGCTGGTCGTTTTAAAGTTATGTACCACTCTGTGATCTGGAATCATATCTATGGGGAATATGCCAGGGGTAAGGAGAGATTACACAGGATGAGATTTAAATGAAACTCCCACTTCTCTGTTGGGCTCAATGACCAACTGTGCTGGGTTCTTCATACGAGATTTCCAATTGTCTTATCTTCCAACAGTTAGCAATCAGATATTTCTCTTGTTCCCTCAATTTCTGGTGCTTATTATAAAAGCGAGATTCTAGGGAAAGATTGCAGGCTGAGCGTCTACCTCTCTGTAAATCAATTAGCTGAGTTATAAATTAATAACTTGCTTCCATCAATTTGACAGCAACAGCCCATATGATTTAATGAAATCTAACTGAAGATGTTCATACCCTCATCTTCAGAGAATTAAAGCATATGATGATACAGATAAGATAAATAAAGGAGATAATGTGTTGTTCTTCCCATTAGAGCAGTGATAACATACATTCAAAACAGAATTATTTCTTCTTTGTTACACACAAGGCTAATGCCATAGAAACCAGATCCTATTCTTAGAGCTGCCTGCTCTCCTAAAGCAGCTGAAGAAATCCACACGGCAGCACAGAGGCTGAATTTCGACCTCTTTTGTTGGCACTCAGAACTTTAAAGAATGACTGTATGAAATCCCTTTACATAAAGAAATCAATGTCAACATTTTCCCGCAGTTCATCGCCGGAGCTTAGCATGTATCGTGACACTGAGTGTTTCTGTAAGCCTTGCAGAAAACTGTAGGAAAGCAAGATTTTCTTACGGACACATTAGGAAAAAAACACTGCTACCCAATACTGGAAGCATACGCTTTCTCTTGGACCACGCACCTATGCAAACCGGCATAGTCAGAGCTACAAAGGCAAACCCAGGAGTCGTCTTTTCCTGTAATAAGTCTCTTGTTATATCCAACTGCAGCCCCTGTTGTTCCTACTTGTCTGCAAAAGTGGTGCAGGGTGGTCGTTAATAAACCTTTTTCCTTTTATCTTGGACCGATCCTTAAAACTGCAAATCTAAGGATTTCTAGTGTGAGTAACTTAACACCCTAAAACAGGCAACAATGCAAGAAATGCCTGAGAAAGGGCACAGTAAAGCTCAAAACATGTGAACTCCTGGGACACAGAAGTATTTACCCAAACTCATTTCATACACCCCGGGTTCCTGAAAACAGAGTTGTGCCATTCCCTGGGGACAATGTGTCTGGTTGACAGGTGATGAAGCTACTTCCTAGCACCCTTGCTCATTTCCAAACCTATTCACTGTCAGCCAGAAAATGCAGCTACAAGTCACTACAACACTGCTGAGACACTCTCCATCCTACCTCTGTGCATAATGCAAGAGGTATCCAAAATGATGGTCATATGACACATTAAGGCTAATTTCACCAATTCTTTTGAGCATTTTCACTGAAATTGAGGTCTCTCTTATTCAGTCTATGTGATCAGTCCCAAATGCTGAATATTCCAGGCCTAAGATACATGTCTGGTCTCTTACAACAAAAGGACTGAGCCCCTTTTTTGCTTAATTCTACAAAATGCTCAGCAAAGCTCACTGGTGCCCAAGACGACGCATTACTTACTAACTTCCCTTCAATAAAGGACCTTTCCACATCTTCCTCTTCATTATGGCTGCGTGGAAGACCAGCAGCATTTCTTTCAAAACTTTTAAACCCAAACACTAACATAGGTCACGTGGGAACACAGGAACAATCCTTGGAGGTTCTTCAAGGGTCAAGCTGTCATTGAGAGGCAAGTAAGAAGTAGGGAAAAAACATGCAAGTAACTGAGCTTTCTACTGACAGGCTCAAGAACAATAAAAGGAATTAAAAATAATACATCTCTCTGATTTGAAACTATTTTTTTTTAATTTTCTATCTTGATTATGAAAAAATGTAATTTAAAAAAACAAAACCCATTCTGGGTTAAAAGAAAACATTCTATTCAAATCAAACTGGGTTTCTTGTTGTTTTGTGTGATTTTTGCTTTTTTTCTTTTTTTTTTTTTTGCTTTTTCTTTTACAAATTGATTAAATCTAGTCTTGGAATGCTAATTTGAAGGACAGAAAAAATGTTTCCCTCCAAAAATGCCAACCAACAAAACACAGTTTTCTATCTCTGTCAAAAAAATTTGCTCCCCTCTTCCATTTGAGCATACTGGCAGGATTCAGCTCAGATTTACAAATGAGCACTGGCATACCTGAAATCACGCTGTGCAACACTTCCCTAATATTTACCAAGTTTCTACCAGTAACTTGTGTTTCCTCATGACTGTAAAGACTGTAAAATAATACTTGTTGGAGAGGGTATATATTCCTGCCTGTTTCATATATGCCAAGGAAAAGAAGCCAGGAGCTTTGTCTGGAAAGAGTAATAACGACCCTCCTCCTGCAGCATCGCTCATTGTTTCAGCCCTTCTTTTCTCAAAAGGAACAGACTGCAGAAGAGGACAGTAGAATAAAAATGAGAGAAACTGGAGAAAATAGGTATTCAGGAAGGAAAGATTAGAAGAAATACGAAAGATGCTGGGAAGGGAGAAGAACCTGCTGAAACACCCGCTCCATCCAGTACACTATGTTGCTCTGGAAACAGACTGTCAAAAGCAACCGGACAGTTTCTTTTTTTTTTTTTTGCTCAGGGCCCCAGCTTCATTCTCATGCCTGGACACGACGATGCGGTGACAAAACCCCCACTCCCTCTGCCCGACACACCCAGGCAGACCTACAAGACCTGATGAAGGTACTTTGAACCCTAAGGTTTATCTGCGCTTTGTGGCTGTATCATCTAGGGCTGTTCAGGTGGACTATACGAACACGAATGGCTTGTGCTTTAGATTTACAGCTCGAGGCTTTTCGTGCATTCCTGAAGGACACAACGCTTTCTATTCTGCTACAGAAAAGGCCTCCTGCCTTTCAGAGGCTGAGCGTAGCAGTGCCTCCCCTCCCGGGAAGCACCCACAACTAAAAGCCATGTCAAGGAGAAGATATTTTCAGGCAAGTCACACACTGCGCCAAGGACGGTACTGATGAAAGCAGGAGGTAAAACAAACAGGCTGAGACTGAATGTATGACCTCATGATCAGGATGATACAAGGTATCCAAAGCTGACCTTTTTGCTTCCTTTTACTGCTTGACTCTAGAAATAACGCAGGTAGCAGTGCATAATTCAATCGCGCTGGCAAGTTTATTCTCCTGCTACGTTACAAGGGCATGGTAGGCACCAACAATAAAGTTAAAGTAAATGTCAGGAGGCCAATGAATTGCTGAAGCGGACATTTGTTCTGATCTTCCATCAAGAACAATAACTCTAATGGAAGCTAATAGAGGGTTGTAAAACCTAATACCATGATGCAAGGAGGCAAACACCCGATGTACGGTCTGAGCACAGCTGGAGAAAGAAAAGCAGGTACTAATCCTTATTTCACCAGAGGGACATGAAAACAAGCACAGTATTTCCATACCATCCTCTCTTACTTGGCTGAAATCCCTCCAGGGGACCTATCACCCTTCTTCCTGAATAGCCTGGACCCAGCAGGTGACAGAAAAGGGGATGTGGGGGAGACAAAGCATATTAGGAATGAAGATACACCGAGTAGGTATGAACCCTGGCTGCCAAAGGAGTGTTTCTACCCATTTTCTAAGTTGGGCTGCAGCTGTGGATACTGTGGGACGAGTGGCCAAGGAGGACCCAAGCATTGGGGATGCCAGAGGGCTAAGCGTGTCCTCACGGCATGACTGGCTTACTGCTTCCTCTAGCTGCCCTCACAGCAGCAAGAAGAGGAGCTGGCTTGGTTTAGAGGAGGAAGGCTCCTCTTTCAGCTTTAGAAGGGTGCTGGAGCAAAACTGCAAGGTTAGGACAGGGAAGTGTCCTGTCCATGGCAGGGGTGTGAGAAACCAGGGCCTGATTTATGGATAAATCAGTCTAATCTCTAGGCACAGTGACAACTTCCAGGCCTCTTGCTTGGGCAGGGAAACCAAGTGGCTATTGATTATTTTGTAAGTAATTTAAAACTGTGTTTGCTGTGTTTACTGAATGCAACCCCCAACACAAGCCCCTAGGGAAGCCTGGCAGGGCTTTCCCCTCAGAACTCTCTCCTGTGAAGTCTTGGCGTTTTGTAGCAGCACTCCATAGAGGCTGAGCCACCCAATCTCTGGGTGGTGGCACCCAACCACTGGATCCCAAGATCCCAGTGGATTTGCTCCCACTCCGACATTGAAAGTTTAGATCCCGAGTCACTTAGCAGAGCCCTCTAGTCTTTCCACTGACTGGTGGAAGGCTCCCAAGTAATGTGTTCTAGGCAATGTGCTCCTCTAGGCAATCCTGCTTTAGCTGGCGAGTTGGACCAGGTGAACTCTAAAGGTCCCTTCCAACTCTGAAATTCCGTGATTCCTTGAAAGCTAAACATAACTAAATTCCTCCAGAAAAATAATAACAATATAAAAAAAATAATAATCCAGTCCCAATTGTAACCTGCTGGGCATTTCTGAAAACCTGGCTCTTCAATTTTAGACAGCTTTGAAAGCGCGTAACAAATTAAATGGGCCTCATTTGTTAGGCAAATGATAGCTGGAGTTTCAAATAAAATAAGCCTAACCTTGATGGAGATTTCATCAGTGCATGCTATTATTTCCCTCTGCTAATGGCTAACGGCCTGGACATCCTCACCGAGCAGCAAGAGGTCTCCCAGCTGCCTGGGTGAATGATGGCTAGAGTAAGTAATATTAACCCCCCCAGGATAAGTACGTGGGTCATAAAACAAGAGCTCCACAGCAGCTAATGCCAGCAAAGCCAGTCTCTCTTCATCAGCTCGCTGAGCGTACGGCAGGAGAGATGCCCACCCTCCCACATGAGACAAAAGGACCATGGGCTTTGTAGGGGCTATACCATGTCACAGCAGCCCCATCTCAGCTGGTGTCTTCCCTTGTCTTTGAGGAGGGGCAGGTACAAATACGGATGAAGTAAGGCAGGGAGGGATGAGCAGGGGTGTACGCACTCGCGATTCACAGCTTGTTGAGCCTCAGTTAAGTTGGGGGGCAGGGAGAAGTAAGCTAAAGAGTCTTGCCTGTAGGGTCACCGCATCCTGTTCACCAGCGAGCACTAGCCCACAGCTAGCCCACAACGCTGGGACTCGCTCGCTCTGGCCAAAGCTGCGACAAAATCCCCACAAATTGCTATAATAAGGATTCAGCCCACAGACTCTGTGGCGTAAACACACATCTGGTCTCTGTTTGTAATGAAATCATCTGAAAGCACCACTGTGCATTAATAACAAAAATGTTCAACATATTGCTACCAAATAAGCTCTGCTTGTCTTGAACTTCTATTGTCACGTTAATGCACTTTTAACACTGATAAATGACGAAGTGCTACAAAACACTCATCAAGGGACTTCAGAGTCAAAAGATACGCATTACTGTGGCATTGTTTTCTATTCCATCAGTTCTTTTACAATTTGGGCAGAAGTTAAAAACAGAAAGTCAGAAGTGCAATGCCAACACTTCATATTGAGCTTGCCTTTCTTTGGTAAAGATTTCTCAACTAAAGGATTTATCCTGTGCTTGTGTGGCGTGAGAAAATCCTTGGGGATGTGTGAAAGGGAAAGTTTCCTTTTGCAATAAGACAGCATTTTCCATAAGTCCACCCTCCCTCTTCCTCCTTTTCTTGACACAAACAGGAACCATCATTCACTCTAGTTTAACTCCACACTCCAGTCCCTCTCATTTGTCTTTCCCTCACCCTCTCTGCCTTAATTTCCACCAGATTTTTAGTGTCTTGCTTTCTCCTTGAAATGCCTGGCTACTATGGATGGCTTATACTTTATGTATGACTGTTGGTCACTTGGGTTCCCTGTTGTGAAAACAGCCAGGGAGCTCAGGAAGGTCAGTGCATAGATTTGGTGTGGTCAACACATGGGAAGGGTTCTACCTTCTGAGTGATGTGGTTGATCCAGGGAGAAGAGCAGTTGCTGAGATCAGGTCCTTGGGGCTCCCAGATCCCATCTGGTGCAAGACATCGGAAAGTTGCAACACCTGGAAAAGGAAAGACACTCTGTTCAGTGTTACTGGTTGCATTTTGCTCCCAGGACCCCATGCCACAGGTTTCATTTCACAATGATGGATATCTCATGCAAAGCCTGGGAGCTTATTAGTGCTCAGGACCTTGGTAGGACACTTCTCAGTCATCTCAGTGTCCTAATCTCCCATCATCTTAGTGCTTAGGAGCTTTAAGACAAAAGACCCATGAGGAAGGAAGGAAACACTTTTACACTGAAAGGGTTATTAAACATTGGAATAGGCTGCCCAGGGAGGTTGTAGATTCACCATCCCTGGAGGTGTTTAAGAAAAGGGTAGATGAGGTGCTTAGGGACGTGGTTTAGAAGTGGTTTTTGTCAGGGTAGGTTAATGGTTGGACTTGATGATCTTAAAGGTCCCTTCCAACCTCACTGATTCTATGATTCTACGACTCTAAGTGCAGGGATATTATCTCCATTTAGCCAAATGGAGACTATGGACAGAAGGCTTTGCTTTAGGCCAGGCAGGAAAGCTGCCAGGGACTAAGACATTGAAGCTGGATCTCAAACCCTGAGCCAGCACCTCGAGTTCTTGCGCTGGTGCCCCAGGATCAGACCCTGCACCTCGATTTCCTTGCTGCTTTCCGAAGATTTTACTGCTCTGAATCATCATTAAACCATTTGGGTGGAGAAACACAAAAGTTTAAATGTTACAAACACCAAGATGTAAAGCTGAGCTTTACTGTCCACCCCAACCAGTGAAAGGGACTTTAGAGGAGAAGGGGTTTTGGCAAGGGCCACCCAGACCCCTCCTGAAAAAGAAAGTAAAGCACCTCAGATACTTCCAAACAAAGAGAAATGCATCCATAATGGTGGAGTTAAATATCTTTAAAAAGCAAGAAAGCTGGTACACTAAAGACTGCATCCTATAAAGTGCTGTGCCCTGCAGAGCTGAACTTTTCACCAGAGGAGTGAATTACAGGCTAGGTCTGATGGTAGCGCCGATTAAAACCAGTGAGAGTTTGCTCATGCCTTCAACGGGAGTTGGAAGAAGCCCACTGCTGATAAACCACAGCTTTTAACAAGTCACATGAATCCCTGAAATTACAGATGGGAAAGGCTTATTCCCATCCCTTATCAACAAGTTGGTTTTTGGGGGTTTTTTTTAGCTATTTTCATCCAGTCTTTAGCTCTTGTGCTTAGAAAAGGGCTCCCTGCATCCAGCCTTCACATTCCTCTTTTATCTTTTCTTTCCCTTTCCACAGCTTACGTTCAGACTATCCTTTCCCCTCTCTCTAGGAACCACATGATACTTTTTGCAGTAATTTTACCAAGTTGGGCTCTGAAAGAGAGCCACAATGTTCTTTACCTATTCTCACCACTGACGTCTTTCCATGCCCCTCATGCTTAACATGTATTTCATCAGTCTGACCTCACCAAATTCAAGACAGAGTCAGTATTGGTCTACACAGGTGTGAATGGCTCTCCAGGGCAACGGAGCGGAGAATTAACAGAGAGTCTTCTCTGCAAGCCAGATCCCTCCAGCCCTTATTTTCCGGCAATTTCCTCCACCTTCTGATTTCTTCTTGGCAAGCGGGTTCTTGGGGCTGGACACCAAGACTAACTTGAAAAACAAATAATTTTGGAAAACTGCATTTGTTAAAATACAGCAAACTGAACCGTATGCCAAAACTCATTCTTCATTCAACTGTGTTTTAATTTGGACAGAAAATTTCCAAAAGCGACCTTTTGGACGAAAACAACTGGAGGGAAAGAGTAGAAGAAAAGGAGCAAAATCCAACAAACAATAAAACATTTTGAAAGATTTGGCTTTGTTTTCTCCCCTGCTTTCCCTGCTGATCACACTGGATGCTGGCTGCAATCTGAAAAATCACTCATGCCAGTTCAGCAGTTTGATCTGGGAATACCTGTGCCCCAAAATGCTGGCCATAGCCTTCGAAATGTGCAGAACAGAGCTTCAAAATCTAAGTTTTGCTTATTTTGTCTGTGCTCCCACTCGCCCCCACCCCCAGCAAAGCATCAGCCATCAACACAATGAGCCTAGGGACTACAAATGCAGGCAACAGCATCATACATAGCTTCTAGAGGCACATCCAGCTCAACCCCACAAGACCGTTGGCTTGTACTCTTCTTCGGCCAGAGTTTGGAATGCCAAAGGTCCTGCACAACGTGCTCAGCGTATTGACGCTTTGGCCCAGGCCACCTACTTGCCACACTTCACCAAGGCAATAGAGACATGACAGAAGGCATCAGCGTGCTTCACTGATGAAAGCACCTGTGCCACAGGGGCCCATGGGAAACCTGAGTGCACACTCACAACGTCCCAGGGGCAAATGGAGACAGCTCACCGTGTCCTCCCACCCCTCAACTCACCTATCGAGCCCATGGGACACGGCTGCTTCGCCACCTGGCCCTGCCGAGTCCGAGACCACATAATATCACGGGCTTCCATGGGGTCACAGCTCTCCGTGCCGGCTGGTGGCAGCTGGGAGGAGGCGGGTGGGAGGTGTGTGGTCATTTCGTCGGGGATGTCGGCCATGGGCGATGGCGTACTGGTGCTCCTGTTTCTTCTGCCTGAGGCTGAGGTGGTGGTGGGACGGCCAGTGCTGCTGGTGGCCATCCGTGGCGTAGTACTGACGGTGGTGCTCCCCGGGCCCAGAGCCCCTGATGTTGATACTCCTGAAATAAAGGCAGAGCGGATTAAAGGGAAGGAAAAGAAAGAACTCAAGCCTAGGTCCCAAGGATGTCCTCTCTGCTGACTATGGTGGCCTGCAGGGTGCGACTGGAGGTACAACTGATGCAAGGCTTGCTGCACAGCCACCTTTCAGAGAGAAGCTGGAGCACACAGTGAGAGAAGCACACAGGGGGGTAATGACTGCTGGAGCATAACCGATTTTCCAAAAGCACTAGCATCTGATGAAAATAAAGCAGCATTTTATGCCCTCACCATTTTTCTTCCTGGCATTTTAATGTAAAAATCTTATTTTCCATCTTTTAGGGAACACCTAGCACAGAAGTGCTTTTAATTTTTTAGTGTTGCTGAAGACCCAGCTGGTTTGGGTAGAAAAACATTTTCCATAGTGTAATAAAAAAAAAAAAAACAAAAAACCAAAAACCTCACAAAAAACCCCACCACAAATCCATCCTCAAAAGAGCAGTGCACAGAGGGATGAAAGCAAGTCTGTTCCCCGGAGGAAGCCCTTCCTTTTCTCTCAGCTTCATGCCTTGCAGCTTCATTCCAGCAGCAGCGCTTGGCCCTCGAGCTGCAGGCCACGTGGCATACACAAAGACACACGTCAGCCCAGCCGAATCCTCGGGAGTTTAATGCTCAACAGGCTATTTCATGTAAAACCTGCGATGAGCGGTTGAGCGGCAAGAGGTGGAAACCTATCTTACATCTTGCGATAGCTGTGCTAAGTACCGTGTGTGGCGAGTATTGAGGGACGCCCACCTCATAATTAGGTTATTTTGCCTCCTATTTAGACCAAGGTGCTTGCAAAGAGTGGAGTTTCACGTGGATTTCTTTATGGCTTGACCTCAAACCTCAGGTGGGGAAACTGAGACAGGCTGCCTTCAATTGCTCCCCCATCGCCCCTGCTAGAAGCGTACAGAAGCCTGCTTCTCCCATCTTCTTTGCCCCTCACAAAGATAAGCACCCTCCTGCTTCTCTCAACGTAACACTTGCACTACAATTAAATGTCAGTTTTTCACAATTGCCACCTCAGTCCCTGCCTGGAGAAACACCGGGGCTGTCTGGGAAAGGCAGGTAAGAGGACTATATGAATAGGCTTGTCTGATCCTTGTCTGATACCATTCTCTCTTTAACTCCCATGCCACTACATCTCCCTACCATCCCACTTCTTCCAGCATCCCCAAATCCTTCAGAATCACAGTTGCTCCATGTCCAGCAATACTTACTGGAGTTTCTACACGAAAGACAGACGCGTGTGAAATCCAGCCTAGACAGAAATTAAAATTAAATGCGAGAATCCCCCTGTCACCCCGAGGAGCTGCCCCTTAACTGTCCAGCTGTGTGAGCAGGCTCATCTGCAAGCTCCCGAGAGCTGGGCCTGTCCTCTCTTCTAGGTCCGGTGAAGCAGACCACACTCCCTATCAGTGCAAAATGAGTTATTAATGTATAATGATATTGTGCATTCAAGTCAACCTATTTCAAGCAGAGAGATGCCTGCCTTCAGTGCAAAAGAGGAGTTTTTCCTTTCTGAAAGGTGGGTTGGTTTTTTTTTTTGTTATTTAAGTAATTTAAGCCCACGGTGCTGTGAGCAATTCTCCTGCTCCAGAGTAATAAACAACATGGCAGTTGAAGCACATGTTTGCTCTGCTTTTAGGTAATTTTACTCCAAGCCTGAGACATCCTCTCCTCAACCTTTAAAACTCAACTGTATCATAAACATAATTTTCCGAGGGATCAGTATTTTTCAAGAAAATGTTCAGTTTAAAAATCCCAGCTCTACCGTTCCTCAGCAAACGGGATTATCTTCTTCCCCCCTGTCTCCAAAAAGGTGAGCAATAGAGCAACAGACACTAAACCACCTGAGCACCAGGACACTGATCTGAAATCAGGCCTCCTGAGCTCATTGATCAAATTTTCCAGCCTTCTCGTGCCACCTCCCTTCCACTGTGAGCCCTGAGTTTGAATGAACTCAAAAAATCACAAAATTCTGCAGACATTGACAGATTTCTCCTAGTTTCTGCTCAAAGCTGTGCTAGACCACCAAGCAGCAATTTCCATCTGAAGTTACAGGAAGAATCGAAATTTGTAGAGAATGGTAGCAAATGTTATCAGTTTTTGTTACAGCAGGTCTCGCCATGAATACGT
This sequence comes from Rhinoptilus africanus, assembly GCA_013400135.1. Taxonomy (NCBI): domain Eukaryota; kingdom Metazoa; phylum Chordata; class Aves; order Charadriiformes; family Glareolidae; genus Rhinoptilus; species Rhinoptilus africanus. The sequence continues at coordinate 191,578 of VXBO01001752.1, read as the reverse complement.
ATTTTATTTCTTCATAATAACGATTAGCCCAGTAGATAACCTGAAGAAAATTTCACATTTACTTATGCAGTAACAAGTTATTTTACATTTGCAAAATGACCTATGCCGTGCACTACAGGCACAGAGGCACCGAGGAGATACAGCAGATGCAGTTTCAAAGCCAAAACTAGCAAACCCCCTTAAAATAATTCTTACAGTCATCTGTGAGCATATAGAAACTTATACCGAGCACCCAGGAGCTCCCCTTGATCCACACACAGGGATGCTGCATTTTCGAGCCTAGTTTTCATTGACAACCATTAAATATCTCATGGTGTATTGCTTTTGGAATGGCTCTGGCAAGTTTACCGTAGCGCCTAGGCACAAGGGATTCAGTGGCATTTTCTTTTAGCCATAAAAAAGTTAGTTGTTTTATCTTTCATAAACCCCTTGGCAATGGCGTCAAAATCTCTTTGTTCTTCCCACTTTTTTCTTGATTAACTGGGTTTTCTTGCTGTTTTTCAACCTAAACACCTCCACCATTTACACGGGACAAATTATAAGAAGACATAAAAGAGTTGCCTTGAAGTGGCCTACCGGATTGAGATGGATGGGATGCCACTGAACCACTGAACTCAGCTCAAAGGCCTGATTAGTCAACGAGTCAATTTGGTAATGAGCGGCAGTGAACATGATCACCATGCTAACACCACCCAGTTTCACCGGCCCCGGGCAGCACCACTTCCCGATTTTGCTCACACAACTGCGTGCTTTAAAACAAAGTTAATTGGTAAGAAGGGAAAGAACAAGAGGTCAGGGTCATTTACATATAAATGATTCTCAGATCCAAGCAAAACCACGAAGAGGCTGCAACCTGTGCAAAATTACCTAAATCCTACGGCGCAGAACAGAGATCAAACCTCCAGATTAACTCAGACTGCCAATAAACTGTGAATTTTGAACTCAGGGAAAAGCAGCATTGAACCATCTCCTTAACAGAAGGATTCTTCAGATAATACTTCATAATACAATCATTGCTCACAGACAAGCAGTAACCTTTAAAAATCGTCAACGCCATTACAACTAGACACGTTGATTATTTTACATTTATTACTTGTTTTTACCACTTGGTGATATCTGAAGAGTTTAAATACAGCTTTTGGGTAAGACTCAGTTTTTACTCCTAGGTTTCAAATCCAAGACTTCGATCCCGCGAAGTGCAGCGCTGAGATAGGTATTTTCACAGCGCTCCCAAGAAAGCCAACTGCAGCTGTGGAAACACCTCTTCTTCAGAAATCCTCCAACGTGATACTTCACTTTTTTCTTCCCTGCTGTATCTAGAGAGCTGGCACTAACAGCAGAAGACTAAGTTTTGCCAGCATTCAGACTAGAGCTGCAGCTATTATAAAACCCCCAAACACTTCCAGCATCCACAGGGGAGTAATTGCAACTCCCAGAGGAGCCTCTCTCCACTCCTGGCATGTTGACTAGCAAGAAAAAGAAATTGTTAGGTTTTTTTTTCCTTCTGTCTTTTATTTCCCAACCTTTACAGAGAGCTCAGGCCTCTGGAGGAGGAATTTTGCTCAACTGAAGGAAAATCATGGGAAGGATTTGCTCATAGGGAAAAATCTTAAATAAATAAGGTGTCACCCCCCATTTCCTTCTTTTTCCCTTTCCTGGCTTAACAAGACACACACAACTGGCTTAAGACCAGCACTTTGCATTTGCCAGCAGGAACATCCAGCACACATGTCACCTCGCCGTCTGCTCTGCTCACCTCCTCCTGGAGCTCCCAGACGTGGGAGACCGCTTTGACTCTGACTAGAGTTCTCCTGTCACAAAAGCAGCTTTGCTCACAAGCAAGACTATTTGTGATCACTACCAGGCTACCTTTTTTCTCATGTTTTAATTCTGGCACCTAAGTATCCAGCCTATGACCCGGTGTACCCAATAACTGAAAACACATTTTAAGAGATGTCATGTCCCATGAACGAAGATAACTGGGTGCCCCTCGAGCAGAAATTGCCGATGAGATTTCCTGGGTGAGGTTTGCTGGCTCTTGCTAGGTAACAGATGACAGAAGACATCCGTCAAGCTCTCCCCCAGGGGTTGCAATCCAAAGGTTTAGGCCGACGGCTATGTGCTACAAGCCAGTATTCACCCACGTAACGGGAAGGAGAGGCCGCACTCCAAGTTTCATGCACAAGCTCCAAACAAACTACCATGACTTCCCTCTCCATCGAGTTTTGCTTTCCCAAGCCTGATGTTGGAGCAGATGTGCCGGGGAGCCGGCAGCCAAGAGCTGGTACCTACTCCCTGCGCTGCAGCTGGTGCAATGCTCCAGCAACTGGGTATAACTAAGCCAAGGGGTTCAACATCTTTGGGAGGACACAGCAACGCAAGCGCTCTCTTGAGCACGTCTGGGCTGCGTTCAGAATTATTTACGCATGTCGCTGCTGCATTAAGACAAATGGAGCGCTGCTGGTTTCTGAAAGGCTGCGAGAAACACAGAATCTGAAGTTCTTCCCTCCCTCCCTGCTAGTTTTGTCCTTTTCATATTTGGCAACCACATCCTTTGCTTACAGCATCCCCTTTTATCATTTCTTCTTATACTGAAAGATGGTGCAAGTTGTATTTACATAGCAAATAAGAAGGTTTAGGCACGTCTTGAAAGAAGCAGCACAAAAAAAAACCCAAACCTAAACCAGTTGGACGATTATATCACAGCTGTTTTTCTCTTCCCTGTCACATAAATGCATCTCATGGGAATTAGTTTTCTTCAGGCATTTTTGAATGCATTTCAGAACATTTCTTCTTAAACTCCCTGGAAAAAAAAGTATTATTTGAAAATAAATATACTCCTATTTTCTTTTGCCTTTTTTTGTGTGTGTGTGTGTATATGGCTTTTCACGAAACTCCCTGTAAGGTGACAGAAAAGGTCTGACTGAGGTCAAGGAGCACCCAGGCTGAGCCTTGCACACCTAGTATCTTCCCTAAGAGCTGCATAAACAAGCAGGTATCCATCAACCCAGTTGCTAACACACCAGGAGATTGCAATGTTATATCGAGTCCACACTGCAAAAGACGTCACCCTGCAAAACCACCTCGTGTTGGAAGTCTGCTGGAAGACCGAAAGCCACATTCCGGTGCCACCCAGGAGCTGGAGAATCAACAAGGTGAGATTCGCCCCTAAATTATGTTCAGCTCCTTCCACGTCTTTGAGAGAAACTATGATTTATTTTTACTGCAGGCGAAGGCCTAGCAGGCCTCGCATCAAACATCTGAACAGCTCTCCCCTGTGCTCATGCATGCCGTTATTTGGGGAAGCTGAGCCAGAATCGCGTGTGAACATAAAAGTTCACACGCTGTTTTTGGAGGGGTCGGGGTTGTGGTGTTTGTTGGTGGAGCTTTATGGAGTGACAGTGACAAAAGGCTTGTGAAAACCATTGGTGGGAAGAAAAGGTTAGATACGCGATGGCCCCAGAGCGTTTAACACAACCCGTTGTCTTCAACAACACAACTGCATGCAGTCCCGCACCCTGAAAAAGTCATGTGAAGTAGGATACGCAGATACATAGCTCTTCTTTTTTCCTAACATCTGAAATAGCAGAGGAGGAGGATGCTGCATCTGAGAGAAGAAAGGTCCATTTCCTTGTGGACTGATGCCAAATGGAAAAACCCTTTCTGTTTTTTTTTTTTTTCTACCTCTTCCAGTTGGGAATCAGTTTTCATGCCCAAGGCTACTCTGCCCACATGCGACTATTCTGCTGGGCCTGGGCAGATGCTGCGATGGATATGGGCCAGATGTTGAGTTCCCTGTAGTAGGGGGAAACATACAGCTGTGGTCCAAGACATGGTGCAATGTTTCAATGAACTTCAAGCTGGAATCACTTAACACGCTGGGGTTTTTTCCTCTGAATCTCTGTTTGAGCATGTAACATTAAACAACAAAGAATGGGAACTGAAGTGTGCAAAATCATCGCAACAGGCTCAAGCCCAGTCAATCTGCCCCAACTCTTCATTCTCACTGCACCACAACTCGCAGAAAAACAATTAATACATTCAAAGCAGTCACCACATGGGACCAACTGCCAACAGGCAAAAATCGTGTCTACCAAAGCCCTTTTGAATCAAAACTTAACATGTCGGACAATGATCAACTGTTCATTACACACGCCGGATTGCTACGGAAAGGTTGTTTCATCAAAAACATTCTAGCTATTACTGCCAACTTCCCGGTTTTGCCTGAAAAAAATAAGACCCCAACCAGCAGCCTGGCTGGATTTTTTTCTTGGGTTGTTTTTTTTTTTCCCCCCCAAAATATCAATTTTTTTGTTTTTGTGGGTGTTTTTTTTTTTTTTTTTTTTGTGTGTGTGTGTGTGTGCATGTGTGAGTGCTTTATATTTTTTATGGCTCCCAAAAGCTCTTAGTGTCAGGTTCCCAATTTAGTTGCATTTGAATAAAAGCAGCTACTTTTTTCTTTTCTTCTTTTCCTCTCTGACCAACTCTTCTCCAAGAAATTACTGGATCCCACTTAAAATGTGTAACTTCAGAGATATCAGACAAAGTTTTAACTGTCATTAGCATGGGGTTACAGCACACTGGCATATCTAGCAATATCAGGAAATTAAATGGCACGTGAGCATCTGCTGTTGTATTCTCCATCGTCCTCCTTTATCAGGAGACAGCTCCTAAAGTCTTAGCTCCTAAAGTCTTGTTTTCCTACCGAGGATCTCTGCCAACCCACCTTCATGAATCTCCCGTACCCTTCGTTGCCCATCCAAAGAGGGCATTAATGCCGTATTGCTCTTTACAGAAATTGCAACTGATTCTGAATGTTCAGGCAGAAATTTGACTGCGCTGCTGTGCACAAGACATAAAAATCAAGCATTTTTTCCAACATCATGCTGTAATGCTTTTAGAAATGCAGAAATGCAGATGAACTATGCCCATAGGAGGCCTGGTAAACAGGAAAAGATTACAGAAGAGATGATCTAATAGAGAGCAGATCAGGATTTATTATAAATGAACTAATCTAATAGGTTTGAGAGTTCAGTTCAAGAGCTATTTTTAGGCAATCTAGCTTCAAATCGCTCTAGTTCTCAAAAATACTGTCAAATGTGGTTGCAGCTATTTTGAATTTCTGGATTTGAACGTATAAAATTCGACTATTTTTTTTTTCCCCAGTCCACATGTTATTTCACACAGGTGGTGGTGGTGGGGGGAACATACAATGTCTTTTTAAGGGCACACCAGCTGCATATTATTACCGAATGTATGGAGTGAACTTCTAACCTCTTAAACAATCTCTGTCCCCTGGCGTCATTCACATCCATCAGAGCCAGTGGTGCAGATCTTACGCACTGTCTTCCAACCTGAATCCTTCATACTCTATTAAAGAGAAGCCCGGTAGGAATTCCCCAGCATCCCATTGTTAGAGAAATCACTTTTGATTTCAATAACAGGTGCTGTCAGTTTTTCATTCAGACCATGTTAGAGTGCAACCACGTGAGCACTACCCTCACAGCTTCAAGAGATTCACTGGAGGCTGAGATCGCTAGGTTTGGTTTGGGGTTTTTTACCTTCTAATTAGAACACGTGTATGTTTTAGCCATGCAAGCTGAAACATACCTTTCGGTTTCTATGCAGAACAAGCTCATGCATAGCTACTAAGAGGGAAAAACTATTTTTCAGGTCCGTTTGGCAACAGATGTTGCTTCATCTAATGTGTGTTTCTTGCCTTTTGCCTGCACTTCTGCATCTTTAATGGAACAACTTGCATGCGCTTCGCAGAAGCAGTGCCAGATGGAGCCGGTCTTTCTCCAGCAGTTCTCCACCTCTGCATTTGCGATGAATGGAAGCAAGTGCAGGAGTCATAAAATGACTATTCACGCCCTAGCATTTTCTGATCTATCCAATCAACGCAACAAGTCCTTCCGAGGGCCAAAGGCAGTCAGCTTATATCACTATCTGAAACATTTCTTCAGTTGTGAGCTACAAACACAACTTTAATAATAGAAAACTATCATCTTCAAATAGTGTCTGTTCATCTGTGTGTATAATATCTCCAATCTAGATGTTAGTCAGCAAGATGGCCAATTGCATTCAGATAAATGCCTTGGACTCTTTTAAACATGCCATAATCTGCCTGTGAAATGGCTGGATGGTTGCTTTCCAATTTGTGAAATCGTTCAAATGCTGTAAATAAAAAAGAAATTGGACAGCTTTCAAAAGGACAAATTAGACTTTTCAATTCTCAGTGATTCGGTGCTTCCAAGCTATACTCCTGTGATCTCCACATTAATATTTAAAACCTGATTGTGTTATGCTGTTATCGTGAGGAAGGGGGGACAGTACAACCAAACCCAAGGAGACAACCCACTGTAACTACAAGAAATCAGCTCCCTGGCCCCTCAGTGCCCATGTGTGCAAGACGCGTGGGGGAGAGGTGGGTGGAAAGTTTCCTGGCCCTGCTTCCTCTTGTCTGTTTTGGCAGATTACAATCACAAAGCCTGCTTTTTGTGTTTACTCTGTGCCTCCCCTTACACTGCGTGTGCCATCCCTTCATCCCAGCTGCTCTGAGGCTCAGGATTTGAGGTCCCTCCTTGTTTTGTGTACCTTTGCTGTGCCTCCAAATCAGCCCCGATGCCCAGCGTTTTAAATGCAAACACAGTCAGTGAGTGGGCTGTTTAACTGAAATAAAAAAGAGGAAACAGAATAAAATGCAAAATATCAAGCGTGGAGTTAGGTTTGTTTATAACCTTCTTTCTCTAACCCATATAAGGATTGACTTTACTAGCATGCAGATCATTCTGCATTCCCATATGTGAATCAGAGACCTGAAAGCAGGGCCTGCTGTCTGTGCAGTAGATGCACTGTACTTTTAGCATCCTATAAAGAAATAGGAACGATAAACTTGCCAGCAAAAGCTCAACTTTTGTCTTTGACCAAACCCATCCTCGACACGGTCTCCCACAGCATCCTCCTAGGGAAGCTTAGGAAGAGTGGGTTAGATGANAAGGACAGGGAACTGCTGGAGAGGGTGCAGCATAGGGCTACCAAGATGATTAGGGGACTGGAACACCTCTCTTATGAGGAGAGGCTGAGGGATTTGGGTCTCTTTAGTCTGGAAAAGAGGCGTCTGAGGGGTGACCTTATTAATGTCTATAAATACTTAAAGGGTGGGTGTCAGGAGGATGGGGCCAGACTCTTCAGTGGTGCCCAGTGACAGGACAAGAGGTAATGGGCACAAACTTGAGCATAGGAAGTTCCACCTAAACATGAGGAGGAACCTCTTTACCTTGAGGGTGGCAGAGCCCTGGCACAGGCTGCCCAGGGAGGTGGTGGAGTCTCCGTCTCTGGAGACATTCAAAACCCGCCTGGATGGGTTCCTGTGCAAGCTGCTCTAAGGTGGCCCTGCTCTGGCAGGGGGTTGGACTAGATGATCTCCAGAGGTCCCTTCCAACCCTATGATTCTATGATTTTCTCTTCTTGCTACAGCGCACTGGGTATTTTCAAACCTGATTCAAAAAACCCAAACCCTTCTCCAAAGCTGCCAAAGTGATTTCTCTCTACGGGGCACTTGCTCCTCCACTTAGTCTCTGACTGCATTGATTCTATGTTATTTATTTATTCTATTTATTCTTCCTCCTACAAGAAAACCAGCCTGAACTATGGAGAGATCTGACCATTGAAACGAGCAGAAATAGGGAAATGCTGAGAAAGGCTGTCTTTTCTCATCCTTCGAGCATGCTCTGGTGCACCTTGGATGTGCTGTCAAGACCCCTCCAGTAAATCAGAGGGCAGGCACAGCCTTGGCCTCTCAGCCACATCTCGTTTTGCAGCTCAGATCAGCTTAATCCTCTCCCCAAACTTGCCAGCGGTTTGCTTTCTCCCCCTGGAGTGACAGATAGGGAGGGTGGGCTAACAGATAAAAAAATTAAAATTCACATAAGCCAATCTAAGAAGCTGACAAGACTCCATTTTAAGAATATCAATATTCAGCCACTTACAGAAATAAAGAAGTTTCCCTGAAAACGCATAAAACACTGTTTAGCTCTCTTCCAAAACTCTTTATTACTTACGTAGAAACGTCAATATTTTGTAAAGCTCAATTCTAATAGCTGTATTCATGTTGGCTCAGGGATCTGCCTAAATAATACTTAACTACAGGACTGGCATCTAAATTTGTTTTACAGATATCTGATGTTCTGTGGAGGGCTTTAACAATGAGAACATCATAAATATTACAAAACCCACATTTGCTTCAGTGAGGCAGATTTATAACAAATAAACAAACTGTGCAATATACAGAGCATTTTAAGGTGAAACACTTTCAATAATATCACATTTTTATACTAGAGTTCCTTACTTATGGACACAGGCAACTTGGTACACTATCAAGTCCATGCTGATGTCCTAAAAAGCCTGGTGTGCAAGCATCCCTCACCCATGTCCAGGAAGCTACGTTTTTGTTGAGGCAGGACACTGGGGTGCTGGTAGTGATGCTGAATACGTATTCACATACCTCAGCATCTCAAGGAGATGCCAAAGATCTCCAGCTGGAAGGCGCCAGGGCTGGAGGCATTGCCATGGCTAGTCACCTCAGTTGAAAAGTCATAGCAGAAGGCTGAGAGATAGGAAGAAACAGCATCGAAAAATCAGAAAAGGAGGTTTAACCTAACTTGTTTGGCTCTGCACCACTAAGGGCTACCAGCTCCCATGCCATCAGCTTTGGCTGAGAAGTCATTTCAAACTCTTACCCCAAGGCTGATGACAAGATGACAATACATAAGCCCAAGGTGGAAAAACCTTCAACACTGATCTCTAGGTTTACATCTGTCAGCTTTCAGGTTATTTTTAATGGCTAGTTCAGACCAGCACACTGCAACGTAAGCATGTTTTCTCTTGTGAAGCGGAGGAAGCGGAACCCATTGACCTTGTAGGACTTTGAATTGGGGCCACAGAAGAGAAAGACATAAAAAAAAAACCCTACAGGAAAATGAATAGTAGTGCTGAAAAGCAATGTTTTAGGGTGAATGTGTATGCCTGCCTCCCCAGGTTTGGCATGTAGTCAGGTGTTAACGTGTCTGTGCCATGGGTAATTACTTGTCCAAACCAGAGGCATCAAATGCACTGAGGAACACTCAGGTGCTGCTGTGCCAGAATACGGATTTTCCATAATGTCCTCTTGACCAGAAAGCCTAAACTCCACCTCATCCACTTGGGCTACCAAGAAAGGCATTGTGGATCCCCAGAATCCGAGCAAGTTGGAAAATGGTAAAGAAAACCAGATAGGATGACACAGAAATTAACAAAGTAAATTGCATCCTTTAGAGATTTTTAAGTTCTGCAATCTCCTTGCCTTTGTATAACATATATACCCATAATATTAAGTATCTGATGTAATTGCAAAGCATAACTGTGATGCTTTGAACAAAAGAATCATGTCTCTCATGAGGAAAAAGAAAACAACACCTACATTCAACATGTGAAAAAAGTGGAGAGAGAGGAGAGACAAGAGAAAGTCTGACCTGGTCAAATGTATATATCTTAAAAAATATACTTGCTGTCTAGCTAAATGTGAATGTATCTTCATATGAGTAAAAGATTCAAAAGCATAACAGAAAAACAGGAGAAAAAAAAAGTCAAGTATGTTGTTTCTGGTTCTGAAATACAGCAGACACACTTATATACTTACATATATTACTTGAAGTATAGAACTGCTGCTAGAATAGAGGGTTAAAGAGCTGCTGTATGCCTGTATCCCACAGCCTAAACCTCGTTTTACAGCTCTCACAGGTAACGTAAAATAAAGGCAGCAGCCTACAGTGATTATTAATTTTCCTCCTCTTCTGTGTCAAATATGTTGAAATGTTTTTGTTCTGTAAATATTTTACAGAAGACCATTTAGTACCTGTGTTAAGACCTGTAATGTTATTAGCCTTGAGCCTTTCACATTCCGTGCATGCATCAAGAACTTTCACCAATTTGCAGGGAAGAAGTATATTAGTTTTTCTAGTCATTGCAGTGCTTTACAGGCACTGAAAACCTCAAAATCCCTAATATTTTACATTATCGAGCCGGAATTCTCATTTTATAATAATGCTAACCCAAAATCCAGCTCACTTATGTCATCAAAAGCAACTCTTCTTCCATTATCTTAAATGTAAATGAGAAAAACCATGCAGCTGAGGCAGACAGAATAATTTATAATGAGAGGAAATCTGTCAGGCCAGGAATACTAAAAAAAAAAAACCAGAACATAACACCAAACTCATTTGGAACTGAAGAAAATAACAGACTTTCTAGAGTGGTAGTCAGGCTCGAGATGGGAAGGGAGGAAGGTCACCTGTGACAGACCCCAGTGGTCAGTACTAAGCAAGTCAAGAAACTTTTAAACCTTCAAATAAATATTAGACAGTTCTGGGGTTTTTTTGTTTTTTTTTTTAAAGGCTAGAGCCTGGTCCTTGATCAGAGACACAGGGCTCATTGGCGTGCCAACCTGGAGCGCTCAACAAAATAGAAATTGCAAGTGAAAACACTGCAGTGGCAAGAGGCTCGCCCGCTCTGTTCAGCTGCTGCAGAGATTGTTCTAAGGCAGAGAAAAATGTGACTTTATTTAGAGAGAAAAAGAGAAAGATTTGATTTAGGAATCTGAGTCAGCCAGTCTATGGACAGGAAAAGGTAGCATCAAAAGCCGTTCAATTTACCCAAGACCCAACATGCTCTTTGGAGGTGCGTCACAACACTGCCAACAGCAGGAGCCTGCAGACTCCTGCAACACCATCACATTTACTGTGCCAACGTTTCCATGTCCAAGCCTCAGCTGGAAACCGTGCCACCCAACAGCAGGCAACTTCTGACTTTATCTCCTGAAAAAAGAAGTGTCTCTTACAGCAAATCTCTGGGGCACAAAAGAAACTGCAAGCTTCTTAACTACCTGCTCACCTTTCATTGAAATGTTTAGTTGGTGCTGGGAAAGTCTTAAGCCTTTCCATGGATAAGCAGAAAATCCAGAACTACAGTATGGATGCTAAGAACAGACTGGTGGGGAGAGGCAGGGAAAAACTCCACCCCAACCAGGTAACCCAATGTCCTTATTTCTTTCTCCTCCTGCAGAGGACATCGTTCTTCACAGTCCACAACACACTCCTGGGAGGTGCAGAGCTGTGCCAAGGATTACAGCAAAAGAAAAGGAGGATGGTGAAGGCTTTGATCCTCCTGTGTTATTGTATGAGGAAATTACTGGCTAATGCAAAAGAACGAGCCCTTCTCTCGATCCAGGTTACTCCCCAAGGAACCTCCTTCTGCAAAGGCTGCAGCTTCGACAAGGTATTGGACTGAAGGGACCGCTCCTTCCATCTTCTGCGCCAAGCTTGGCATGCCCACAGTGCATGTCTGAATACAGCTCCCTAATCCTCTTGGCAGCAGTCACTCGTACAAGGTCAGTCCCCCTGGCCCACGAGATGCCTCTCCAAATTAAGCTGTTATTTTCCCTTATTAAACTTCATATTTGAGCTAAACCAGTGACACTGATTCAGTTAAACCATCGCTGTCTGCAGCTCTCGTTCGGAGCAGAGCACACAGAAATCTCACAGAGACCGAGATGCCTGGTCAAACAGGCTCCAACGAGGCAACGGCTTGTAACCAAGGGAAATGCCACTTTGTTTCAGCAACACGCATCATTTCCAGCTCCAGGGGCAGCAACGCAAATTATGCTTCCCGGCTGAGGTTTTGTCTTCAGAAATAGCAAAGTGTATCCGGTACTAGAGACTCAAGAGCATCTGTAAGAGTGGCTTACAAGATAGTGGTACCTAGCAGGACACGCTGACCTGACAATTATTTGCTGTACATGGCTTTCAGTCCACCAGCTGCTGCTGTTTTGGGTAGGGATGGGGATGTTTCCTCCCCAGAGAAGCTACTATTCACTGCCATTCATCACCACTGAGGGAAAGAGGTAGAGGTAGAGAGGTAGAGATAGGGAGACAAATCAGCCCTCGAGCCAGCCAACTTTTAAACACGAGCAAGCTCACCCCACTTACTGGATAACAAATCTTACTAAGCAACTTAGGCTGAATACGGTCTAATAGAAAAGAAATTTTAAGCGCGTGCAAAGAAAACCAAATAAAACACATAAGGAAGGAACTGAATCTAAAAGCAGATATTAAGATTTCTGTCTCGCACTCGGAGCAAATACTGTTCAAGGATGTTTGACAATCTGGTTGCCAGCTGAAGCGTGCAGGACTCTGATAACGATGTAACAGAAAATGATGTGTCCCTTTCTTTCAAGCTAAGGCAAGTCCATGCTGCAGTCTTTGCCTAAACGAAAAACAAAACCCTGGCAGAAGTGACCCAGGCCAGCCCCAAAGCGTGTTGAATGAGGTGGGGCAGAGCTGGGGAACGAGGGAAAGAGGACACAGAGGGTGTAAAACGAGAATGAAGCTAAGCGCAAGGATCAACCTGGCTTAACAATTCATTTCTCCTACAGTTAAGGTCGGCCTTTCTATGTTGCTTTTTCATTTTTGATAGTACCTGGATCTTAAAGCCCAACGTCTGGATGAAAGCAGTACAAGCTAAGCCAGCGCCACTGAACGTTTTTCCTTCAGAGACAGTTTCTCTGCAGGGATCCTCCAAGTGGGAAATGCGGCGTTAGATTGCCTTCATCAGCCAACAGAAACATTGTGCGGCTGAGGCTGAGCCCTCGCAGGTGATAGTATCCCTGCTGAAATTTCAGTCCAACGTTCAGAATTCCCCCAATCTCCCTCTTCCCCAGATTGCTCTCCATGCATGGTGAGTAAAATCTCATTCACATGGAACCTGCATTACAGCTCTCTGGGTACAGTGCTGGCTCATCTCCACTAAAGGGGATCTTAAATCACTATTTTTAGCTCTTTTCCTTCTCCTGTGTCAGTTCCAAAACTTACCCCTGTCTGTCTCACCTGTCATTTCCTGCAAACCACTGCTATATCTGCCCCTGGAGTAGCCAGCTGCTCTTTCCAGTTTTATTTCACCATTGTTTTCCACTTGCTTTTCTTCCCCAGAAGAGGCTCTTCTGGCAAACACATCCTGACATAGAGCTTTCCTCAACCCCACGCCCGCCTCTCAGTATTCTGTTCCCTTTACTCCAAAACCAAGGATACTCCCAATGCCAACAATTTTGCATACCTCCTGGACTTGACATCTGACCTTCCCCCCCCTCCCCCAGGAAAAAAAGTCCAGTGGCCAAAACTTACAGTGTGGGGTGGTGCCTTCAGCTCTCACTTATAATTTATTTTAAGGATTGCCTTGGAGACGCAGGATGTTACCACTTGGGGTTATCCTATCGGGGAGAGGAAACATCAGACCTGAGAGGAGGGGGAGGTCGCTCCCTGCTAACCCTGCAGTGACCGTACCTGGAGAACACAATAGCGATGGAGCAGCCCTGCAGCAGCTCCGTGACTCCACGGCGGCAGGAGCTCACCGCCACCATCGCTCACCCACCAACCCATCCCCTGGAAAATGGGGCAGCCCAACAAAGCCTCAGATCAGCTCCAGTGGTATTTTCTGTTCGAGCCAGGTCTTGCCCCTCCTCTGCTTGCAGACCCCCTGGGAATACCAAGGCTCGGCTGCTCTGTTAGAGCCACGGGATTTTATAAATTGCTTTTCTTAGGTGTATCTGTGCAGGAGGGGCACCTATAGGGCCCTTCCACCCAGGGCTGTGGGTCCACAGCATATGTCTCAAATTCTCCTGACAAACATTATTATATTCCAGATAGGGATCTAATGGACCAAGGATGCCCACCTGAGCACAGAGCGCAAATTAAGCTTGTAACATCCTAGGCATTTTCTAACATTTATCAACATCTTTCCTTCTGCAGAACCCAATGCAGCAGGGTACAGGGAGGGGAGGAAAAAAAAAAGCCTTCTTTCTGGTTGATGTGCTACAACCCAGTGGTAATATTTGCTGAATTGCCACTTTGTCCACCTTTGGAGAGCCACAACCAGCGGGGTAGTGCTACAGTCTGATTGCAGGGTGGAAACAACATTCATTTCCCCACCCCCAGAGCTGCTAGTGGTTTTGTGTATATACTCTCATTCTACTACGAAAAAAATTACACTGAGAATTAACGGCATCTGACCAGATAGCACATGAAAAAGGACGTGATAGAAGATTTGCACTCAAAACACATGTCTCAATATAACTGGTACTCTTTAAAAGTGATCTTTTAGGAAAGACAAGCAAAAGCAAAATTGATATCCATAAAAATGGTTGAGTTTTGAGCTTCTTTCAGTCGCGTGTGCTCTATCAGAACTGTAGGCAAAGACTCAGTTTTGCCAACAATAACCAAGCGCAATAGAAAAAAGGAAATGATGAGACACTTGATCATCTAATAACCGAGCTTGAAGTCAAGGGCCCCCTTCATAGTCCAGAATACATTTCATTGACCAAAACTTTACAACTGGTTGTTGACAATATAACAGCTGTGTGAGAAAAATTTCCCGCACTGCCCATCTCTCTCTGCCACGCAGCAAGATGGGAGCATAACAAAGCCATGTTTAAACCTTCCTTGTTACAGGGCATCTTCAGTTTTCCCTGCGAAATATGTACCCAGTCTACACCACCCTTGGTGGCCAAGGTTAAGCAAACTGTGGCAAATGCGTTGCCAGCACGTGGCAATGGTGCAAGTGATGATAGTAATGATTTTGTGAACATGGCCCATCATTTGGGCAGCCAGTGGGAGACACAGGTAAGGATATGTCTTACCGCATTCACGCAGAGAAGCTTTAGGTTACAGGAAGAGTAGCTGGATATTTATTCCAGGCCTACGATGCTGGAGGTAGCACGAGGTGTTTGGGGAAGATGATGCCATCGCACACCTGACATATCACAGCATAACCCAAGAGCTCTTACGGTAAAGAAAGGCTCATTTTATACCCAGGCTGGTAGGCCAAGGATGGAAAGAGTCATGGAGAGCTAGAAAAATATTTCAGCCCTTGAAAAGTGGGGCAGCTACCCAAATGTTGTCCTGAGAACGGCAACAAATTGTGCCAGAGATCTGCCAAGAGAGAGAAATAGTCAAGTGCGTGCTCTTCAGGGAGCTGCAGTTCCAGGGGTCAGGGAAGGAGTTCAGGAAACAGGCATAAGTTTAGGCTCTTCTGTTGTTTGAAATTATTCCCTTTGAAAAGTTATAGTCCTAATCAAATAAAGAAAATTATTTGGGCACTGAGTATTTAGGAAACCACTGTTCCACTGAGAGCAAAGTGGCGGGGGCAGTGCAAGAAGAATGGGCTGTGCCCAGCAGTAGGGACTGAGTCCTGTGCAGCCTGTGCCCCTACGAGTGGGTCAAACAGGGCTTTGCCAGCCTCCCCTTCCATTAATTTTTGCACTTCATTATTTTTCCCATAGGAAGAAAAAAATAACACAAGCACAATGGATAAGACATTTAGGTCAAGACTTTCATAAACAGGATCCCAATGTTAGTCTCTGAACAAGTGGCCTGATTTTTAAAAGTACTAAGAAAGCAGTATCTCCCACTGCCTTAAAAAAGGCACTGGCCTTTTGAGTATCAGGGGTTTTTTTGATCTTGGTCTTTCCCCCTGAGTTTCATCTTCCCATAGAACAGGCTCAGTACTGACTCAGGAGTCCAGTCTAATGAAGATGCACGTGTGAGGCCAGATCTAAGAAAACCCTAAAAGAACAAGGCCCCCATTTCACTCAAGCTATTCGGGAAATAGCTCAAGATGGCAGAAATCCCTCCCGTGGTTCGCTGCCTCTGTACACGCCTCCTTGCCTTTGCGGGACGGAGTTAGAAGCAGGGTCAGCCTTTACTACGATCAGTTCAGATTAGTGCTTGTGGTTAGAGTAGTGTCTGAGGGCTAAGGAACATCTGCTTCAGATTTGCTCTGAAGAACCTGAAGAGAGCCTGTGCTGCCCTATTTCTCCCCACTCGCTGGCAAAGAGCCCCGCAACAGCCTACCCGTACCTTCTGCCTCCTACGACACTCTTCAAGTTTCAAATCGATTGCCTTTGGTGCTCGAAAAGAAATACCTCCTTTCTTATCAGCTTTTGAACAAGCTTCAGTGCTGGAAATAGAATTTCTATCCATGTATTTCTGAATCGCTTTGCAAAATGTGCTCTATAAATCTTCAGAAAATACTATGTGAAATGGAGCACTGACAGGTTTGGCATCTGGAACTGAAAGGGATTGATAGTTTTTGAAGTATTTTGATTTGCCTTTTTTTCTGTAAAATCTGTATTAATTATTAGTAATAGTAACAGACATAACTTATGGAAACAGACTACCACAGCCTGAACTTGTTAACCTGGTAGCACAGAGCATGGCAGCACATAGTCCCCAGTTCAGCACAGCTTTTAAGCCTAGGCTTAAGGTTATTTAAGGCAACGCTTAAGAGCCTGGTATGGGCTGAACTCGTTTCCCAGCCACAGACGCAAATTTTTAAACCCTCATTTGCTCACATATATCCCAGCAGATGAAAAAAAGCCAGATCAGCACCAAGAGGTGAGGCAGGATTAACACAGGGATTCAGCCTCTCTCCCAGCAGTCTCTACCCAGCAACAGAGACCTGCCGACTGCAGGTCCCAGCACAGAGAACGGGAGCATATGAAATGCATTTTGCTAGATACTAGAGAACAAATGAAATCATATATAAGGGATCAAATGCTGCGATAGCGTAAGGCAGGTCCTGCTCTATCCCTGTGCCCATCACCTCAGTCACAACAAGGGGTGAATCAGACTTAATCTTTCGCGCAAACTCCACCAACCACAGTTTCAATTGAAAAAGGCTTAAGGTGAGATTTACTTGCTTCCATACAAGCTCCTGCCACAACCACTGTCAAGATACTTGCATGCATTAAAACATGACATATACTGAATCATGAAGTGCGTTAAATTTCTTTTTAAACACAACTAAGCATTTCTTTGAAAAGGACTTGTACCATCCTAAATTTTAATTCAGCTCCTGTCGGTCTAAAAGAGGCATCTTCTCCCTCGGTAGTCTTACAGCTGTTGAGGTTACCACAATACTACACACTGATATAGTGATACAAAGCTAGTGCTTTTTTAATATACTTACAAAAAAATGGATCAAGCTTTCTTGGACCTTGTTAGACACTTGTGCTTGTTCTCTCCTTGCACCAGGAGCAGATCCTGGTGACAAAAAGCTAAGCAGTGCTGAAGGTTACAATGCCACGGACAGAGAGCAACAGGAAGGAAATACGTAACAGAAATAAATTTGTCTCTTACTGAGCAAGGACCCTGTTTCTGAATAAATGTCCTCAAGAGGAAGGAAAATCTGCAATAAAAATCTAAGTTTTATAAAACATAGCTAATTTGCTAAATTGCCTCAGAGCAGGCTGGTCTGGTGTTTTTTTGTTGTTTTTTTTTTTTTTTTTCAGAAGATTTCCATGGAGATACTAATGTTCCTCACATAAAGCACTCTAAAAGCCAGCAGTATAGTATCTGTTGCTTTAGCACTTCACCGAGACACCTCACACACAGCGCATCTTGACCCATGCTGGCCTTCCAGGGGCTGGAGGTGACAATCCAAACTTTTGGCTGTTTGATGAGAAGAGATCCGTGTCCAGTTCTTGCTATTTCCAGGTTTGTGATTTTTCTTTCAGCTGCCAACAAATTTTTCAAACATACGATATGCTGCAGATCTTGTGGTTTGGATTTCCTCCAGCACTTCACTAACATCTGCCAAATTCCTGTTAAATCCAACACTGGTTGATGAGCACTTTCCGATGGTGTGAAACTTAATGCAAGTAACTAGTGGAAGCTTGGGAGCAATTAAATTTTAATCAGAGATAAGTTCAGTTTTCGGCATTGTGAGTTATCTCTAGTGTCTAAATAGCTAATATGTATAATAATCCTCCTCTTCTCTTGTAATCAGCAACATCCAGACACAGAAAGGGAGTAAAGTTACAGCTTAAGAAGTCCCCTTACCAAGAAAGCCACCCACCGCATTAATAATCTATGCAGCCTTTCTCTCTGACATGCCATCTGTATCCCAAACTACTCCGTTGTGTTTTCCAGGCGGATCCAAGCATCTGCCCCTCTCCTGGCTGCCTCTCTTCAGTCTCCTGCCCAATACAGCCCCTCGTGCCTAGCTCTGCTGGCAGGGCTGCTCATCTTCTGAAGTCACATACAGCTTCCTTCCATCCTCCTTCCAGTATGCACCAGTGCAAGCTTGAGTGCAGGCTGGCTTTTGCCTGGGTTCTTGGCTTCTTCCACCAGCTGTGCCTGGGGCAGTGGGACACCCCCAACCCTCCTCCAAGTCCCTTCTGCCCATGGGCTATGAATTTACAGATCTCCTGCCAAAGGCTGCCTAATCCACAGCCTTCCTCATCCTTGTAAGCATGCAGGACGAGCATGATGGCTTGTCATAAAATAAATCAAGCCTTTCTGCCTCTCAGTAAGTGATGGATGCAACTCGCGGTCCTTTTACTATTCTGCCACAGGGGCCTCAAAGGTTTCCCATTGCTCTTCCAAGTTCAAAACCCCCCTGTTGTTAACCTAGAGGCTGTTTTTGCATGCACTCCAGCAGGGCCAACACAGCAAGCGGAGCTCCTCCCAGGCTGTTACTAATGGAAAATGTACGCCCCAACACAAGAGTTGGTGGCTGAGGTCTGGGAACCATTTGGAGAAATGGAAGGAACCCTGCAAAAGCCACTCTTTGATACAAAATCTTCGTTTGAAGGCAGCCATGCAATCAGAGCCGGGCTTCAGGGAAGCACAAAAGCAGCGGTGGGCTCCCTGGCCTCAGAAGGCTACATAGAAAGCGGAAGAGATAACAGAAGCTGGGGGGGTTTTTTTTATTATTTATTTGCAAGTGAAAATATCCTAAACACCCTCAGCATGTGCAGCTTGGGGAAGTTAGATGAGCAGCTGCCTGGAACTGAGCACTAATTCATCCATTTTGCTCTCTGTTAATGAATACAGACAATGGAAAATCAGTAGATGCAGAAAACCCACGATTTTTACGGATTTACAGACTCATTTTCTGTACCTCATCTATTCATTTTTATGCCTGTGCAAAGTGACGGCACAGTTGGTGTAAAGTACTACCAAATTATCATAGGGATATTTTTACCCTCCCGTTTCCACTGTTGCGGCAAATGGCTACAGGTGTCAAAGGCAAAAGAAAATGTGTCTTTTAGCAGAGAAAAGGAATATTCAGCAAAACTAAAAATGAAATGAATTTTTTTTTATCCCCACTGCTGCCTCCAGATAACATGCAGCGATGTGTAGTACTTTGTTTCCAGTAAACTGTGTTTCCCTCTCCACCCTTGCCCCAAATTTTTCACATTTTAAGTGGTGTGTGAGGGCCAGGATCTCTTTAGAGAAAGGAAGGAGGAGCACCAGTATCAGTTGCAGTTCTGTGCTGGAACAGCCTCTTTTTTTCACATTTCTCACCTGGTAAAACCTGTACCCCACTAGACATTTCTTTTGGTATATTACAGCCTGCAGCTCAAATCCAACTGGATTAGCGATGAACTGAGCTGAGCTCAAGGAGCGATTGAACACCGAGGGAACAAAGCCATGTTTTGACTTGCACAGCCTCTCCTGGATCCTAGTTATCATTTTTTACCCAAAAAACCCCACTGTGTAGGGTAAGAGAAACAGCTTCCTAAAATGTGCGTGAGACACATTGTGAGACAATCTCCTTTTCATAGTTAACGGCAAATTTTAGGGCCACAATCACTACAACAAGACAGATATTCCCATATGCAAATGCAAAACTCCTTAGAGGCTGAATACACCCACCCACGTTCAAAAATGTACCAAATCCCAAGTACTGCTAAGAGGAGTAAAAGGGGAAATTTCCTTTCCAACCAAACCAGCAAGGATAATGCAGCACAGTGCAATGCCATTACACTATGCGCGCTTGAACAAACCACCCCTCTTCAAAAATACAAATGGAAATTCTACTTCTTGCTCTGGCTTGCAGACTTTTAGCGCAGGAAGGCATTGTGGCATCGCCCGCCCTGACCTCCGCGGGAGCCAGCTGATATCATTCCAGCCCACATCCAAAAACTCAGGCTCTGGGGTTTGTATCGCTGTCAGATCGCTCTCACTGGGTAGCTGATGAATCTGTCTGCTGAGAAAGCAGCAACTCTTAGCCAAAAATTGGCTCGCCGCCATCTATCTTTGATACGGGCATGCACCGCACTGGGTTCCTACAAAGCTACTCCAGCTAAAGCCCAGCATTCTTCAGCAGGGCCCAACGGAGTCACTATTGATCTTATTCCATGTCATTTTTACATGCATGCACACAAAGCCCATAACCAAACAAGCAGTCCCCCAGAAATAGTAGGTCAAGAACAAACAGACAAAATCTTCACTTTAAAAAGAACAGAAATCCCACCACTTTTCCAGCTGAAACTAGCTGTATCTATATTTGATATCTAGAACGCAGTGAATATCACATTCTCCAAAAACCATGGCAACCAGAAAATGTGAGCAAAACCAGTTTGGTTTTTTTTTTTACTTAAATAGTTCTTCACACGGCCGAGATTCCTGTTTTGGTTTTTAACATAAAAGTGTGGCAGCTGGGAAGCTCCAACCCGGAGTGCGGCTGCTGGATGAGCTGTGCATGATTTCAGGGCTTTGGGAGGTTTTGCATCACGTTTCTTTGGGTTTTTTTTTCACTCAACTGCATTCAATCAAAGACTTCAACTACCCCTCACTCCCAGCCAGTATCTCCATCTGTGTGCATCCACCCTTGGAAGGAGTTTTTTCTATCCAAGAAGTAACCACATCCAACAATATGTGGTGTTTGGACAGACCCTTTTGGTTTTTTTCCACAATGCTATATAACTGTCTTTTCCCTCTATTTTTTTTTTACCTTTGTCCACTTAAAGAAAAGGTGAAATACCATCAAACAAAAGAAGAGCAACAACCTGCATTAGAGCAAGAGCCAAGAGAGAGCAGCAATTTACAGCTCTCTCCCTAAAGCAAGGATAGAGATTACTGCCATTTAAACCCACTCCCACCGTGCAATTTCCACCGTTTCCTGCTACTTCGCAGGCCGGAGTATTAAAAACCAAGACACCAGACCCGAGGTCTGGCTTGAAGAGAAGCCCATCTCCTTCTGCTTGGGAATTATATCATATTTCAAGGCACTGTACATCTTGCTGTGGACAAAATTAAGTCCAATAAAACCAATTTCCGCTCTGACATTATTCATACATGGCCACAATCAAATAGAGTGGAAAGCCAAATGAAAAACCCAAGCGCTAAAGTGATTTCATAGATGAAGGCTGAAAAGCTCCACAGATTTGAACCCCTCCTGCTAAAGACGGATGCCCTGAAGTATATTATGGTCCGTGCACTGTAAAATTCTGCGGCTGTTAGCTATACTCATCGTTTTAAGTGGATCATGTACTACACTCGCTTTTGCAACATCCAAAATCCCACTACGTGATTATCTTTTCTTGTAACACCACACTTGTCGGAATAGCAGCACACCACTGTTGGGAACAACCCTTGACAGCAGAAATTTAAGGACAAAAGAAGCACTGAGGGATACAGCCTCAATAACCACACTGGGGACGGTTGTGGTTCACCCTTGCTTGGGGATGTTTCTCTAACTGTGTGATGCATCTTTGCCTTTTGAAAAGCGCCCTGCGGAAAGCTCTCAGCTACGCAGTCAATAATGTCAGCTCCTTTAAACATTTCTGATAAATTACATTGGTCTTTATGTAGACACAGAGGAAAAAATCTTAATATCTTTGGACCTAGTAAAAGTTCCCTATATATTTTTTTCTTTATTCTTTACCGCTGCAGCTTTTAGCCAGCTGCCCACACAAGTCCTGCCCTGTCTCCTGAGGCTGCAATAGAGTGGCAGAAGAGATTTTCACTAAATCCTTACTGATCTGACAGTGACTTGCAGTCCCCAACACCGAACCCTCTCATCTAGCATGGTATCACAAAAATGTCACCTTCGCAGCTTGCTCTGGCCACCCTGACACAGCTTCAGGAAACAAAGTCCATGAGCAGATGCATCCATGTCATTTAAATACAGGGAAGCAGGTTAAAACAAACCTCTAAGCAGCACATTAAATGTACGGTGTGCCTCCTCCTCCTCCTCCTCCTCACCAGCCGGCAAGGCACAGGGAAGCAGTGGCTGCACTACCACCCTGAGGACACAAAGAGCAGAGCCAAGGCTGCACGTCAGCCCCTGCCTGCAAATTGGAGGGAGCGCTTCCAATCCTCTTCCTTTTTTGTTTTTCCTTCCTATTCCTCCCTCCTCCCTTTTTTTTTTTTTTTTGTTCCTTTGGGGGCGGGAGAGTGTATGTGTGTGAACAAATGATAACTCCGCCAAAATCAGAGAACAAAGGAAAGATCAAAGAGTGCAGGTACCTAGATCATTAGGTATCCCAGCTGGGGCAAGAGTTTCAGCCTCCAGAGCTTACTTGCCAAATTATTTTAGAGTTATGCCAAGAAAGCTGTGCCCTCTGAAGCTTCCTGGCATACGAACCATTGCAAGTCAAAGCAGTGAGGCTTCCAGTGCTGCAGGAGGGATGTCAGGCTGCAGGGAGCCACCAACTACACAGGCACCCAGTTAATTCAAGTGCAATTACGGTCAATAAAAGCTGCTCGCTGCTTACATCTCTTTGGCACTGAAGTCCAAGAGATGCTGGTTTATACACTGGGGCCCTCTGGGGGGTGAGTTTTTTGGGGCAGAGGATGGTTTTGAAGGCTGAGGTACTCACAGACTACTCTCTCCCCTGGGCTGCACTTACTCCAGGGATGGTCAGCACCTCTGGGATGAAGCTCTACATGAACAGTATGTTGGGGATTGGGCAGGAAGCGTGGATCAAAAAAAAGCAGCCTAGAAATACCACCACATCTCCGCTGGGATTTGGCAAGAGAATAAACCCAGGGCTGTAACTGTAGCTCTTCACTAGGAGCCCCTTCACTAGGAACCCCTTCTTTTCTAGCAAGCCGTAAATGGATGCTTGGTCTTACCCCATCCTGCTGTTCTTGAAACAGGGAGGTGCCAGGTGGCGGATACACTTCAAACACCACCAGGTAGCCAGAAACTAAAGCTCACTCCCTTCAGAAGACACAGCGGCCAAGTGCCCAGAGCTGAAACTCATGGATGCAATCCATCCTCACCTGGCATCAACTCTGGGCCCCAAGGCAGTCAGGAGACAGGTATTTGACAAGTGGTTTTGACCTGGCATTACCTGATGGAGTGAGAGCCCTTTCCAGGCGTGCCAAGTGCGAGCTACCAGAGAGGGACGCTATCGCGCTGACCTGCCAAGGCAGGAGGACAGGCACTACAATTTCTTAAAGCAACCCAGCAATGAGAAAGCATTTTGGACAAGAAAGTCACCTCAGAAAAGCAACCTTTATATTTAGAAATGCTCAAAGACGCGATTTCAGTGGGTGGGAGAATCCACCTTGCTTGGCAAGCATCTCCGTTCCTCCATCCTCGCTACTCACGTAACATGCTCAGTATCTTCCCAGCACCTCTCGCACAGCTGAATGCCATCTGTACTAATTAGCTGGTCACAGAGCTCTTTGTTTTCTCCTATGTTACCTTTCCTCCCACATTTTTCTTCTTTTCCACTTCTATTGAAATTTTGCAGGACTTGTAGCTTTGAGCCAGCTACAAATAGGAGTAAAATGCTTTGTACCACCACACTTCCCCTCTTTCCCATGCCAGTGTTCTCTTAAAACCCAAACCCACACCTCTGGGAGAATGCTTTCTGTATCTAATTTGCCCTCATCTGTGCAAACAAAACAGAGGGAATATGCTTATTTCATTAGCTACTTCTTGACCCGTTTGTGCCATTTCTTATCTTGGCAATTCTTCTGGGGAAAAAAAAAAAAAAAAGACTGAAACTGCAAAATGTTTTACTCACACGCGCAGGTTACCATCAATGGTGCCTAGAGAGCACAACAAACAGAAAGTATTTTAAAGTATAATCCAATTTCTTTTAGGCATGGAAAGG
Source organism: Rhinoptilus africanus (assembly GCA_013400135.1). Classification (NCBI taxonomy): domain Eukaryota; kingdom Metazoa; phylum Chordata; class Aves; order Charadriiformes; family Glareolidae; genus Rhinoptilus; species Rhinoptilus africanus. Next base: position 167,631 of record VXBO01001752.1, on the reverse strand, counting down.
ACAGGACGTGCATTTCTGTCATTAGCTGCTGATTTCAGAAATATTTGCGTATTCGTTATGCTGTGGGAGCAACAACCAACCAGCTCCACAACTGCCTTCTCTCTTTTCGTGCAAACCTAGAGCTTCTACAGAACCAAAAAGACCATTTCTCAGAATAGTACATGAAATAAATAGCCACAAGGTTAGAGGGTACCACAGATAAAAAAAATCACTTTCCACAGAAACTAGATATATGTGTGAACGCACAAAATGACTAATCACACAACCAGAACAAGGAAACATAACAATAAAATCTGGTCTCTAGACGACAAGTAACGGCTCCTGGGTCATGCCCAACTTTTCGCATTGTTTGGAAGGAGCGACCCTTCATTAATATCATGCCACGGGACGGTGAAGGACTGTGTGAGCAGAGCAGTGTCTGAAGATGTGGCCCACCACATTGCTTCTAAGAGGACTATACGGAGTAAGAGAAGTCCTGCTTTTAACTATTAGGGTATTATGTCATTCCTTTGGGTTTTCCACAGGCTTTATTCCTCTAAAAGCTGTTTTAGCTCTTGCTTTTGTGTTCAGTTCCATTTGCCAGAGCAAGCATGAGATGCAAGAGAGATAGATGGACAACCTCGTGCAGAGCCAGCCCCTGCTCCATCAATGCTGCCCGCTCCCCAGCACTGCAGCTCAATAGCAAAATTTAGCATTGCTACCCTAGTTTCTTGCAATATAGATACTTTTATATGATTAATGTGTGCTCTGGGTGCTCTACAAATGCTACAGCAAAGCATCAGAGATGCTCGGTACTCTGAGCATCGCCACGCTAGCAAGTAGGAGAGCCTACCTCGAGCAACGAGCACACACTGTGACCACGTGTGCAGGAGCTTGCTGCTCCACGGGGACTCACAAAGATCAAGTTGGATGTCATTATATATTTAGGATCTTAATTTCTCAGTGATTTCAATGGGCAGGTAAATATCAAGAGAAACAAATGGTCCCTATGTATAACCAGATGGGAGTTTCAAGGTCTGAGGAGTACAAAGGGCTCTACATGCATTAAGTGAGCAGGCAGGACAGCACAGCCCCGGTGCTGCAGCAGAAACTTCAGCTTCCTCCCAGGAACCACTTTGCTGAAAGCAGAAAAGAGTTGACACAGAAACCCTGTGTCTGAAAGTGGGGCCTCGAGATTTCGCTACAAGCAAAAAATCCCTTCCCACTAAAGGAGGCTCAGCACCTGCCATTCTCGAGTCTCCAGCCTTTGTTCGCTCCGGTAATGAACACCTTTGTAAAAATAGCTGTAGATTAGAAAAGGAATTAACCTCCAAACAAAGGAGAAGCTTAATTAAGCATTGCACTGAAAGAAAACAGAGGGGAAGTACAGGTTAAA
>VXBO01001752.1:151502-166227 GCA_013400135.1 Rhinoptilus africanus | reverse complement strand
AAAAAAAAAAGAAAAAAGACAAGACAGCTGCACAGCCTTAATTCCAATTTCTCCTCTTGTAGGTCATTTTACCCAATGTAATTTCCTTTCTGTGTTTGGGCGAGTTTGTTACTGAGGCACTGCCCATTAACAGAAGGGGGTTTGTTGCTCTCCATTCACTCGTACCTTTTTTAATGCTTTGCATTACGAGCTCTCCATCAAAAAAAAAGCCCAACCCAAAACAGATTTAAATTAGAAGTTGGGAGTATGCCATTTCATAAAATTCTCCCCAGAGAGCTTCAGCTAATTAAACAAATGATTGCAAAATACTCACAATGTCAACCCTGTCAGCTTATATGCGAAATATCTACACCAAGCTGCGGTTATTTAACCAAACACAATGTGGAGGAGCAATGTGCTTTAAAGATAAGCACAAACCTTAGGCCATAAGGGCGCACACACTTTTTAAAGCCATGGGCGGATTATGGAGAGGCCAAGGACTTTGAACATCCCTGCCCACAGCCTTGGGAGCCAGCAGCCACAGGAGCTGAAGGTCTGGGTGGCCAGGCTCAGAAGGAGACTTCAACAGATTCAAAAACTGGATGGGCACGTTGGGCTGCTCTCAACATTTGGGCTGGGTTGAGCTCTGGTACTGCCAAGGGGGCAGGTTAGGAGCGGTTAGTGATGCTCACGGAAAGCTCTGGACTTTTTCCGTTAAATTGCAGCAACTTGGTGCAAAAGCTGTGAAGAAGCAAACAGATAGGAATGGGCACCCGAGGTAGGAAACTAGGAATATAAATGTTACATGATTAGTCTGTGCATAGTTGCTGGAGGCAGTGAAAGTCTCAACTGTCCAAAGCTAAAAGATTTTAAATCTCTCTATACGTTACATAAAAGTATTCTCTAAAAAATACATCTTTTCCTTCCCAGCCTTTCCATCTCAGCTTGCTTTCCTCTGCTCTAAGCCCTGCAGCTTGACCAACAAGCCCTCTGTGCCCATCCTCTCTGCCCATACCACGCAGCCTGTCTTGACTCCCTGGTACTTCTCTCCCATTGACCTCATCCTCAATCCACATCCTGGTAGCTCATCATTCTCTGTTCTTCCCATTTTCGTCTTTGCAATGCACACCTCCAGTATCAAGTACCCGCTGCCTCCCAGAACTGGCTACTCCTTTCCCTCCCACCCCACCATCGTGCTCTCGTCTCATACCATATTTAATTTGTCCAAGCGAGTGACACTTCCCAAGCCAGGCATCTTAGCTTCTCAATGGGCTTTATGATCAGGTGCGTGCAATGAGGTATAACATGAATTATTACACCTTTGACTAGGAAAAATGTAATATTAACTTTCCCAAAGCCCTGTTAAGGGTCAAAGAACCCATTGTACAAGGTTTGAGCAAAAAGGACAGTGAGGAGGAAAGGGAGAGAAGAAGGGAGGAAAAGTGGCTCTGCTCATCACGGCGGGGTCAGAGGCTGAAATTGATGTTAAACAACCACTAACAGAATTAGGACGCTGGCAAGCCTCTGATAGGTTTCCCAGCCCTGTTCAAGGGTCGCTGCTTGCTGGTGCTCTGGCAAACAGGATTGACCCCAGCCAGGTGGGCTGCTTGCTCCGCACCCCCTGATTTAGGAGCTGAGATTAAGAGGAGATAATCGTCACTGTCCCCGATCCAGGTGCAAACCCAGCTCCGGTGCACTGAATGTTTTAAAATGGGAGAGGCGGTAATACAAGGCAAAAATTTTCTGTTCTCAGGTGCCATGGCCATAACCCTGGATATTCCTGAGGACACTGTCTTGGTCAAACCAGCCAGGTGCAATGCATGCTAGAATTGAGCCGAGCTCCTACCCATCCAATCCTCCCTCTCTGTGGCTGCTTCATGCCTTGGCAGCAGTACTAATGAGAAAACAGTTTCAAAAGGGGGAACTCAGTTCAGAACATTCCTTTAGGAGGAATGCCAAGATCCTTCCTTGTTTATTTTACTTGTTGTGTAAACATTTTTATAATACTCATCAATACAGTCTGTAGAACGTACTTTTTAAAACAACCAGCATGGACATCAGTATCTTGCTGGTGACTCTGGCCTTTTCTTCGACTCCATACACTGAAGCTAAAGCATCACGTTGCCATTTCACTTTATGTATTGTGCTGGCTACTACTTGATTGTAAACTCTTAGTGAATCAACCTAAATGAATCAGAAGGAACCAAAACCACATAATAGATACCAGCACTGGAAATGGTCAGGAAATAGTAATTAAAGACAAATGCTCTGTTTACATGATCAAAACACATTAAGGCACGAGAAAGCTGAGAAATCCTTCACTGAATGTGTATGGTAAAAGCATTCATTTGCTTCTGCCAGATTCCCTCTTAGCAGCAGTTCCAGATCCCGACTGCTGAGCAATTTTAAAGTTCAGTGAACAAATTCTTTCAATTGCTTGGTTTTCTTCCATTTTCTGTGTGAATTCTTCTCAAATTCAAGCTTACTTCTTGCCTCTAAATGTGAGTGACAATCTGCGGAGGCTCTCATCAAAATGGCGCATTAACCTCCCTTTCCCCCACCCTTAACGTCTTCAATGTACAGAACCCAGCTTGCATAGTTATGATCACAAAATATTAACATAATGTACGTCTTCCTTAGCAACAGCTATCGTGTCAGGGGAATGCAGCCCATAATAATGCAGCTTGATCTAGAAGCACAATAAAATATAGATAAGCTTGTTACACTTCAGTGGCACACACACAGGATTCCACTGTGAAGGGCCTTCATGAATTTAGAAACCTCATCTTTTTTTTAATCTACAACACAGATCATTTAGAAGAAGATTTATGGGCACATATTCCCTTTTATTCCAGAAAACGAAACGTAATTGTTTACTCAGTAACGGCATTATTTTGCTGCACGTCTACTACTAAATTTGTAGGCATAATACAGACACGTCCACACACACGCAAAGCAGTGCTCATAACGAAATAAAAATGAAACCAGGACTTAGAGAAAATCTAAAGGGGAGATTGCTATGAGAACATCCATAATTGCGGTCATTTTTTAATGAAGAAAGCACAAGCAATTTTCTCTAAAAACCAGCTGCAATGAAACAAGGGATATACTTGCTACAAATTAACATGCTTAATTTAGAGCCCTCTATAAGACTCCCCATTTACCATACCTGCGAAAAGAACAGCATCCTCAGCTGGGTAAGAGCAAAGTCTTCTCCTTGTCCTAAGTCCAGCCGGTTCTCTCCATCTCTTAAAGCCCCTTGGCCAACAGCCCCATGGCTGTTGCACTCTCATGCATGCTGGCCCTCTAACCCTTATAATTACATTTAACCAACCTTAATCTCTTCTCAAAGGCAATCAAGATGTTTTAAATATTGCTTCTTGCGAGTTTTCAAGGAGAATGAACTACATCAAGCCAATCTGAAGGCAATAACAAACCATTTAGAGCTAGAGGATAGCAGTCCTTGACTTCCGAGCAAGTATTGCAGTTATCAAGCCAAATTTTCTTGGCTGAAAGACTTCAATCATAAGGCCTCCTATGAGGGAGCCAAGATACAATGTTAGCAACGGGGCTCCATAATATTTATCTGTAAATCAGTATTTAGTATGCATTTATTAAGGCTAGGATTTCCAAAAGCTTATTTCAAGAGTCACGCATCCCATTCACAAGCATAAATTTCCCTCTGAATGCATTGTATCACATCACTGGGATTCCTCGGTAATAAACAACACACAAAGGGAAGAATCAAAATTCAACAATCTGCTTTAAGGAAATTCAAGGGCCAAAGCAGGCTCGAAACCCAAACATTTGAGAAAGTATCAGACCACTGACTCTGGTGGAAATCTTGTTTCCAACTTTTGATTCAACCCAAGATGATTCCAAGAGCCAAGCGCTGTAAAAAAACCTGCTTACCTACAGAACATCCCACTGCACAGCTGAAGAGCCGTCAAATGAACACAAACCTCTTCAATGCAGTGCTGTCAACAGCAGTATATCTGAGCCTAACATGATTTGCTTGTATGGGAAATCGGCTGCCTGCCTTTCTAGAGACGCACGGCTCGCATCCATGCTACAGTGAGAGCGCAATAAACTTCCTCATTGACTAGTAAGATACTTTTACATTTATTGAAAGGCAGCCAGACCACACCACGGAATAGCCCAGGTCTTGATCAGTTGCTTTTCCTAACGTCTTAAATCAGAACTTAATGTTTTTTACATTTCTTTTATAAGGGTGACCTGCTTTCTTTAACATCATCATACACACAGTGAAAAATAACAACCACAAAAAATGAAACGAAAGAGAAGAATAAAGAAAATACTTGCCAGGAGAAGATGCTATAGATGCAACCTGTTATTCCACCCCTGCAAATATTTTAACAGACACACCACTCAGAAATCCAAGTCACAAGTCTAGGAGACTTTGGTAATTTGTTAGGTAAACTTACTGTTTGTTATCTAGTCTTAAAACCATTTTGTACTGGCAATGGAAACTCTATTAGACAGTAAGAAGTCATCTACTATTATAAATGTTGTTAACTGGGTAATTTTTCATCAAGATTTATACATGGGGAAGAACAAAACAAATATAAACCACATTTTCTCATTAAGTAAAAATATACCAGTATTATACCAACAGTGCTACATCAGAGGCAGCTTCCTAACTGTATTACTAACAAACCGCCTTCCCAGATTTAGAGTACTGAGTTGCTCTCCACCAGGGTTTTAACTCTCAAACAAAGCCATATATTAAAAAAAAAAAAAATCATAATTTGTACCCATTTCATTTGTGAATATCCATACCGGGATCCTATGTCTTGCTCTAACACACTCGCATGTTTCCAAAGGACCCCTCTAAAAACCATCATTGTTACATCCTCCATCCTTTCAGGTGATGATAAAGACACACTTCACCACCTATGTCACGGAACGCTTCTATAAATAGGCACCATATGATGTAACATGAGAGAAGATGCAACATACAGCAAAGGATGCAGGCAGCATCACTGCAGTGGGAGATGAAGCTTTCCAGAGGCTAAGCTCTTCGATGGAGGCAAAGGGCTCCTGCAGGAAGTGGTGCCTCACATTATGCACCATTTTTAAGCCTCCGGATGGGTAAATCAAAGGCCAGTTATGCCTATCATTCAAAGTGCTGGAGACCAATCCTATTTTCTTTTAAACAGGCATATGGCTTAGGAAATCAGTGGACCTGAAATATGATCTCACATATGATTTATTTGCCATCCTCTCCCATTACACAAATACAAATATAACAGGCATTTTTCTGCAGCCCTGAATGATTCAGAATTAATACCAGATGACAAAATGGACCATGTACCAGGAGGGGAAAAGTTAGAGTAAAAGCTCCTTCCCATTAATGGGGCCATTCATTCATATGGCCACTATTCCACAGGGGAGCTGGACATAAATTATGTATTTGACATCTAGTTATAGACGATTATATCTGACATAATGAAGTTATAATGGAAGGAGTTTGCACATTGTTTGGTTATTAAGCGCCCGTTTCTTGTCCCTGCACCAGGTGCAATGGTGATAGGCCATACAAATCATCCAGAAGAAATGCCAAAATGGGCTCCCTTACTGATAAAGCACCACACATGTTTATTAATTTAACAGCTTGTCTTATGTCTCCCCCATCTGCTCATTTAAAACAGTTATTTGCCTTATAAATATTTCAGAAAGAGAAGTGTAGCCAAAAATTAGTCTGGCAGGGAAGGGATAAAAAAAATAAAGTTTGAGAAGGGTCTCATGCTGTATGCAGCACTGCGCTCTTTTTTCCACGTTGAATTGGTTCAACAGCTTTTTTTTTTGAGCTGGTAATAGGACATTCACTTTAGATTAGTGCTGCTTGAGGGTGCACCGCCAGAGCTGACTCTGCTTTCCAGCTGTTGCCACTGTCAGGTGGGTGAAAACTTCCACCGCTGATGGCGAGTGGTACGACTCAGTACAGCGGAAAACGAAACCCACTGTCAAAAGAATCTCCTGGGTAGATGTCCATGTCCATTTTGAGCTTATCAGGTCATATGGTAGCTTCAAACAGTCTACAAAGAATAACATCTCAAGGCATCTTTAAATCACAGTTCATGCTGATCTCCATAGCAAAATCCTTTACAAGACAGCAGCTAGCTGTTACAAAAAACTAGCTAAATAGTGCTTTTTCTTTTTTTTTTTTTTAAGATGATGAGGAATAATGGAAAAGGTGTTAAACATCACTCAGACTTTCTCCCCCCCCCAAAAAAAAAAAAAAAAAAAATTCCTTAAATATTTTAAAGTGTAAATACTTTGAACAGTTCCCACCAGCATACAGGATTTAGCACTCCTCCTTGAGAGACTTTGTTAGCTCCAGCTTTCTGCTGGAGCGAATGCTGTTATCTTATAAATAAACAGCCATGCCCCGAGGTGCCCCTCTGCAAAGAAAACACACATTCCCAAGGAATAAGAGCAACAATTCAACACCACAGTAAAAAAGAAAACAGTGAATGGCATGCAATTAACTCTTTCTGACTATGGATAGCTACAGGACGCAAAGTGGGACCTCGCTGATGGTAACAAGCAAACAGGAGGACTGCAGGTTGCCTGCAAGATTTCCAGGAGCTCTGGCTACTCGGGTTATGATACTGGTTATCGTCACCCTTGATACCTAATGAGGAATTCATAAATACGGAGCATGGCCCACGTTTAAAGCAGCTGCCTGCTTTGGGGAAATCAGTGTAGTCCAGGAAGGCAGACGTTTTTTCACGGATCTGAGTGACAACAACAGATTTTCACAGAGCTCTGGATAACACCGAGAAAAGCATCGCATCCTGATATCAGAGCTCACCCCTCCATTGTCTTCACAACCCAAATGAGCTCCATACCTGGCAATGCATTCCTGTGTCTGCATCTACCACGCTGCCCAAAACCCACCCCGGTGCCATACTGAGCTGTTTGAGGGCTCACCTCCAGCCTGGAGGCTGAGGGCTTTAAACGAGCCTGCCCGTCACAACAGAAAACACAACAAATCTGCAGGGACCTCTTCAAAGCAAGGCAGCTGAAAATTCGCAGTACGTGTGAAGCTCCTAGTAATTGCAAAACCTTTCCAATGACTGTGCAGGTACGGTAAACAGCCATCTCCCATCCGACCAGTGCAACACCAGTTACCTGCGTGCCTCCTAGAACTCTACTTGCCTGAAAAGCCACATGGGACTGGAAAACATTGCATGTGTGTTGCTGGCCTGCTGCAATAAGCACTCACAGCCATCCTGGAGGGAGTGAGATCCTCTGGTGGGCTTAGGGCAGACACAAAGGGGAAGCCCTGAGAGCAGTCATACTTGGAGAAAAGGCTGAGCAAAAGCAAAGAAGACGACCCTGTATACGACCGGGGAAGAGCAGGGCACTATGTAGCACCCCAGCATCGCAGAGGGAAAAAGAGAATAAGGGGTCCTGAGCATGGGGGACCCCAACTAGCGTCCAGTGCGTGTTCCTCTCTTGTCTCAAAGACATCGAGTTAGCACCTCCCCCCGGTTCGCCCACCTGAAGGGGGGCAGGAAAACAGTATCCCCTTAAGAAGCTGGAAGCATATGGCTGGCTGTAACTAACTCTAAAGGCAAGGAGCAGGATGAGTAAAAGCGAGAGCTTGGAGAGAAGCAGAGGGACACTGTAAAGGACTCTCAAGCAGAGGGAATGGCTTTCCCAGCGGGGCTCAAACAGAAAAATGAAAAAGCCTGGGAACAGGAGGCGTCTGGCCACCATGAGGTCAGAGCAGGGACCCCTGAACAGCACCTCTCTCTTAGTGCTGGACCCGGGGAGGGAGAGGCAGGAGCAGTGTGTCGGCTTGAATTAAGGCAAGGAGCGCCACTGGGCCTTGCTGCCCGGCGCTCCCCTTCCTCTGGACCTGGGAAGGAGGACCAGGGCTGAGCAATGAGCCCGGCTGTCACATCCTCCCACATCATCTCCAAAGCCGTCGACCCTCTCTGGGACCTTTGGGAGAGAAAAAAAACAAGACCCAAAAACCTGCTCTATTTTTGGTAATAAGATGGCGCAGTGCTTCTGACGCTCAGGAACGGTTCTCCCTCAGACACTGCAAATGCAAAGGGAGAGGAAAAATGGCAGAATGGATCCATCTTTTCAAGGAAGAAAGCACAAAGGGACACACCACTGAGCTGGAGAAGAAAGGAGGAAAACGCAGCAAAACCTCTGGCTGTCTTCCTAACATGCTGCCCAAGGGGTAGGGAGAGATTCTTTGCCTACAGAGGCTGAACCTCACAACTGAGATTTACAGAAAAAAAAAAACCCACAGTGCCTTATCTGGGGCCAAAACCAACCTTGCTGGCTAGAGAAATCTGCACAGAAGGGTGAGAACCTCCCATCCCTCCTTTATTTGCTATTTATTTCTAGAACTGAGAACCAACACACAGTTTTGCTTATCAATTCATGTTTGTGAAAGGGACTGACTTCAAGCTTACCAATGTCCAAGACAGCTACTCCCCGAGCTTCAACTTTGAAGGAAGCCTTTGCAAAATGCTGTCTCAACAGGGGAGGATCGCTCCTCAGATTGCCTAGCTTTAAACGCCAGACACACATTTCATGTTTAATATGATTCCACATACATGCTAAATTCTGCTTCTATAAAGCTTTATAGTTTTAGAGTGTGGACTCGGTGAGTTTAATTCACTTATTTGCTGTGTTTTAGTACCTGGCAGAATTTAAGTCCAAACGCTTAATTCAATTTATTGCTATATATGATAATTCCATAAAATCCTTTTCTGAGCCAGAATATCAGCATCACCCTCATCAGCTATTGTCAGTAACCAGCGATCCATTTTTAAACACAGGTTTAATCTCCAGCCTCTGAGATCACAGCCTGAGGTCTCAGCTACCCCTGGAATTATTCTGCATAAGGATGGTGTAAACAGTTGTGTAAAAATCGTGTAATCACATCTGGATCGCTAGACTGAGAGAAGGTGTAAAAATAACGGTTGACACTGCTTCCGATATGGAACTAATTTTGAAACATGATCAAATTAAAAAAGAGGTGGAGAATAAGAAGCGTCTTGATAAAAATGCTGATTCAGGGCCTCGTTTCTATGAAGTGATTTACAGTGTCATTATTGCATTCCCGTACAGAGCAGTGGTGCAGAGTAATTACACCGTAATGCACGATGACACTAATGTACTAGTAAACTACTGGAGTTTATACTCTATTCACTACCAGCATCAGGACTCTGAAAGGCAGGTAAAAATGCCCTGCATGCATAAACAATGTGTGTAAATGTCACCAGCGATAAAATTTTTAAAAAGGCAGAGGCAGTTACAAATAAATCTGCCAGTTGAGAATTGCAACAGCATAAGCCCACAGGAGCACTAAACCTGTATTGTTTTTTAATAACAGGGGGAGGAAAGATGCTTTTCTATCCTTGCTCTGGCTTTATTTCCATTTATTACAATCAAAATTGTACAGTGGCTGCTTCTTTTTGCTACTCCAAGTGCAACGTTGGCCTGCACCTGGCGTTCAGCTCAGCGCGAGGGGGAATGCGGGAGGGAAATGAAGGGCATCAAAGCAGCAGCATTAGTGGATTATGACAACTGTCATAACGCCGCACTTCTTTTGGAGATCCAGCTACTGGAAATGTAGAGAACGAATGAGAGCTTCAGGACAGAGATGGTTTTGCCTCCTTTGTTTAAAACAGCTCTTGTAGTTATGGGATGAAGCCTGGAATGTGACCTGAGCATGTCCTAAGATGTCAGAAAATGCAGCCAAACAAAAAAAAACCTTAATAATCCTCACTTAGAAAAAAAAAAAAGAATCATTATTATTACAACTCTCTAACAGATTTTGGGCATTGAGGCTGCAAATGAGGCAGCAGATGTGCAAGTAGAACTACTCATCCCAGTTCCCGGGGCCAGAGGAAAGCCTTGCTCTTTCCCCAGGAGACAATTACTATGTCTTTAACACCCCCTAGTCACCAGCTAATAGACTGATGCCTTCAGAGGTGGCTGCCTCCCTGGCCCTTTACTATTAAGTTACGCGAGGGGATACAAGTCCTTTTACCAGCACGTAGCAGCAGTAATATCAGTCCTTCCACCCTGAGCAGCTCTTTTCTTTAGGATCTCTCAAATAGGGGGGTGGAGGCCCTTCCACCTTGAGGCTTCCTGGTGGAAACAGTTAATGTAGCAGTTTATGTTGGATAAACTCCATTTTTCCTTCTTTGCAAGTGCTGCAACTGTTCTGCCTGACCCACTTTGCCCTGCTCTTGGCGGCAGTGCCGTTCATCTTGCAGAGGTAGCTACGCCCTCATGAATGGCAGATCACTGAAGATTTTTGTTAGTCTTGAGTTCTTTTATCTTGGAGAAAGCAAGGCACAGCTTCTTTGGCTGCTGCTATGCCGGTATTCTTGAGTCTTCCACAGGCTGCTCCAGACCCCACGGCAAGGATTTACATTGACTTATTCTAAGCAAGCTCTGAATCATCACATCCAACATCAAAGACAGACTTGAGCAAGAAGGTCCTGGAAATCCTAACCGTGTCTGCCCTACTGGAGTGCTCTGCTGAAAAAGCAAGGTAGTAAATTTTACCACAGAACTGGAGGTTTTCAAGTGACTCCGAAGCAGCCGACAATCACAAATGCATCAAATCTCAGGGTAGTTCACTTTAAGGTGAATGGAGGTTGTGGACTGCCAGGAGATTTTACGTGACCAGCCCAACTCATGACAAGCCCAGATTTGGAGAGAGGACTATGACTCCAGCACCCTCACACCCAAGCTCCACCACCCAGCACATGGTTCCACCTTGCAGAGATACCAGAGGAACCACCAAGGAGTAAGAGTGCTGAGGCTGCTTCTGTGCAGCAAGAGTCAATTCCTCGGCTACTGCTACTGCATCGGCTAAGAACACACACGCTCCCACTTACAAAAGGAAAAACACCAGCAGATGTTTACTCAGTCATCTTACAGATCTCCCCCAAGGATGCTGGTGGAAAAGCTCACTCAAAACTAAGGGAGCCTTTCACACCAAGAGCATTAACAGTATACTTTCATTTAGCCCACAAAGTCCTTGGGCCATTTGGAGGAGGAGGGTTTGCAGTTGCATCTGCAATTTGCCAACACAAAGTTTTTTTTGTCTCCCAGAATATTAGAGAAGGATAACAAAGGTACAGAAGACAGCTTTCTTCATATTACCTAATGACAGTGTGCCTGTCCAGATTAATCTTGCATTAACACATTGCATTTTTCAACTGTGAGCACTTAGGGGAAAACGTGCACACACCAACACTTACTCACAGCCTCACAGTGTTGGGCCAGAATAGCAACAACCACTGCAAAGGTCAATCCCGTACCCTTTCAGCCACTGTAGCATCCTTTGGAGAGTAGGAGGAAGGAAAAACCCCAAACCTACACTATAGTGCATCTCCCTGCTGACATACCTTGGCTCTCCTCTTCCTCCCCTTCTCTTCTTCTACAGTGTTCCCTGTGTTTGATGTTCATACATGTTTCTGGAGCTGACCAAGAAATTCCTCCACATACACCTGTTTGATTTTAGCTTTGCTATTATCCGTTCCAAAAAGGGCAAGCTGGGCATTTTGATATCCTACCTGAATATCCACAACCTAATTAAAAGGAGTAAAGGGAGATGCAAGAAGTCCGCAGTAGCACGGATTCTTTCTCTGGGGCCAGGCCCCTTTCCCCAGGCCACAGGGGCAAACACTGGGGGTTCATCACAACACAGCCAGGGCACAATCCTCCAAATGGGGCAGAGAATTTAAGGGCTCACATTTATACAACTTTATTTGCACCATTCAAGAGAGGCGCCTTTCTTAGCAGGGCTATGCTGGACTCCTCCATACATATTGGCTCCGAGCATTGCTCCTGAACCATCTCACCCAACATTTGAGTCACCCTCTAGAATGAACAGGTCTCCTCACCAACTCTAGTACAAACTTTGAGCAATGGCAACATGGATTGAATCCAGGCCTGAACCACCTCATGACCACTTCTGTACTTTAATTCACCTGAAGGGCATCCTGCCACAAGCCCCCCATGCCTGTGTGCTGCCATTAGGTAAGGAAAGGAGGAAGGCAGAGGGCAGGACCTAAGGTATACCCATCGCTGCCGAAGTAAACTAGTGGGAAGAGCAAAATAGCTTGTGAACAAGATGGTATTTTCAAAGCTATGTCATGGGGCAAATGGGACACAGTCAACTCTCATACAGCTCTCTCGCAGGAATGAATTTGCTCCCAGGATTGTCCTTGGATGGAGGGTGGTAACTTTCCCATGGAGTTTCTATGAACAACTGGATGATATGCACTCACACCTATGGCTGGTTCACAATGCACGTGCATGGAGACTGCATCAATGACTCACCCTTGGATGGCGGTCTCTCCAGATCTGAATCGAGGTGGATCGGTGGGGCAATGTAGGAAACCTGCCCATGGTGAGCTTGCCCTGTGGACAAATAAGTCTTTTAGTTCCGCTGTTTCCTACAGAGATCTATCAGGGCCATAACTAAACACAGAGTGCTTTTATGGCACTGGATTCAAAACAAACTTGCAAATGTTCTGTTCTATTGTGCATTTTCCACAATGAGCTTCCATTTTGTGGAGACACCTTATGAAAAGTTGAAAACACTCCCACTTATTTTTCTTTTTTCCATGCAGACACGGGTACCATGCTGAACTTTAGTTATACCTCTTTTACCACTACCACACACATTTGGCACGATGTTCTCTTAAAAGGCCATATGCCACAGAAGACAACTGATTTCACAGCAGCCCATTAAATCTGTTAATCTCACTCTAAGAGGGAAGCATGCATTTCTGTGTCACAGCAATTCCTGAAGGAAGACTGGTATGAAGTACAACTGCATCTGTTTTCCCCACCTGCAGAAGATGCAGATATCAGTTTGCGAAGCTCGGCATTGCTTTCACCTGGGTGGAAGCTTTGAGGTTCCCAGCACCACCATGCAGTTTCCCAGTTGCTAAAGTCTCAATTCTTCTCCAGTAATTTGAAGGTAACTATATCAAAAAACTTCTATTTATAAAAAACCCATGTTGTTATAATTCATCTATTTACTGTAACAATTTACAGGGTTGTTAATCTCTTTTTCTAAACATGGAAAGTTAATGATACATAGATTACGATAACAGTTAGGGTAACCTTCCCGTTTCAAGTAATATTCGTGCTGCAATAAAAGCAGTTGATTCCTCTTATGAGACACATTCCAAATAATTAATACGGCTCCCTGTTGACACTTGCTGTTGTTGCTCCAAGCAATTTCCAAGCTAGCATCACAGGCAGCAGAGCAGCGGTACAGTCTTCGGGCTTCTTTGTAATGACATCCAGGAATACCACAGGCGCAGTACGCTGGTGCACATAATATGTTGAAAACATCTCTTCAGGGGGATAAAATATTAATGGGAAAAGGCAGGGGGGTGGGGGGTGGGGGGAAGAAGTCTGTCTGGATGGGCAGGATATATTTACCACCTTACGCTGAGGCTGACTCAGATAATTTGCGTTATTAGCCATTACAACAACTGGACGTTATTCAAGTTTAAAATCTACCAACACATCATAAATTCTATATTTGCTTTAAGTGCTTTAACATGGGAAATCTGCTTCAGGCAAACCCATAGCTAATAACGAGTTACCCCACTTCCCCCCTCTCGTTTACATGTTAAAAATCCATTTGATGTCATTAGTGAGCATAAGCCATCATTTAATAGCTGCTCGGTTCTGCAGCACAAAGAGGCAGACGGTCTGCTCTCCCTCTAAGCTGCTCAATGTGCAGGATCGGTGCCCTTACAACCATACAACAGGCTCCCCGTTTGCTGCATCAAAGATACCACTGAAATGCCAAATAGCTGAGGTCGGCACTGAGCTCTGGAAATCACCTAGTACACCCTGAGGGCAAAAAGAGCTCAGGGCAACAGTCCCCTGTACCAGCACTTGGACATCTTCACAGGATAGATTAAAAAAAAAAAAAAAAAAAAAAAAAGAAAAGCTTTTTCTTATGTTGAAGTGTAATTTCCTGTACTTCAATTTGTACCTCTTGTTCTGTCACTTTATGCCTCTAAGAAAAGCCTGGCTCCATCTTCTTTATTTCCCCCCATCAGGTGTTTATACACATCAGTAAGATCCCCTGGTCCACGTTGGACAGCCCCAGCTCTCTCAGCCTCTCCCCACACAGACCTCTTCGATCTCTTAGTCATCATTAAGCTTCAATCTCTTAATCATCATTGTGGCCCTACGCTGGACTGGGTCCAGTAAGTCCCTGCCTCTGGACTCAACAGCCAGAAACACCTCACCACCCCCAGCAGAGGGGCAGGCTCACCTCCGTTGACCTGCAGGCTATGCTCTGCTTAATCCAGCCCAGGAGGCTGGTGGTCTTTTTTGCCCTATAGGCACATCACTCACACACAGTTTTGGCTTTTTTTTAAAGTTTTTTTTATCACCTGGTGTTCTTGGGACTGAATGACCCCAAACACAAAAAAGAATGATTCTGCAGGCTTAAAGGTCTAGGCTGGAGTAAAGAAGACGCATGCACAGTACATAAAAGACTACAAAACATCTGTGAGTTTGTTTAGACATTCATTACAATTCAGTAATATCTATGGAAGTTTATGAATGTTTTATAAATGCTTTTACCTAATATGGAGGAAGCAGCAGCATCAAACGCTCTCTTGTGATAAATGAAACAAGTTGCAGAAAGCTTTTATCTACTTGCTGCTGATATAAAACACAGAATTTCCAAAAA
>VXBO01001752.1:112856-149946 GCA_013400135.1 Rhinoptilus africanus | reverse complement strand
TTTTTTTTTTTTTTGTATTATACCTCAAGGATTTAGGTCTGGCCAACACTGCGTAAGTGTCAAACCCATCTCAGGTGAGATGGAGCAAGCAGCAAATGTGACACAGGTAGCCACAAACTCCCTGTTTTCTGGTCAACACCACCTTCCCCAATGAGGACAGACATACAGCATCCATAGTAGCCAGGCCGTATGCACGTGCTCTGGCAATGGTAAGAGAAGCATGTTTGGTGGCAGCAATTCTGGGAGCAAAATATGACCTTGAAAATCTTCCTGGTGACACGGCCTTCCTCAGGTAGAGGGAATGGGGAAGATGTTTGTGGATTAGAAAAAGCACCTGGCAGGCCATTACTTTCAGGCCTGACACATGAGAGATGCAACACATTTTAGAAAGCCAATAACTTAGAACAAAAAAAATAATGTTTTTTGAAGACTGAAGGAAACATAATAGCTTGGCCTCAGGGAGGTTTTTTTTTTTTTTTTTAAGGGATCTGGATGCTCACAAACAGAAAATAAACATCCACACATCTTCAAAAATCTGCCCCTAAGTGATTTAGTCATCTACAGATGCCACAATATGAAACTACAGAAGAAAAACCTATGCATGCATGGACTAACCAAGGAAAGTAGCAACTGAGCAGTCTCACCTGTGTCTCGAAAAAACATACACACTCCCAAGCCTTTTTAGAAATATGCATACTCTTTGTAGCATCTAAGAGGGCAGATGTCCCTCCTGACCCTATGCCAAGTTTCCTACGCCTGTGACGTTCGATTTTTCTAGAGCACAACTCCTGTCGTCATGTATGCATGCAGAAAACCTTTCTGTCCACCCCTTGCTCATTTTCTCTGAGATTTTATTGTGTACTGTAATAGAATAAACCTGAACAGAAAACATAAAACTGAAAGATTCAAACCCCCAAAAGCAAAGAGAAAGAACACCAACAAGCACTAGACTAAAAATAAGCCTTTTAAAAACATTTGATGAGAGACCTCTCTTGAACATCTGATGACTTGCATCCTAAACTCTGGTGCTTGCAATGCCTTGAAGATAATTAAAATCACCAGAATGGCTGATTCTTACTTTTCCCTTTGCTCAGTTGCTCATTGCCCATGGTACCGTGGTGGGCATGGACAGTCGTGCACCTGAATTGCTGTTCTCCCCTGTGCCCATCCCAGCTCCAGCAACAGCAATGAGAAGCCAGCAGGACATTTATTTTTCAAAAGAACATGCTTCAAACTATTTGTCTCAAGGGGCAAAAGTCCCCTTTCTTTACTGTCCTTGTCCAGAGGCCATCACTACAAAACATTTTGTCCAGACTGCATCTCTTGCTTATTTTACCACCCATCTTCCAGCCTCTTTTGGCGTGTTTTTGTCTTCCATGGGCTCACCAGTTATTAAGATCCTTTTTAGACAGCCCAGCTAGCACTGCATGCAGAGGATTTAATTTAATTGCGTGCTAGTACCTCTGATGACCTGTTGCTCCCACTCACTGCCTTCCCTACGCCCCTTGTTGTCAGCACCTCCAAACGTAGCCACCTCCATGACTTAATCCCTCATTCTGCTTACCCACTCACTCGGATCATTAATGAGTTACGTTAATAACCATGAAACTGCACATTGATTCCTGAGACTTTGATTTCAGTTCTTCGCATATTTTTTTTTTTTTTATAACAATGGGATGGGCACACACTGAGTACGCTGAATATATATTCTAAGGAAAAGTCTTGGAAAGCATACCAACAATTTTACTAATATCTTTACAGATAAAGTATATTTTGCATGCTGTGGCCTTTTTTCCCTTGTAACTGAAAAATTCCATTTTACAAAGCAGTCCAATTTGTCTGTGATAATCTGTTCTGAAGAAAACAACACTAGTTTTTGGCCACATTTCTGTAAACCCCTAACTGCTAATGATATTTATTATCTAACTGAACACTGCATTCCACTTTGTTGGATTGCAATTTCCAGGATCATCACTCTCATGCTCTTTAATTTCCAAAATTAGTACACTTTTCTTGTCCTTTTTTCTCCACTCATGAGTCTTTTTGAACTCCATAATATGTAGGCAAACATAAAAACATATGGAGAGGGAAATTAAAAGGCTGGTAGGTTTGCTAACAAACTCTTCTGACATGCCATTAAATACATTTCATTCAGACCTATTAGTCGGCATATATTCAGACTTCTCCTGGCAGCCTTTTTTTCCGCTTTTTATCAATGACTATCTTTACAAAACATTATTTCCTCACTGCCCACCCTTTTCCATTTTGCATTAAAAGCTTTCTTTTTAAATAAAGCTTTTATAAAGCCATTCTCTACCTCAGACATGTCAGAGTTAGCACTGATTCTGTCCACCGCTTCATTTATTCATGGACTTTTATGGAGTATCTCTCTTTCATCTGTACATCTCTCTTTCATCTTTCATTGCCCTTTTAACTCCTTAGGGTAGCTGTAACTCATCCGCTCGCTCTCCTTCTCTCCCTCCCAGGGTTATTTCCCTGTCCTTCCTTCGAAGCCGTGCGTGCCTCTGAATACAAGAAAACCCTCTTTTCCAAAAGGCTCTCTCTGACTACATTATCTCTGCTCTCTTGCCATTTTGCCTCTTGTTTTTCATACCTGGAACCATCGCCAAGCTTAAAGGAAATGCAGCAGAAAAAGGAGGGTACCTGTGAGTGTGGCTAAGTGTGGAGGGACTGCTGGCTCCTGGTCACGGCTGCCTTCTCAAAATGGAGGTTACTGAACCCATCACCCTCGACGGGCATTGACAGAGAGCCTACAACCCACGCCGAGGAGAGGCTAAGTCCTTGTCACACACGCATCTCGTGTTTTAGAGTAAAAGATAATCCAAAAGCAGGGCTCGTGTGAGCAGAAAGCATGATAAAATGGACTAGTCTTTTCTGCAGATACACTATTCCTGCTTTGATTCTGTCACAACAAGCAACAGCCTTAACCATGAGAGGAAGGAAATCAAAACGGCCGCCTTCAATACTGAAACTGTCCCTCACGCGACAGCCACTACCCAGGAGGGCCTGGGGTAGGTCTGAACTACAGGCAAAAATAAGGGCAAAAATAATGCCAAAGGAATGGGTTAAAAACGCCTGAGTGCTACAGCAGCTGAAGGAATCGGAGGCTTTTCACTAGCAGCAGCTGCATATTTTCAAAGGAGCATTTAGGACTCAGAAACTCATGTCCCAGCTAAGTCAAAGGTGAAGAAGCTTCTTCAAGTCACACTGAGATTCCTTGCCTTGCTGTGCAAACACTGTAATATGTGGATTTGTGTTTAGTCTAACCTCAACCCTCTATTAAGGACTTCAAACATGCATGCTCTGCATCCTCCAGCACACGTCCCAGGATTTACCCTGCCATACGAGAGCCTGGTGTAAGGACCAGCAAGGAAGAAGAAGAAAACAACCCAGGAAATATTTCACACGTGCCATTACAATTAAAAAATGTTAAAGACCTCCTACCTTCCCCCCATATGGCAGCACATGGAGGAAGGCCGTATCCAGGCCTGGATTTCCCAGGACAGGGAGCTGACCTGCACGGCTGCACGTTTTCTGAGCTTTGCTCCCCAAAAACCTTCCCTGGCAGGCTAAAGAAACATGACACATCGTATTATTCTTCCCCTCCCAGATATACTCGCTGTGCTGTGAAATACAATTTACCAGTCACCTGCACTGGAAAAAAGAGGGGAGGAGGAGAGGGATTTTGGTGCAGAGGAGAGGGAGGGATTTGGAGCAATGCATCCTCAGAGCCCTGGGGCAGATGACTAATATTGGTAACCACAAACTGCCCACAGTGGGTTTACCAGCGATGAGTACAGCGAAGCCCAGGAAGGTTTTCTTGGCCACCTCTCAAAGATTTAATCTGATATGAAGAGACCGGTGCCAGTTCCTCCTGTCCTTACTCTGCTGTCATCCCAAAAGTCAAACAGGACACTTCCAACTGCCTTAGTGAGTCAAGTCCAGCCTGTTCTGCCTCAGATCAGGCGGAAAAGACTTGGGATGGAGAAGTTAGGAAGACATTTTGGGAGGAAACTTAGCCAAAACCACCCAGTCCATCTCCCACAGAAGCAAAATTGTTCCTTATGTTGTATGGAAAGGTATCTTCTTGGGGCTGCCCACCGCTCCCTCCCAGATGCTGAGCAACAGATCTTGCCATCAAAAGATTTCATCTTTGTTTTCCCTTTCCTGATGGAAGAACAAATCCTGCTGCCTCCCTACCCGAGATGTTTCTGCCTTATTTTTCCCCTGTTGCTTGCTCTTTTCCCCCTGCCTGTGCTCCTTTAGGTCCTGCCCTTTGTTGTTGTGCTCTCAATATCGCCCACATTTCTTTTCTTACCCATCTCTCTTAGCTGGGCACTCTTAAGCAAGGGTGCATTTTATGTTATAGCTAACCCCTTCCACAGCAGTCTTCCCGCCCCTGGGATATGGCCAGGCATTTCCATCCCCTCCCTTGCAGCAGATCTGGCAATTAATGCAAGCGAGCGAGCAAGAGCAGATCTGATGGAAAACGACCCACTGAAAACAATAATTACTAGTTTTCCACTGGCTCAATGAGCAGAGCCAATTCAGGCTGCTGTGGCGGCAGTGCCAGATCTGATTCAAAGAAAAGGGCAAGAATGAAAGAGCCAGGGGTGGGATGGGGACAGCTATCAGTTTAACCGTAACAAAAAACCACACCTGGGAACAGTAGCGGCATTGTATGTGGACGTCCCCTCCATCCCCACACCAGACTCTCTCCTTGCCCCAGGGAGACTCCCACCAATTGCATCCTTTCTTCACCACCTTTCAGACAGCTTTTAATCCACCTGCCAGCATAATTTACAGAGCTACGTCTCACAACTCCAGGTCAAGGGTTTTAATGAAAGCCAAATGCATTACAGCACGCTTACTTCTCGCCGGCAGAGCTCGGGACACAGCCCTGTCTTTCTGTTATTTGTGCCACTCTTGTTCATGCAGAAAGGGGAGCAGTGCAGGAAAAGAAGAAATCAAGCAGTAACTCTTGCCACGTTGAGCTTAAATTTCAGTGGCAAAACATCGAGGAGGGGTGTCAGAGAAATCAGCTGAGGTGCTAGATTGCACGGTAGGAGACACGCACGAAGTAGACAGGTAGATCTGTGAGTCACCAGCCTCGAGATGGTAATTGAAGTGTCTTGTGGTTTCAAATACTGGGAGATGTGGTCCAAGAATTTGTCACTCTTGCTCTCTTCCATTTGTGACAGCCTATAGAAGATGTCCCCTCCAATTCTGCCTTTATTTTCCAGCCTGTCTGTCTCTGCATGCATGGTCTCCATCCCCACATCGTACCTCCCTGGTACAGCTTATGCCTCTGCCGTAACCCTCTCTCTTTCTCCTCTGCCACCTCCCCAGCAGGTGAGACCACACCTCCATTCACCTTCTACGGCAGACAAATTTCTCTCCAGGAGCTCGTCACTGCAAGTCTCCAAGAAACAATGTCAGTTCATGGGCCTGCTTCTCTGGCTCCAATCCTCTCATCCAGCTTAACGAACTCCATCTTCCGCAGCCACACGACTGCATTCCATGCAAACCTTAACTCCTACCTTCCGTGGGTTTCTGTGACTATTCCTAACTGCAGCCCAGAAAGGACTGCTAGACTAAAGCAGTCTTCCTCATTACAGGTATTTTTATCAACTGCTCTCATTAAGGAAGTACAAAGAGATGAATAATTTGTTTTCTGAGCAGGTCAGCGCACCCTAACTTCATTAATCACTTCTTTTGATCTGCAACGGGAGCCTTGAGCCAGGCAGTACAGCCTGCCTGGTGCTGCTTCCAGCTTGCTGGCAAGCTTCAGCTACGGTGCAGAGTCCCTGCAAGAGGGGACAGACTCCATCCCAAAGTGAGTGATCAAGCAGTAAACAAGATTAACACTATGTTATTTGATGGAGAAATGAAACAAGGGCAGGTATTTTCTCCATGACCTAAAAGAACGGTAACCTCGGTCACCTCATCTTCTTTCTTATTTTTCTTTACTTCTTTCATTCTTTTTGAGATAATATAAGGTATGTCTCAGCATGAAGGACATGGTTGCCTGTAGAGAGATTTTGACAACTCCCCTCTGAGTGCTAAAATGCTGCCAGCCGAAAAAACTGAGCTGTTTGGGCAAATTGATCCAACCCTGACAGACCTCCTCTCTGTTGTCATGTTTTCTCTCTCAATCAAAAGCCTCCTAAAGAAGTGGTGTTTTCAGTTCAGTCTTAGAGAAGAGGGAGAAGAGGAGAGATCACCTACTTTTCCTGCACTCTTCATCATTAACCTGGCTGGATGGAGAAATCTATGAGAGGAAAAGCAAGGTCTCAAAAGTCTCTCACCTATCCTCATTGCACACAGGTACAGGATCTGAATACAACAGTTTCCCTAATTCACATACAGCAACTGCATATGGACTTTCTGTTTGTCGGTGAGGGCAGAGTCAATACGTTTTGGGTGCAGTCAGTAACAGCATCGGAAGCAGAGCTTTTAGGCCGGACTTTATCTCAATACCAATAACAGGCAAGTGGCTGGATCAGCCATCCAAAGAAAGTCTTACTGGTATTTTTTTCAATAATCATTAGGAATCACCTCCCCCTTCCTCAGCCCAAAGAAAGTGAAATCTAAGCATTTTTAAACCTTGTCCCTAGCTGTGAATATATCCGTAACCTTTCCACATCAGTGACAATTATGAATACAATTTCTGATGGTCAAATCCTGGGAGCACTCTTACCGCTTTATAGCAAAGATTAAGTATGCTCCTGTCACAGCCTGTAAAACAGGATCTCTTTCTATTGCCTCGACCAGGAACTCCAGAAATCCCCAGTCCTATAAGGTGAAGCAACGCCAAGCAGCCCAAAAATGCCTTGCAAAGACAGTTTGGGGCTTCGTTGTCTTTGCACGCTTCTCATCTTTGCACATAACATGGCTTTACAACACAACAATTGCTGTCTTACTTGTGTCTTTCTCCACAATTTTTCTAGCTAAATGTCAAAACATGGTGATGTTTATTTCTCCTCTTTACCTCCCTGCTGTAAACTCAGCTGGGGTAACGCATGCTCAATGTAGCCAATTTTTAACGGTTTTTCTTTTTTAAAGACCCAGGCATCAGAATTACTGATTTATAGATTCAAAGAGATTCAGAGCTGAATCACATTCAGTCTGATCTGATTCAGTCTAAAGCTTACCAATTTTAGTTTTGGTGAAGTCAACTATGGACTCTATAAACTTCATTGTGTCCCTTTTCATTGCTTCAGGAAGTCAGGAGTGATGCAGGAGGTTTCACCATCTGTTCCCTTCATGCTGCCATCCTACATTTCCTTCTTTCTACACAGCCAGGGACTGAGAATTTCGCAGTGGGTCTGAAATGGCACAGGCCCACCAACTCCAGAACAACCGTGCGCAGAACACAGGTCCATACATCAAACTTCATTCTACAGACCAGGTATTTCATACAAGGCCAAATATCATTTTTTAGTACCAGATACTCTGTATTTAGAACCTAAATTCTTTAAGATCCTTCAAGCACATCTCTGGATTATTCTTATCTTAGTTACCACGATGTTACTGCAGGCCTTTCGATGACAGTTTTGATTTTAAGTCTGAACACTGCCTAGAACAATAAGATCCTGATTGGTACTTCTCGAATAATACATATTAATTCTCGCCCAAGCCTCCTTCGCGCTGGGTGAGTCACGCTGGATGTCTGTCCTCTGCAAGGGCAGCAGACAGGTCTGCAAGGGCACTGCTCTGCCGTGCCAGCGCTGGGGCAAGGGTCCTGAGGCACCGCCAGATTTCCTGATCCCATTGATCTAGCTGCATACACACAGGGGGAAGAGGCATGTTACACTGCCTTGTTTCTGATACGTGTCTGTCCCCACAAAGGATTACAGGAACCATACAGCATGACTGAAAATGAGACCTTGTAGTCTGAAAAGTACCCCCAAAAGGTGGTGTGTTTCAGTCCAGTTGAAAACTCTTTCAGCTCCTTCTGCCGCAGGCTCCAGCTCTTTGCAGTGAAATATGCTGCTATAAAATTGACAGCTTTAGTTATGAATATTGTCCTTTGCAACAGACAATATTCAAATTGTGGCTAGTCATATACTCCACCCTCTCTGAAACACAATCAACCAACACCTCAATGCAAGAGAAATAGTCTTTTTCCCTTTAGAGGTACAACCCCTTAGTTGCTTTAATGAACGTACAGATTGACACATACACATATGCTAGCCCTGACCACCACTTCAAGTTAAACTTCCTTTAACACGCTAACCCATAACCTTGCATTTGGGTTCCTTAAATGATCTTTTGATCAAAGAACTGACAACCTCAAGCTTCAATTCTCTGGCCAATCCGGCCTCTATCAGTGACACGAAGCTCTTCCTTCACACTCTCGTGAGCCGAGCAAGGAAGAAGAAACACCATTACTTCTGACTACATATTAGAGCAATGTGAGATTCGCAACTTTTAAAGAATTAGCTTCATACTGAACAATGATAATGACTATCTCATTGCTGAGGAGCCCAGAATGGATACCTGCTTCTCTTGCCTGCATCAGGGAAAGGACAGAGCAACTCTGTTTAACCTTTCTTCTTTAGGGTTATATCTAATAGCATTTAGTGGCTTTGGTGCCACTCACAGGGCTGGCTGGGTTGGCTCCTTGGGACTGAATACACAGCCTCAATCATATCAGCCATTCCAGCTCTGATTGACATGATAGTTTCAACTGAAGTAACATTTGTTGAATGGCTCAGTGACCACTACAGCAGGAACCGCATGTAGACAAGAATCTGACAGAAGACAGTATTTTGCTTTCAGCAACCTGTATTACAAACGAACCCACTTGCTACAGAGGGATTCATGGAGCAGCACAATCTGCTTGAAGAATAAGAAAAAAAAAAGATTAAAAAACCATATTTCCCCTGTGGAAGTAGTTGTGACCCCCACCGTGGCAGTGATACCTTCAGAGTAGCATGAACTCCCCGTTTTAAAACCAGCTGTACCCCGGGCAAGCCTTGGCCAAAAGTCCTCCTCCTTTCCACAGCCCCAGCGGACGGAGGGGAAGGCCACTGAGGGAGGTGGCCGTGCTGCCCTCTGTGCCAGTCCACCCTTTCACCGTGAGTTTAAGCTCCATTGCACAGGCAACTTCTTTGTGTGGGAGTTCAAGCTTTCATTGTCTTTCCCTCCAGGGATGACTTAATTAGAGATCGGGTTTCCCTCTCAAGTTACTGGATTTGAGGAATCACGCTGTTGTTATTTCCAGGCAAATCAAACAGAAGCAAAGAGGGACAGTAAATAGGGGGAGGTGAAAAAGTATGTAAAAAAAAAAAAAGGACAAGAGTTTCTCACCTTCACAGCAGGCTGGAGACCCTGGCATTGGATCCTGTATCGCTATGCTCAGGGAGCAAGTCCTCTGAAAGCTTTTCTTTTGCAAGAAGCCAGCCAAAAATCTCCAATTAGATCCATAAAGATGAGAGGCCAGATTGCAAACTGTCTGTTACTTGACACAAAAGCGGCTTTCTGCTCAAGGTAAGCAGAGGTTTAAAAACCACTAGATTTTATTAAGGGGTGAGGCCAAAAGAAGGGAGCAATTTCAAGAAAAAGTGGAGGGCAACAAAACATCCGTGCTGTGGATTGAGGGCAGATACCTGCACTTTCTGCTTTACAAGCTGGATGAGCAGGGAAGCAGGTTTTACCTGGGTACCTCAGTCAAGCTGATTACAAAGGTTACAAATGACTGGAACAAGCTTGGAGCTCCACAGATAACCAGAAAAAAAAAAAAATAACCTGTGAAAAAAAATCTCAGTTTGATAGGTGCTTGGAATAACATTGCTTAAAATCTAGTGCTGAGAAGACATTTCACTGTCAACCCCAAGCACTTACAAGCCACAAGAGACACCTCCAAATTCTGAGATTACATCCTAGCACTTTTAAGCAGAAAGCAAATAAAATCCACAAGAAATAATAAATACTATGGATTTAGGCTTTTCCTTGCTGTGCCTCAAAGTCTTCAGGAACGGTGTTTTAAAGCTTCTCTTTCCACTTAAAAACGTAAGCAGACGTTTGTTCTTTTAAGCAGAAGTGAAAATCCTGCGATCACAGTGGCCGGGGCGCTGGAAAAAAACACCACTGAGCTCAACAACACAGATGCTAGAGTCGACAGCCCTGAGGTTTAACTTCAGAGAGCAAAATGTAGAGCCTGTCTTTGTGAAAATGTGTATTTTTTTTTTGGGGGGGGGCATTTAAGAAAATGAAAACAGCAGAATATAGCCCCAAATGCCTGATCCCCTTGTGATGTGGTAACAAAGTCAGGCGGCTGGATTTGCACTGGAGCAGACGAGTGCTCATTACCTGTCCTATAGCTCCACTGGGGATAACCTCACGCAAGGAGGTTAATGATAAGTTGGGAATGGGAACATCTTTAAACAGCCACAGCGCCTGGACAGCTCAAGCCTGCCCGGCTTCACGGCACCACGAATTAGAGCCATACATTTTAGCTATTCATGGCGCACACCGACACATGCACAGAAACGCTGTGACAGCTTGAGTTGTTCAGCGGGAGAAATCATATTTGAAACAGCACGTCAGGTTTTGATTAAACTGGCAATTAAGCAAGCAAGGAGCAACATACCCTGGGGTTGCAGAGATGATAAGCCAGTTTCAAGACAAACGGCCAAATCTTTAGGTGGTGCAAACAACTGCAACTTCACTGCCTTCAGCAGGGCTGCACCTTTCCATTTGTGCTGCGGATCTGGCCCTCTCCAGCCTGGGCCAGGACCAGCAATATAAATGGTAATGAACTGCATCCAGCTGGGAAGGAGCCTTTGTGCAAGGAGGCAAAAATTGACACTTTCCAGTGATTTCTAAAACAACACAGGGATTTGCAACACGGTGATGGGCCACCAGCAACAACCCTCATCCATGTCGGCCTTCTCTCTCGGTTGTCAATAGGCTCCTTCCCTAGGGGCAGCTGGGCAAAAGGAGAGATGGGAAGACGAGCAGATAGTTACCGTCTGACCACCAGAAGCTAGTAAGGATCTTCCACCCTGTTTATAAAGTTTGTCCCCTCCAGATGCTTTTCTGAACTAAAATAATATGATTCCGTGAACTGATGCATCTTACATTTTCCATGGGTGCAGGACTAAGGAGAATTTAGCAATTCTATCATAATCTCCCCAGGTTGACATTCATCTACCAAAATGTCATTGATCTTATCTATAATGACCTCCTATTGGGTAGGAGGTCTCCAAGATGAAGAAATTAGGGTCATTTACGGTCAGAGGTCCTACTGCTCAAATTTTAGCTAAGAAAATTGTCACAGAGAAATTAATGCAATGGAAACATCAGAACTGATCAATATGTATAACCAAAGGATAGGCTGCTGTTAGATAGTGATTGTGTAGACACACTTTGATGTCAGCAAACCCTTTTTGATCTGGTCCACATCTCCCAGTTTCAGACCAAAGGTCCAGAATTCAATTTAAAGTAACATCAATACAGCACCAACACGGGCAGAAACAAGCCGGCGATAAGCTTACTGTGGGGTGCAATGAAATAAGAAAATATCATGACCGTCTGAGGATGCAACCTATGAGTTAGCCAGAAAACAGTGAGCATTCAAGCATTCAGGAGAGACTGCAGTTGGAGAAGGAGGGCCCCATGACATCAAAAGGAAAAGCAAGCCTGTGATCCTCGGAAAGCAGGAAATTAAGTGAAACATTCAGCGAGACATTCAGCCCAGCTCAGAAAGGGGCAGGGCCTGGATCCATCCCTGCCTCTCATTTAGAGAGATACCTTGGAAAGGCACCAAGGCTAATTTTTAACCAGAGTCATCTGCGCTTAGCTCTGCAGCAAACGGTGGCCTCATAGAAAAGGCCATATTCACAGTTAACTGTGCTGGCCACCTTTCTGTCATGCCTCTACTCCTGGCATTTGACATTTTCAACCACATCGTGCATGTCTCGGCTCCCCTCCTCACTGTTTTGTTGTTAGTGTGATGCACCCAACCATCACAGAATCTGGCACACGATGCAGCCCCTGCTAAATGCCAATCCCTTCATGCAAGCCTGAAGCTGAATCTCAGCCCTTGCATCTAGCAACACAGACAAAATACACGGCTTCATCTCAGTGTGTGATTAAACACCGGACAATCCTGGTTAACTTTGGATATCAAATGCAGGTAGGCTGAAACACAGAGCTCTGTTCCCTACGCACAGTTAAGGCGTTGATTTTTATATAGACAAATATATCGCCGCTGGGCATAGTTACAATACCTATCCTAACAGGAGATTTATGAAGATAAAAGATTCCATTCCAGAATTGCAAATAAATAAATCACCCAGTAATTCACTTGGCATGCTTGGTCCTTTTCCCCCAAAGCAAAATGCAGAATATGTGATTGATCTTCCTACCCAGCGATCAGCAAACTTAAGGCTCTCCGTGGTCAGTTCAGCAAAGACTGTCAAGATTTTCCAACATTTGCAACCTGCAGAGGAAAGTTATGAGCCACAAATAGCTATACGGCTGGCTAAAAAGGACAGGGAATATTCCTTGTTAGACCCCCTCCAGGTAGCTTAACCACAGTTTCTCTGCAGTACGTCCAGGGTACAGGGCTCAAATTGATAACGAGCTTTATGTGGCTCTGGCAGGGCTGAGGGGCCATAACACGAGTCCAAACCAGTGCTGATCAGACAAATGTGCCCTCCGAAGGAAACTGCGATGTGCAATGGTATATTTTTATGATGACTTTCAAACAATGTTGACTCAAGAGTCACCAAATTTTTAATTTCCATAGAATTTTTTTTTCCCCTTGGGTAATACTAAAAATTTCCATGTTAGACATAACAATAAACCAATAATATAACAATTTAACATTACTGATGACAATAGCAGCATCCAAAAGGCTTGTTTTGATCCTTGCCTGCCAAAAAAACCAAGTTCCTACAAAATATTTTGATTGTATATCAATGGGACATTCTCCAACCAAAAAAAAAAAAAAATTCTATTGACAGTCACTTGGTGTGCTGTAGTGTAAACCTACAGTTTTCTACATCTAAGCCCTGGGGTGGTAAAAAACCCTTCAACCTTAACAGAGGAGTAGGCTTAAAGCAGAAGTGTCCCAACGGTTCAAATTTGCCACCTGGATGACCCCACTCTTGCCTGCAAAAACCTGCTTCTGAATTTCCATCAGGCTGACGTTCTTTCCTCTTCAAAACAGTGACTGTATTTGGGAAAATCAGAGGTTGGAAAACACTGGCTAACTAATCAAGACAGGCTAACGGCATTAGAGTTAGGACCAAGTCTTTGCTTCACTGCAAACCATTGGAAAATTGCCATATTCAGGACACCTGAACATTTCCTCACAGTCTTGCTGCCCCACTTTGGTTTGGTTTAGGACTTACTACTTTCTTGTTAAGCTTAGTATCGTCCATCTGACGTTGTCCAGCAGAACCAAGGACCTTCACTACTCTGACAAAGCCCAGCTAGTCTTGCCTAGATGATCCTACAGGAGGGAAAATAGGTAAAGGGATCAAAATGTACCAATTGCCTATCTTGTATCTGGAGTGGAATCAAATTAATCAAATAAATCAGGTCTGCATAACATCTTGATGTCTGAGTAGAGTGAGGGAAGCCAACCAAATGCTCGTATCTATCAGAATATGCGCATTGCTTGGGGCAGCTTCATCCAAGGAGCAAAAAACTCCTCCTCTGTCTGTAAAGCTACCAAGTACATCCCTATCTTCCATAAGAATAAATGTATATTTAGTTAAATCACCTTGGCAACTGAGCCAGCTTGCAAATCCTACTTTTTCAAATATATCTAATCAACGTGCAAATATCTATCTATATATACTCACACGCACGCATATATATTTATATCTGAAATGTGCATGACTTACTGTTGATAGTACTTCCTCCAGCAGCAGCTTCAGACGACTCTATACTCAATGTTTGATTTCAGCTGCTAAAAGATGAAGTCTGAATACCAAATAGGCCTAAACAAACATTTCAGAGATGCAGGTATGGCTTTTCCCAAGCCAGCAGCCATCTCATGGGCCCTCCACACTCCTGCGGATGAGAACCTCCCTATAGAAACGAGACAAAGTCTTTCTGGATTAGAGTCACTTCCCTGGGACAAGGCCATTGACTTCAAGCAGGGGTTTTAATCTGCTGAAATTCAGAAGCGGGGCTAAATTTGACCTTGAAGCACTGGTACAAAAAGCACCAGTGTTTTCCAATAGATAATGAAACCAGGTATATAAAAATCCAGATAGACAGGATGATTTTTTTCTTTAATGCTTTGAAATTGCCTAAAATATTTTCTTTTCTAATAACTGGATCCAATTTCCAGACATTCAGTACAACAATCTTTATGTTGTTAATAAACACATTTGTCTAATAAATATCTCTTGGTAATCTTGCCTGTAATTCAGGAAACCCAAGCGCAGCCGAGATAAAAATATGCACATACTAAAAGCTCAAATTGAAGAAAAAAAAAATCAATTCAAAGTTAAATTACCCATCTTAAATTTCAGTATAAAGGCTACTAGAAATACTGAGTTCTTGAACTTCAATTAATCTTTAGCTATTAAGCCAGAAGGGAAAATGATTCTTCAGAGTATCACATGAGAAGCTGCAAAGAGCTCAGATCAGCCTGCGGACGACGTCACTATCACTTAAACTCCCATTCACGGCTCCGTTGGGCTGGTTAACTCATGCTTGTCTTCAACTCCTTTGGGTTTCTTTTTGCCAGGCATCTGTGTGTGACTGCCTACATGCGTGGCATAAATTTTCCAGCTTCACTTCGCAGGGATTAATTGGCAGAAGTGCTTGTCATGGTTAAATAATTTTATTTAATTTGCACTGTGTGAAGATATTTGGGCAAAAGAGAAAAATAATTAAAATTTAATTACTTTTCCCCCCCCCCTTTAAAATGAGAAACAGTTGCATCCATTTGAGACTCAGCTGGGAATAGAACAACACTCCGTTTTTTTGTTAAATATGTAATAATAAAAAAAATAATAAATCAATGATCAATCTCTTGCAGTAGGAGAGTGGCAGGCGCAGGGTAGGTAAAACACATCTCTAGAATCAATGACAACTGAAGTTTTATAGAGTTACTGAGAGGAAAAAATAATATTAACATCCCCTATGGAACCACCCAAAAGACCTTCCTACAGGTTTCTAAACAAACACACAAATCAATAAATACTTTTACTAGAAAGCTCGAAGGTATCTCTTCAGTGGGTCATGCCAGCTATGGGAAGTGCCTATCACCTTTAGTGAAAGGCCAGAGTCTCTGCCACGCATGTTAAGAGATTTCATAAAACTTGACGACCTCTCTTTTTTCCTAACTTCATGCAAAAATATTGTTTTGACATGAAAAACCTGGTGTAACAAAACTCAATACAATTAGTGGTTATTTAGCAAAATGCTTCTTGTATCCTCTACAGTTCACTTCCTTGCATCATCATTTTTTTATACCCAGTGTAAATACAGGGTCCTTTAAAAAGAGAGTGGGAAACAAAAGGCAAAAAACCCCCAAACCAACAATCAGAAAACCCACTTGCAATTAAATCTTCCAATACCTTATGGAAAAACGGCTGGAATGATTTTTTGCCCTTTCCAATGGACAGATGTTCTCATCAACGAGAAAATTAGAACTTGATGACAATCTCCAAGGTTTAAATGTCACTCCTTACCACTCTGGTTCACATAAAAATGGAAGTGGCATTAGAAGAGCAGTATGCAAGCTCTTCAGACTGCTAATTTCTTCTAATTAAAAAGCAGAGTTTACAGACACATTTAGTGACACTCATCATAAAGCACACATTTGATAGTAGAAGGCTTCTCTGTTTTTAGTGCCCAGAATTTTATTTTCTCATTGTTAGTCAATTATTTGCTTTCTTGGTCTATTCAGGAATTTCCCACTCCATGTAACAAATTTCTAACATCTTAAAAAAAAAATAAAAAAAAAATCTCAGGCTCAGCAGTAATTCCCATAGAAGGCAACCTCCCGAGCACTGTCTGAGCAAGGTGCAAAGAGTGCAATTCAAGAAGCTCAGTTTTGACTTTTTATGTATGATGCAAAAAGGCACAAAAAGGACTCACTGACCAGTCAAAACAAACAAAACGCTTATAATGTTAATATTGTTTGACCTCTTTAACACTGGGAGAGAATATCCACCCAAGAAAAGCACGCCATGAAGTGACGCGATGATTGTCTAGGTGCCTTTCGGGATGGTACACTTTAGTTAAAGTCAAGTCATTAGGCTCCGTACAAGAGGAAGTGGATGAAATCCAATCGAATGCATTACAGAGGTCAGAGTAAATGAGCTAATGGTCCCTTCTGGTCTTAAAAAATCTATTAATCTAATTTAATTCTCTGTCCTACTCTTCATACCAGAGTCATTTAAACTCATTTATATGAAAAGAACACATTACAGCAGCCTTACACAATACACCACGTTCTGACTCTGCAGTTTTAGGCTACCCAAAAGTTTCACTTGCTTCCCACTGAGCTCAGGAGGAGGCTTTGTTTATGCATAAAGAGAGCTTATAGTTACAAGCAAGGCATCAGGCAGAGGCACCTCTCCCAACACAATGTTGGATGAATCTGCACCTTAAACTATAGGCGTTGACCAGAAACATCCCAGAGCACTTTCCACCTTGGCTTGGGTTTTGGGTGCTGCCATTCCTCACTCATCCTGACGCTTGCCATGGTGAAGAGCACGATGCTTTTACCAATAAAATCTGTTCCAGTCACTCCAAGGATATTCCTTGCAACAGACTCAATATTGCACCAATAAAATACTTGGTAGTCACTGTCCAGTGCAAAAAGCAAGTGCTTATGTGGAGAAGGCCAAAAATACTCAAAATCCCCTTTTTCTTCTCACTATATCCCCCCTTCTGGAGCATTAACATTAATATTACCAGTCATCTGCTTGATTCAGCAGTACAAGAGAGCAAAACATCACATAAATTCAGGCCGATTGACCTTAGCGAGTCACAGCACCCTTCACGCGTGCCTTGGATAGAGGGAATAGTTTAACAGAGGGAATAGTTTAACACAGTCAAAGGGGCAACTGAATTTGAGGCCAACACATGAGGGCTCACAAAAGGTGGTTTTTACATGGTGTGTTGAAAAGACCCTATGAACGGACCAAGGACGACTTCTCTGATGGCATATCTATACTTGATGCCACCTTTACTTTCTCGCTGTGCCTGCAGCACACAGATGGCCCTTTCCCTGTGTCGGTCCTAAACATCAACAGATGAAAAAGAATTGCAGAGCTGCCTAATGCCTCAACTCTCCAGTGCCTGGTGCTAATTTATTCCAGCTATTTGAGGGAAGCACGAATGGCACCCCAGTAAGCCAGCTCAGACTAGTATAAAGACAACTGATTTGACCATCTTCTGTCATGCCCAGTGTATAACTTCTTTAGTTTTCAGCTCTGATGCTTCTTTGCTTCCCCTCCCCCCCCATCCCCCCATTCCTTTTGAGTCTCAAGCAGCTGGTACTTTGTGAGAGCACAGAACCGAGAAGCTATGTAACATGAAACACCCAGTTTGCTTAGTCAGTGCCAGTCTTTTTGCACCAAATTCCACATTTCAGAGAAATCTGCCTGAAGTCTTGCTTCCTCTCAGCACATTTTAATCAAGCAAAAATCCTATTCACAGTGCAGAAATCCCATTACAGCGAACTATCACTACATTGTTTTAACGGACACACGTCTTTCACTTGAGACTTCGTCGTCTGCTTTGCCCTCCAATAATGAGCACACCCTTCAAAAAAAGTCTTTGTAGCACAAAAATGCAGGGCAGGTATTGCGACTCAAATTCGTATGGATATTCACCTTTTGTTCCAGTTTAGAATTTGTTATTCTCTCTGAATGCTTTAGACACAAATCAGGAGGTCCCAAAGCCTCTCACTAGCAAAACACAATTCCTTCCAGGGCAAACAGAAATTCACTGCAGGCTCGCTCCTGAAGCCTCTTGTCCAAACTCCCACCAACTTCAGAGAATTTTTTTTTGAATAATGGCTACGTTGAAACTCTCCAGGAACTTTGGGATTTTTTCCCAGAAAATTTTTCATGGTATATCAACCTTTACTCTTGCACACCTCAGAGTCACCAGTAAGAAATGGACACTATTTCATTCTTGTTTATGTCACAAACCAACTTTCTTGATTTAGCATAGTTATTAATGCCAAAATGCACTTTGAGAAGCGGTGCTCGGAAGTACCTATGATCTCTTTTTTCTGGGATCTACCCATCTTCCCCTGGCAGGTTGCTGACAGCATCACCAACGAGCCTTTCACAGCCCTTCATGGCTGGTCCCATTTTTCCCAGAACTCAGAGATCATCAAACTAGCTACCAAGATCATTTTGTACCTTCAACCTAAATTCCTTTCCTGTAAGCAATCCATAAAATCCACCCCTACCGTGAGAGTTCAGCTGGATTTCCAGGGATAAATTTGACCTTTCCATTCCTCACGTATACCTTGGGTACTTTTTATCAGCACAGTAATACCGTAGGTGTCTGGAAAGTTGACTTGCTGCCACATCTGAAGGATGAGGAGACGCTGAGGGTATCACCACATTTTCCTGAAGTCAAGGGAAGGCTCTGTAAAGCCTCCCTGTAAAGGTTCAGTAATTTTGCAGCTTACTCCTAAAGAGCTTTTTACTCCTCTTTAACCCGAGTATCAAGGCCAACAGTATGGAAGGCATCCAATGCATCCTCTGCTTGCTTAGACTCTAAAGCAGAATATAGCAGTGCATCCACTGCTTTCTTGGTTAAAAAAAAGGAAAGAAAACCTGGAATGGGAGCACTGCAGAGTGCTGGCAGCATCGAAGTAGTTAATTAGCAACATTGAACTAGACTTCAGGAGACGAGTCTTAATAACTGCTGCTAAAAATATTACAGTAGTCATTTCCAGAACAAACACAATCAGTGGCAGACAAGTGAGGAGAGCGATACAGAGCCACGAGCTGCCACGGTGGAGGTATTTTCAGTGGGGAGCAGGAATAAAGGCTGCTCATTTTAAAAACGCAGTACTGAAAAAACAAGCTGGCATTGGAAAGCATCTGGGACCACACGTCTCAAGCCAGGATAGTTGCTCTGCCGCCAGGCCAGAGCAGAGGTGCAGGGAGCAGGAGGTGTTTGCACCACATACAGCCAGCCTTGAGGAATCAGGTGCACAAATACAATCTAAAATGAGAGGGTAATGCCTTGAGAAGAAGCCCAGCAGGTTATAGTCCTGGTCTGAGGTGGGAGGGGAGGAGCTGGCAGAGGTAACAGCTCAAAAATGGAACATCCTGGTGACTGTTGGTGGGCTAAACCCCCAACCCTTGCAGGCTGCCATCACTGCACAAAAGGCAGCAAAATCTGCAAGCCAAGGGATAAACAATGCATTCAGCACTAAAAACCACAAATAAAATCCAAGGCTTTTGAACGTCCCTTTCTCTTGCAAAAGGTGGCCTTGGATGTTTGCTATGTGTTAGCTCTTGCTCCCTGCCTCTGGCAAACAGCTGAGACCCGAAGGGCTGGCACGCTCGTAGCTGGGTTTGGTGCAAAATATATGCATCAGACTGATAAGCTGTGGTGGATGTCAGTGTGACAAGCTGGTGGTCTTGAAGTTAATGAAATGACAATTAATCACAACTCCTCAAACTTGAGGCCAATTCCTCAAGTCAAAACCATAGTGCAGAAGAAAAAAGCCGCTATCCTTCATACGCAGCTAATTTTTCCCTCCCTGTGCAGTCACCTTCTATCTTCAGCAGTACATCCCATGCTTGCTGCCAGGAACAGCCACCTAAGCTTTTCAGACATGTTCTTGGCAAGGTGTTTCCCCTCTCCTGGCATTTGACAGGATTACGAAACGCCCAAGTCTCTGGCCTCCTTTTGTTTTGAAGCTTGAAGGCAAAGTTTAGCTTAAGCATTTTGTCTCTTGCTGCCCCTTCCCCCGCTTCCACCATCCCGGCTGCCCACTGTTCCAGTCCCCAAGCACCCCCACTTGCAAGCTCACAGGAACAGGACTCCAGTCCATGCATACTGGTTGTGACTTCAGGGCACGTAGGTCTTGCATCAGATTCTCGTGTGGTTTGCAATGGCAAGAACCAAAGAGGATACAGCAGTATCCCAGCTCAGCGCCCAGATGTGTTCGGTCTGCTGTACGGATTTCCCAGGCTGGCTCAAACAGGGGCCCTGTAGTAGGAGCAGTGACTTAAGGGAAAATGGGCTCCTCCACCTCCATTTGGCTAGGCTATCTCCTGTTCCAGGGTCCTACTGAGAGAAGTACATTTTTATTTAGGAGAAGGGAGTAACCACATATTTATTCGTACTGGAGAGGCACTGAAGATACTCCCGCTGCGCTAACCAAACAGTATTAATATTTATGAAATGCTCCACAAAGGGAGCGTTTTGAAGCTGAGGAATCTTGCACTTTTTAAGGATTTTTTTTTTTTTTTTTTTTGGTGAGATGGCAGAGGGAAGAGCCCAAACCCAGCTTTCCTGACAAAAAGCAGAAATCTCAAATTTCAGAAAGGTGTACAGTGGTATGATACCTTTTAATCATTTTTTTTAATCGAACACTGCTTTGCAAAGAGGGAAAATTTAAAAAAAAAAAAAAAGGATAAAAATGAAGAGACCGATCAGCCCTCAAAATGGGTAACATATGCAATTCTCGATGCCAGCATACCCCAGGTAGGTCAAATATCCTCCTGCCCTTCTGAGCTTAAGGTACCAGCTGGCCAGCAAATATAGGCTGGGATCCCAGCTTTGTTATAAAAGATGAAGAATCTCTGTGCTGCTTTCTTCACCGTCAAACTTAGACATGTCTATCTTAAATAGCAAAAAAGGACTGAAATATTTATAGAATAAATGGGACATGCATATATGGGCAAATATTAGAGGATAAAAGCCAGGGCCCCAGTCACGATATGTGTTTAGCAGAGGCTGCTGAAAGCAAGCACTGATCTCTCTGAAAACCTCCAGCAACGCTGAGTAACCAGCAGCTGTCACTGTAAGCAACGAAGAGGAACAGGAGCAATAGAGCTAGGGATGCTCCTAGATGGGAGGAAGCAACTGGAAAATAAAAACACAGGAGAAGCCGCAATTAAACACGCAGCAGCTCCCTAAAAATGGCCCTTGTCCGCCAGGAGAAGCTGCTCATCAAAAAAGGCTCAGCTGGCCTTTAAATACACAACCCGAATTCAACTTCAGCGATACTAAGTGTGGCTTATCGCAATGGGATCTCGAAGTGATGGCAATTCATATCCTGTGCACAAGTGGGATTGGAGAGGCAGCATCCCTTTTGATGCGCTTCCCAGGCCACGATGTAGGGCGCTAAAGGCGAGCCGCGCGGGAAGCCGCTTTCAGCCACCTATTCGCACGTGACAGCTTTGAAATGTTCAAGATCCTCTGCCCACTATCCACATTACTCAGCTGTCAAAGGCAAGGCCTCAGATTTATGATGTGAAAATTACATTTTAACGAGGTGTCATATGTGTTTAAAGTTCTTATTCATCACCATACTGCCACATCTTTTACCCAAGACACAAATGCACTTAATTAGCATATTATAAGGACAGAGGGTTCACCTTATCTGCATTGTAAAAGTGCTTTAGGGGAAAAAAAAAAAGCAAAAAAAACCCCACAAACACAAAACAACAAACTACCCAGCCACCCTTACTGAATAAAATGGTTGCAATCACATGTCAAGTGAGCATCCCCCAATATTTAACAAAATGTGGATGATAGAAGTTTGACAGGCACCCTCTGAGATTTTTAAAATATCACAGCTATGGACAGACGCTTCATATCCCATTCAATTACTGGACTGGCAGTCCACAATGTTAATATGCAATCTATGGAAGCCACTTAAGCACAATCAGGCTTTATTAGAAGCTTTATATCATATCACTGCCTTACTTATGTATTGGGCATATTTATTTATTAACTTCATACATCTATTAAACACCCCGTATTGTAATGCCCGGGTCTCCTGGACATAACTGAAAACTTCTCCTCGAAAGCAGGAGGTCTGTGTTTCCCATGCCACTGTGAATGGCTGCCAGGACATCCAATGCCCAGCACACACAGAGGGATCCTTATCCTGGTTCAGGTCCTTCCCTGGACTTCACTGCCTACAGGACAGGCTACGGTCCCTACCGCTGGTTTAAACGCTCAGCCAGCACATCCCGAGCCCCTGTGCCAGAGCTGCCAGCACTGGCATGGGGCATCTCAGGCATTTAAAAGACAAAACTGTCTTTTTCTGGTCTCCCTGCAGCCCAGGAACCCCTAACTGATGTCCAGCCAGGAGCCACAACTGCCCAGGGAGGTGCAGAGACGCAAAGCCGGGAGATGCATGTTTGTATGCAGCTTGGCGCCGGGAAGCAATATGGGAGCACTTTACCTTTTTGGAGAGGAGGATTTGTTGATGTTTCCTTGAATTTGTTTATGCAGACTGTATCACAAGTGGGTGATGATTAAAACAGGTAACTCTGGTGAATATTAAGACTGATTAGGTTGTGGAAAATTTTTCATTCTGTTGATACAGCCTTTCGTTTCCCTCTCTGCACGTGTCTAGTGGGGCACATAAAAAAAATATAACCACTGGAACATATTTCCGGGTTCAGTTTCTTGAAGAATGTGATGTAAAACACTGCAGTACTATTCTCACGATCACTTCAAATTAGCAAACTCAAAAGTAGCTACAAAAAAATAACCCAAAAGCTCAGAAGCATATATGGAGAAGCATCCTCCAAAAAACATCATTTTAAGGCTGAACAGCTCAAAGAAAATTTGCTTCAAAGGCTTTTGGTATCTTCGAGTTCACTTCTTGAAAACAGACATTAATGACAGGTTTCCTGGGATTTGCAGGCACTGAGGAGTGTTTGCTTTCAAAACTGTTTTAGGGATAAATTAAAACAACCCCATACAAAGGAAAAAAAAAATTGAGCATGGAAAATCCTTAAAATGTAGCTTTTCCCACTTCTGAGAAAAATGAACAATTGGTTTCTATTCAATCAAGAGCCCTGAATTGCTTCTAGATCAGTTGAATCCAGCTTTGTGCCTCACTGGAGGCTTCAGAATATTT
The DNA here is from genome assembly GCA_013400135.1 of Rhinoptilus africanus. NCBI lineage: Eukaryota > Metazoa > Chordata > Aves > Charadriiformes > Glareolidae > Rhinoptilus > Rhinoptilus africanus. The sequence goes on along the minus strand of VXBO01001752.1, from coordinate 126,860 downwards.
TGTCTTCCCTGGTTCCTGCAGCTGCTACAGAAGCTGAGCACAGAAAGTCCAGGCTTTGACATTCATTTACTCCAAGGAGTAAAAGCCCATTTTTTAAACAGCGGGTGAGAGAGAAGCTCTACGACAGTGAAGTTCTACCTCCAAACCAGTGAGGATGTTCCAAACCTACATGCACAAGCACACCTCTAATTAAAACCCATAGAAAACGTTTAATCACTGTGAAGAGCAAGAGGATGTAATCCCTGCCCTTCCTATGAGCTAAGTGACTCCTGTTTCCTTCCATTTTCCCTGCACAGTTTGGGAAAAGACTGAAAATGTTTGATTCCAAGTGCATTGGATCCCCCAGCATCTGTTTTTTATTCTAGATATCCTTGAAATGTATGATACCAGAGATTTCAAATATGTTACTGGCTGTTTAGGTAGTTAAATATATCACTTTTCTTGTTATGATCAATTTTTGGTTTTAAGAGCTCTTCTCCTAAAACTTCACCCTTAATTGTTTTTTAACAACCAATTTGTTCGACCCATCAATTTTACAATCTTTCTTTTATTTTCTAATTAAGCAGATATTGTTTACATATTTTGCTACTCAAACTGTAACCCTCTGGAAAATGGCTGAATTGAACATTGCCTTGCCCACAACAGAGAAATGCTGATGATTTTGGTGGAGAAGAGGGGAAACACATATCCACAATTCACTCTGTAAAAAACTCCACAACTAAAGAACCAGATCAAAATATGCTTGGTCTTCACTGCTTTCCTAGCTTTGGCTCCTGGTCTGCTCTTTGGTGGAGGAGCTGGGTTTAAGCCAGCCATGTATTTATTGTTATATATAAAGCAACGCAGCATAAAATTTGGTGCTAATCAGAAAATGCGTCGTACTGAACTTGGAAGAGAAAGAATTATGCAGACCCGGTCTCCTGGCTCCTCTCTTAAAAAAATAAGATATAATTGGTGTCAAGCAGGTGCTTGCACACCTACTCAACTCAAAATCAGTGCTTCTGTTTGACTCGTAAAATAACGTTCCCGCTAATCAGGCTACGCAGGTAATGGAGCAGTAGAGTCCCCTTGCAAAGGTATTTTTCTTCACTTTGAAATGCCTCGGCCTATTCGAGCTGTCTCATGGAGAATTTCACTTGCTGTCAGAGCAGTCCTCTCAAAAGTCCTCTTAACCCATAAAATAGTGAGGTAATGGGATCCTTATGCATTTCTGCCAAAAAGGAAATCCCGGCGATTTTCAGAGAAGAGAAATGCATGTATAATTCAGCTTTGTGCCCACATTACCAAGTTGTCAAATATTGCATGAAAGAAGTATCAGAAAAGGCTCACCAAGCTCCCTGACACCATATTAACCTTCTTGCATCCACCAGCCAAAGCCAAAAACTGCTGCAGCTTTCCATCTGAGGCTCTGGGAGATTTTAAATTCTCAGACAAACATGAGTGAAATTAAAGGGGCTTAAAACCAGAGTGACACAAGGACAAATCAAATCCTTTGCACCTCATAGGTTTTCAGCCCTCTGCAAGGTTTTCACCTGCTCTCCCATCTCACCAGCTTAGACTGGGAAAAAGGGGAAAACCACTTCCTTTTTTACAGGGAAGTACAAAATTCAGGGTTTTCACCGATTATGGCTATTTTTTTTATTAAAGATGCTATTACTGACAATGGTCACCATATGAAAAAACAGCAGCAGAGAGTCTGCTGTAATACCTGCAAATAATTCACTGAAAAGGAGAGGAACTATGTGAAATAAAAGGGATGCAATTGATTTTCACTCCTCGGGGATAACCAATAGCTCACAAATTGCTCTGCTTCACTCCACCACTCAGAAAGTACATGCTCATCATTAAGTTGGGAGAATGAGAAGTATTACTTCATTTTTTGCTCATCTGAGAACTTGCAGAGGTCAACATCGTTGAAAACGGCCCTGCTCCTCTCTTAACAGTCACTTGCTTTTGTTCATCTGCCTCTTCAACATTCCCTTCTCCTCTTCCTTACCTTTTTGTATAAAAAATGAGAAATTCACTGCCATTTTACTACTTTTCTGCTATCCCTCCCCAGATTTTCATATCCACAGCTTCTTTCAGCATGTCTTGGTCCATTTTTTACATGGATAACATGCTGCTTCCAGGAAAAGAAAAAGAAAAGCTCAGCAACAGAAACCTCTCTACTTCTCTTTTGCAATCTGAAGCCCTGAATCCACTCATTCACTCCCGAGCTTCTTATTAACAAACCAAAATGTTTTGGGAATAGCCATGTTACAAATCAGTTTACTGTCCAAATTACATTAATTCTGCCTTCCCTCTTACTTTTTCAGCCTTTCTGAAGCACAGAGTCCACCACAGGAGCTACCTGATAACTACGATGATTGAGCAAATGCTGTTTGGAAATTCTTGCACTGTCATATGAGTTTGACCACCATCTAGGCTAAGTCATGTTACTAATAAAGTGGTAATTCTGAACATAATACTTGCAAAATTATGAATAAGTTAGTAAAGTTAAGTGAATATAACTCAACTAAGCAATTAACATTATAGTTTCTAACAGGAAAAAAAGGCGCAAAAGCTGGGAATCCTCCTGGGGCCAGATGTTCCTCTCTTAGAGAAAGCATAGTAAGTCATGGTTTAAAAATAAATAAATAAATAAATAAACAAACAAACAAATAAATAAATAAGAGCAACTTTAAAGGAAAGAAACTGACATTTTGGAGGATTTTGTTCTTAATTCCCCTCCTGACTCTAAACACACACTTGTGGGTGTATGCTCATGTATGCCATTAGCAGTGGCTTCCCTAAACAGCCTAAACTCCCCCAGCTTAATGGAATGAAGTAATTTAAACTGGCTGGCAGTTTTCCCCCGTCTGTTTGCAGTGACAGCATCTTCCACGCTTTGTTTTGCCAAAATTCTTGCAGAAGGGAAGATGATCTGATGTACGGAGGAAAATTCAATTAAGGAAAAAAGAGTGCTATCTCTGTGTTGCAAACAAGAGCGTGGACCTTTGGAGACTGTTTCAGGTTAGTTATGGGTAGCACTCTCCTTTCTCTATTTCATTTCAAACTAAGATTAAAAAAAATAATATTCTGCATGTATTCATGTCTTAATATCCACCACAGGTCTTGTCGTGGGGCTTAATTTACAGAAACACAGGCAGGTCAGTAAAACAGGATTGTACTTCAATTTTACATCCTATTTGGAAGAAAAATGGAAAGCCTGATTCAAATTTTGGCTCTTATTAAAACCCTTACCTGCTCTGCTGTCCAGTGGGCCAAAATCCAAGGAATATTTCACAACGTGATAGTTGTTCCATACGTAAAGGAGGTTGTCCCGGGGATTATAATCCACAGCAGCAATGTACTGGTAAGAGTTTGGAAAGGGCACATCCACCATGCTATCCTTGCTTTGGTCGGTGTTATATATGTAGTCTATTTTATTCCCTGTGGCTTCATTGTCGTCATCTTCATACACAGACTTCACCACATATAAAATCCCACAGATCATGAAGGCGTTAGAAGCTGACCTCTTGTCATAGGCAGTATCCCACGTCCCTTCAATCCTTAACGTGTAAGGGTTTAACTGGCTAATGACTATTTTGCCATTATTTTGTTCTGTTGCATAGATTACCCACAGCCCGTTCTCATCCACAGCCAGGTCTATATCCGACTTGCCTCCCCAGCGGTAGGGAGAGGTGTCGTGGTAATTTGCATTAGCTATGATAGCCTCCCCGCTTTTTATCCTTGTCCGCAAGTCAAACTTGACTATGTTCCTGGTTCGTTCCTTGTTGAAGAACAAAGCCCCATCATACACCACGAACCCCGTGCCATCCACCCTGTGTGGGAGTTTGTAGGTCGTGGTTGGCCTCCCGGCAATGAAGTCATCCTTGGAGGAGTACTCCGTCAGCGTGTCCGTCCGGTATGGCGTCCAGGGCATGTAGTAGATCTTGTCAGACGCCTGCAGAGGGTCCTTGCACCAGGCACCAGATTGGTGGTCAGATTCGAATAAATGTTCGCTCTGGTATACTCCTTTCAGCAGTCCAGGGCAAAGAAAAACTGTCGGAGGGGAAAAGAATTTAAAACAAAAACACAAAGTTAATGACAGTCCGGGGGTAGTTGGCCCAAACATCTCAACTGCTTCTAGTTCTGGAGCAGAGGACACTCAAGATCAGAGGAAACCCAAGAGCAATGCCTTGTAGCTGGAGACTAGCCTTCCTGCCAGTCATATCTCTAGAACAAGATTTGCTCCACCAAACTGTTTTTTCCTGCTTTTTCTATCAACTATGGCTCATTTTCTTATTGCTTTTCAAATCTATTTTTACAGGTGTACTTACTCGGACCACTCGCCTTTGTAAACCCTGAAATGAATATGTGTCCCCAAAGGATTTATGGGTTTGTATTTCCAGATTATATTCTACAGTGAATCTGTACCTACTAGGTGAAGGGGTAAACTCCCGGGGAATTGATCCACGTATTTATTTGAACAGCCCACAGAAGAGCGGCCTAGAAATGGAAATAAGAGAAAGAAATTCCCATCCTTACAGCCCAAGCAATATTAAATATTTAAAGGGTACCAATAGTAAAGCGGAGACGAATCCCTTAGCAACTCAGAAGAGCATTTAAAGCAAAGGGAGCAGGGGGGAAACAACCATCTACAGATCTGTAGTATAGCTATAAATGAGGCTTTCAAAGCTGCTACAGGACACACGAAACATGCAGTCCACACAATTAAAAACGAATGACGTATGGATGCTGAAAGGAAAAGACAAGGAAGGAAGGAAGGAAGAAAGGAAAGAAGGAAGAAAAAGAATAAAGTTCATTGGAGAGGAACCCAAGGTCTAGATTTTAATCAGTTAAAAAATGTCCTGTTAAATATAGTAGTAATTCAAACTTAAAAACATATACCTTCTATTGTTACATGAGAGGAGCATAGAGGAGCGATTTGACTAACTGGGGTGCTTTGCTGCTCAGACTTCGGGGGGACTGAGAGGGGCCAGGGCATGCCCAGCGCCTGGGAGGAGGCTTGGCCCATGCCTGGCTGACCTTGGCATCATGGCAATGCCAACGCCAAGAGGCCAGCCAGCCGGATGGGGAGACAAAAGGAGGGATGCTGAGGAGCAAAACTGGCTCGTTTGGCCCTCATCACCCCTGGTAGCACTCTCCTGACCTGGAGGCACCGCACACACTTCAGGGGGAGAATGTTTGTTGGTTATTTGTAATGGTGATCTCCGTGAGCATGAGCAGTAGAATAACCATGACGACGGGATGGGCAGCAGGGAGGCATGAAGAGGTATCCCATCACACTCTTCTGGCAGTGCGGGGCTGGCAGATGGGATCCCACGTTTGCACTCCCTGCTTGGAGCGTAACCAATTATTTTTGGAAATGCAGAAATTGGTAATATCCTCTGGAGAGCGAGACAGGAGGAAAATCAGATTTAGCAACTGGTGTAAAAGTATAATGCTCTATTGGCGTCTAAGTAACCACCCAGAGTTGCTGATAAAGGGGTGCCGTTTCCAAGAGGCTTTTATGGCATAATTAGATATACTTATGCACATACATATGTATGCACACTTTCCAAATTCTTTGGGCAGGAGAAAGTATTTAAACCTTTGAATAGAAATTTAATGAAAAAAAAGTGGCACTGGTAAAAACTTTTCAGCAAAAATGAGTTATCTGGTGAAGTTGAGCAGCAGAGATACTAAATAAACTTTAACAAAAAAGTAGTGAGAATTAATGACAAAGTATTTCAACTAAAACGTTAAACTGTTAAATAACTTAGCCTATACATAAGTAATAAATATATATAATTTGAAAGGTATTTAATTACCTTTTTGTTCCACTTCTATTGTAGAGAGAGAGGTAAAGAGAGAAAGGAGAAAAGAGAATAGATTAATGGTACTATATTGGCCAGGTAGTTTTCTTTACCTCTTTCATATGAAAAGGAAGCTTTATTAATTTACTTTAGTATGTGAACATTTTAGAGATATATATATATATATGTAAAACCTTTCCTCTGATACAATATGCAGACAAGCTGAAAAAATACAGAAAAATTTTAACTTTACAAAAATCTTTAGGAAGGAAAAAAAACCAACACTTGGGACATACCAAGCCCCCTGAACTATTTGAGATACGTCGTCAGCAGCAGCCTTGGACTAGTTTCATAGAGCAAAATGAAACACCCATACAGTGAAATATAACTGATACAGATTTATGTACAGAATAAAAACTCCAGGGAGAAACTTTATAGAATATACATCTTCATATATTTCGCCAAAATCCTGTAAAACAGAGATCCCTGCTTTAAGCAGAAGAATATTCCCCTTTGACATGAATAGAGAACCTAGGAAAGTCAAACGAAGCACATCGTCGGATGTTCGCAGAGTCCTGTCCTATGTCTCAGAGAAACAAGCTTTAGTAGGACTTGGAAAAAACAATTTAAAATATTATAATACTTTATGATTGATAAGATCCCAAAGTGTTAACAAGTTAAAAACAAGCACTATTTAAATGCCCAACCCCAGAACTTGCTGAATATTTTTATGTGAATTATTCACCATGCATAATAACGCTGCTGAAGAGGCTGCGTCCCTTCAGACAAAGCCCCTTGCAGTCAGAATAAATAAATGCAATGCGCTTATTAATTGCTAAACGCTCAGTACCAATTTCTATAGCTAACAACCTCCCACGAGGGGCTTTGGGGGCCCTCATCCAAAAGCCCCCTGCGGTGGTGGCACAGACCCCTTCTTCTTTCAGCATGGCAGAGCCCGAAACAGCTTCTGCACCCCCAGTCCTGGGCTTTGCTCCTTCTGCAGGGCCTCTTCCCTGAAGGCGTAGGAGACGACAGGTCCCATAAAACACCACTGAGGGAGAAGTGAGAACTTGCCAGCAAAACACTATGGTTTTGACAGGTGAGAGATCTCTGTTCAGAGAAGTGAGACAGGAATGCAAAGGTATACACGTGTGCTTTGCCTTTGCTTGCCCAGAGTTCACTCTGGCCCCTTCCAGACAGAGACATTTGCCAAATGACTGTCCTCCGGTGCTGGGACTGCAAACCCCTTTTCATTCAAAAGTCTCATTCATTTGGATGGGAACTGCAGGCTCAATGGAAGAACAATTCCAGGGTGAGACTGCAAATGCATTGGCTAGACATGTGGATCTGCACTTTGCTGTGCAGGGCGGTGCACGTCCAGAGCCAACTGCTCCCAAAACGAATGTTTCCAAATTTAAACAGCCTTTTTTTTAACCTGGGCTTTGAATCAGGCTCCTTTCTACCTCATAAGAGGTTAAGGTTAAAGGCAAATGTTTCCACCACGTGGCCGTCGGAGCTCTAGGGAGCAGAGACGATGCATGTCAGTGCAAGCACCTGATTTTGCACTGGAAAGAGCCGGCAAGGTTAAAAGGCACCAGACCCAGCAACAGGAGAAACCTGCACGGCAACTGCTCTCCCTGTCCCAGACTGTGACTAAGCTAAGCAAGGTATTCAGGAAAACATTAAATGTCCCCAGCAAAAGCAAGAAAGGAACATGTCAGATCCCCAAATATATGGCTTCACACTGATTCTCCTGGCTGATGGTATACTGTACCTCTGGCAGCATCGAAGGTAGTAATTTATGGTTTCAAACAAGCCAAAGCTTTTGTAATGCACTTGAACAACAGCATAGGCATTGTAAAGCAGGAAGAGAGATGCTTGTGCAAAAGATAAGATATTCGCAACCAGCTGAGCTGAGTAACCTGAAGCATTGATTACCCTTATCCCAAATAGCTCCTATGTGTTATTAGCGGTCAGTGCCATAGCCAGCTCTCTTATAATTCCAGACGTGGTACGTGTTTTGGTGACCTCCTGCATGGTGCTTTCCATTGTATGTATGCCAAATACATGTTTTTCTCCTGCTAATTTAAGGCTTAAGGCTTTTGGAATTTCAATAATACTCGGCTTATATTGGGATGTCATATTATTCGAACCAGTTGCATGGGACGCTTGAAAGATTTAGCTCATTGAGCAACATTAAAAGGAAGGGTCTAATTAGGGTCTGATTATCCCTTCAATTATGCAACATATCACTGCAAAACAGTCTTCATAAAGTATTGGAAGAATTTTTAAAATTCTGTCCAGTTACAGGTAATTTCACATCTCTGCAATGACTGTGCTAGTCCACAGAATTTAAATACTGCTTACAGCACAGGAGGCACCTTACCTTCCTACAGGGATCATAGAATCGTTTAGGTTGGAAAAGACCTTTAAGATCACCAAGTCCAACCATTAACCTAGCACTGCCAAGTTACCACTAAACCATGTGTGTCCCTCAGCACCACATCTACGCATCTTTTAAACCCCTCCAGGGATGGTGACTCCACCACTTCCCTGGGCAGCCTGTTCCAATGATTGACAACCCTTTCAGTGAAGAATTTTTTCCTAGTATCCATCCTAAACCTCCCCCGGTGCAATTTGAGGGTGTTTCTTCTTGTCCCATCACTTGTTACTTGGGAGAAGAGCCTGACCCCCACCTCTCTACACCCTCCTTTCAGGCAGCTGTAGAGAGCAATAAAGGTCTCCCCTCAGCCTCCTTTTCTCCAGGCTAAACAACCCCAGCTCCCTCAGGGGCTCATAAGACTTGTACTCTGGACCCATCACCAGCTTCGTTGACACTCTTTGGACACGCTCCAATCTACAGGAAAAGCATGCATACATATTATTTCTCTTAACAGTGGGATCTTCCGCTCCTGCTATTGCTGCACTGGAGCAGAACAAGGGTATTCACCTCAATTTCCTATACCAGTTGCAGGCCAGTGCCATTGGCTTCAACAGTGCCAGGGGCCCGAAGGAAAATCAAGAGCCACTTGCCAGGTCTGAGGGCAGTTACAAATAAGACTTTCCTTGTACCCTGATCTTCTGTTTCTTCAGCCAGCAGAAAAACTGAAGCTGATGTGCGCTCATCGGCCGCTATAGCCTGCCCCCGCTGCGCCTGGAGCCGAGCGATCAGGGAGATTCCTGCCACCCATTCACAGAAATTGCACAAACAAATTAATTAAATGCTCTTAGTACTGCTGAGTTGAGGCTCTGAAAATACACTCTTAATTTCTGGCACAATTAACACTTGAGCAACGTTAACTGCTCATTTTCTTACCACCACATTGAGTTGCACTCAACTATTTAAGGCAGAAGCATGCGGTGGCAGAGTCCTGTAGAGAGCTCTCTCCCTGGCACTGCTTCAAACCCTCAACAGGAGCACAAAACTCCTGGAAAAAAAATTATCTGAGTAGGGGGGATGTTAAAAGGCAATTGTGAAAGGAAGTAAGAAGTTGTGCCCTGTACTTTGCCAGCTGTTGGGGTTTTTTTTCAGGACAGATGTTTAATAGAAGAATAAGTGACATCTACTCCCTGTTCCTGTCCTTCACACGTCAAACTGATTTAATGTAGAGACTCAGTTTTAAACATAAAGACAAAATAGAAAACTGAGAAAACAGGTTTTTGAGGCTGACCTCAGTAGCTCAAGACGGAGTGTGTCAGCAGTGCTGAGGGTGCTTTGTGCCAGCCATGGCTCACTGCTGCATCTCGCCTCCGCCAAGCAGCTTCATCAGATGCGGGGAGAGGTGTAGCTGAGAAGCGGTTGTGGCTCAAGGGAGCCAGCTAGGGAGAAACATCCCCAGAAGGCACAGCACTGGCCTTGTGCCCTGCCCCAATGCATGACCCATAGTGCAAGAAAGCGACCATCTCATAGCTGACTCACCATTTGGCCCTGCGTCCTGTTGCGCTGGACCAGAGCTTTAAGCTCCCTCTAACGATAAAATAAAGTCTGGAAGGTGCCTTGTGCCAGGGCTCCTCATATGAGAACAGTCTGGAATCTACAATGTTTTCTTTCTCTAATCCCTAGACCCCAAGCTCCTTGCCCAGCCTTGTGCCAACAGCAAAGCACCCACAACTCTCTCAACCTTTGGCTTGAGGGCTTCCCTACATCACCCACAGAGAGCTTTCCCAATTTACATGTTTCTCCCCAATACACACACAACCTGTGGATTTTAGGTTGAACAGCAACATGTTTGGGAAGCTGCAACCATAGCAAGGCACCCTGAAGCGCACACATGTAGAGCCTGCTACAGAGATGAAGGTGTTCTTCTTTTTTGAAGAAATGGCTGGGTGCTGGAGTCTCAGTGTTCCTCTACTAAAAGAAGGTTAAAGTAAACATGAGAGGTGTTCAAAATTCAGGGCACCAAAGCACACATCAGTAACAGACTTCTTTTTAGCTATCACAATAGAAGGCAGTAGTCTAGGCAACTACAGGCGAGGGCAGCATCAGATTCAGGGCACGTCCAGCGTGGTGGATCATTGATGACACGACCCCGTAGTCAGTGCTAGAGAAACTGTGTCCTCTAGAGTGTAGGAAAATATGCTGTTGAGAAGGATGTATTTCCAGTCATGCTAACAGTAATAAGGCACACGAGGTCCTGAGCAGTTTCTCTTCCCAACATCTAAAATTAAGAAACTGGTTGAGGTCCCTGAGGGAAATGCAGGAGTTGACAGATCAGAGGCAACATGAGAGTAGGATCATCGGCTTCTTGCTTGTTCCTCTGGTTCCCCATCCCAGCACCCAGCCCGCAAGGCTGAAGAGGAGCACACCTGTATGTGTTTCAAACCCATGGTGCTCTACTGTCGGGAAGCGCAGGTGGTGCACACACACATCCCGATGGGGAAGCACTGTTGAGGGAAGCTGAACTCTGCAGCAGCAGATCTAAAATAAATATATCTAAAACCAGGGAATGAAAATATGAAAATACTCTTATTTTATTAATCTGTACTTAAACCCACCCCACCCCCCCATACGGTTTGCCAGAAGAACAGTTAGAGAGCTGTCTCTGCATGTGTATGACACGAGCTGTTCTGGCAACCTAAAGTTCAAAAGGCTACGGAAGTACCCATCTCTTCTGACACATAGTTAAAATGACCAGAGACCACATCTCCAAGCTCAGCGTTCACTCTGTGCAGCGCAGACCCAAAACAAAGCACACGCTACCATTTCTCTCATCCACCCACTCCTTCCCTCTAGGAAGGCCTGGGGTCCCACTGCCCCACCGGTGGGTGGTCACTGGACCCCGAACACCCTAATAATGGAAACACAGTCACCATACACCGCAGCGAGCTGTAGCCAGCAGAAGGTCAGATGACATTTGTCCTCTGGGCAAAGGAAAAGCATCAGCAACAATGTGGTCTTTGGTCTCAGCACCTTCATTGCAACTGTCCTCGCTACAGAAGACACGGTGACCAGCCTCTGGCCCCGACCTCCCCATCAAATTGCCCCCAGGCCAGAATGTAGCTCCAGTCCCATTAACCCCAGCGAAGCACTCATTTTATGAGCTTTTAACGTGAAAAGTTTTAACATGCAACAGGGGAAGCCCTCTTGAGTCTTGGCTCAGGAGCAAGCACAGAGAATGGAAGAATTAGATTTTCTGAGACTACTTTGCAAATACATACTGCTGTTATCTTTCCATTTTTGCCACCTCATCTCACTTTACCACAATTTTTAATTACTTTTTTTCCCCCCTCAATATGACAGGTTCTTGAGAAATAATTTCCCTTCCCTTTCAGAGCAAAAACAATGTCAGGTTCCTTTAGCAAGGTATAATAAATAAATACACAACAGAATGGACTGTGTGCCCCGCTACTGCTTTACCTGGGGGAACTCCACCTGTGCCCATGGCATGCGCTTACATGCATTTAAACGGAGAAAAGACTCCATTAACATTGCTTGGCTTTACAGTCTAAGAGCAATCTGACACCTCCAGCCAGAGGAATGAAGAAACTATTCCTAACAATTATATTTCCGTGAATTAACTTTCTGCCAATTTCTGGTATGAAAGAACCACACACAACTTTGAGCCTCTCCATAGCAGTTCTTCACCAGACCAAAACTATTCTGCAAGCTAAATTTTAAAGTTTCTTTACGTTTAAGTGATTATAATGGTGGGATCCACTTAGTCTGTAACTTTATTTATATTTCCAGGAAAATGTATTGTTTCAGTAAACAGAGTACTTCCTCCTTCTTGACTGTACATACCTCTCTGTGCACATTATACTCCCTCCCATAAGGCTGGGAAAAAAATATCTTGATTTATTGCACAGGAGAAATGCTTGCCTTTTACAGCAAATGAAGTGCTAATCCTTTATTTAATAAAGGGGAAGAAAAATTTCACTTGCTCTATTTACAAATTACATTTTTCATATAATACCCAGGCATCAGTGAACGAAGGTGCTCTACAAGTACCTTGTGTTACAATGGCTTCATATAACACATTCCCAAAATTATCGCCTCCTAATTAATTTCACTGTGAAGTACAGAGATTGGAAATGTCAATAATCCATAAACACTTTCACAAACCACAACCTAAATTAGATCCTTAAATAAGGTATCTATAGATCTGCAGAAATCAAAGCTGTCATTTTTGGTAAGTGGATTTTTTTTTCCCCTTAGATTTCCATTCCTCTGATAAATTTGTGAAACCTTTCAAACCATTAATTTGGGCTTCCTTAAAATGTCAGTGCTTTCAGCCGGCTTTTTTAATACATAATAACTAAATTTAATAGATGTTCACTAAAATAAAACTAAGGATTATTAATGTTAAAACACCCGTCCGTGTAACTTACAGTCATCAGGACCCAGGAAACCACTAATACACATTAACTCTTGTCCACTAGAGGTTTCTGCGAGATGAAAAAAGTTAGTTTCCTACTAAATTACCTTGTGCAGTACAGATCAAAATTCAGGCTATTTTGGGAGGAAGCCATCTTTTGTTAGACATTCATATAATGAGTGCCAGGCATCAGAGGCCTGAACCCTCACATGGACTCTCCCCCAGACCCAAGAAATAACAAATGCTTTTCCATGGCACTGTCTCCTTGAGGCCCTTTTTCTAGTGGCTTAAGTATTATTACATCATTTCCTAATTTTAGGTACCAAAACACAAAAAACCTATGCCTTTAAGTATTTTGTTAAGGGAAAAAGGAATAAATTATCTCTGCAGAAAGGCAATGAAAGTTTGGGATTCTGAGTTTTGGGGTTAAACAGTAAAATCCCTGCTACGTGCCCGACCCTGCAAGAGCTGATGCTCGTTGCGCAGAGCAGAGATTAGCGAGACGGTTCTCAACAATTTTGCAAACGTTCAGATTTCCCAAAATTTTGTGAATAATTTCTAGTCTTTCTTTGCCTCTCTCCTCTTATTATTCCAGGTGGCAGTCACAGTGACTGGCTTCTCTGAAGAAGCAGACACTTCATCAGCTTCAGCAGATACTGAATGCGATTGTGCTGCACTTCCAAATGTATTATTCCAAGAGGTAAATATTTTTTGCTCAAGTAAAGATAATTCACTTAAGTTATAATGACTTCTGAAATCTACTGCGCTGGGAAAAAAAAAAAAAAGCAGCAGCAAGTATTGTTATATTCACAGTTCATCTTCAGAAGAAATATCTGATTTTTTAATGTGTATAAATCTCTTCTGGCGCTGGGAATTGATGTTTAGAGTACCATTCCAGAGATGAAGCAATCTGAAAAAAAAAACCAATTTATCCCTGAATTTGGGAAACAAAGGAGGCCGTGTATGCTAGTCAAAGTGTTTGTCAGAACACTGGCCACTGCTCACCACCATCACAAGCAGAAAAATGAGCTGGGCAGATTTGTGCTGTGACTGTACGGTCAGTAGCACGTCCCTCTGTTGCCCAGTTTATACCAAAAAAAGCAGTAACTTCTTAACTCACTACAGCGCTGTCAACTTGTTGTGCTCCAGAATTTTCCTTTTAAATTCATCAATTAAAGAGAAGCAGCAAGATGAGTTAGCATGAGAGGGGGAAAAAAGGACCATACAAGTACTGTGTGAAATTCAATTACGGCTACAAGTCATTCAGCCAAACTTTCCTTGGCAGTTGGCCTCTTACCGTTTCCAGCACAACAACAGATGAGTGAGCTGCCATTAAATTACAGCAGAATCAGCCACCTGGACATCATTCTCCCATAATAATAAAATAA
>VXBO01001752.1:88247-109994 GCA_013400135.1 Rhinoptilus africanus | reverse complement strand
TTTTACTGAATAAGTACTGATATAAAGCAGGGACCTAGCTGGAATGAACTGTCAATTTAAAGGAATACATCTGAGACCTTTAACTTGCACTGGTATATTCAGTGAAGTAAAAATATTATTCTGCTTGGGAGAACCACAAATTACAGCAATAAAATATATGCGGTGAATACGTAGGAATTTGGTACTATTTGCAGTGACCTGAATATCAGGCACTGCTAAGACCTATCATTTTCACCATTAATGAAAAAGAGACTATTTTATTTCTAATTTAAAGCATAAGAATTTATGAAGGTTCAGAGAAGCCTTTTGTGTGCTTTTGCAACAGCTTAACTTCTAATATATTATATATACGAAAATTAGGATCCTTGAGCTCTTGCACAATATTTACTGGTGCACCTTATTGGAGCAGTCAGTGTGTGGTGCCCTCTCTCTGCTTCATAGCCAATGCAGCATTTTCCCCATGACATCAATAGATTTAAAAAAAAAATAAAAATAATTCTTTCTAGAGCGAAAAAAAAAATGATGTGACAATGAAACACACTCATTTCACTATGAGGTAATTCAATAAATCTGTCTACTTTGCTAAGGCTTAGTTTTTATGTAAAACAACGCTTATTTATCTTGCTAACTTCAAAATGGAAAAAGAATTAGGGGCGAGGTTCAGTTTTCAGTCCAGCTTTTAGTAATCTGGAAATAGGGCTAAGAAGGACCCTGAGAGGTCTAGGGGAGAGAGCCAGACACCAAAGCTCTGCCTGCTTCACAGAAATGCTCTCTTCTCTTGAAATCTCTTTTGGGCAATTTAGATGAGGCAAAACCAAAAGAATCGAATGATCATGTTGCCGGAGGTTGCCAGAGGGACATCGATGGGGCCATCCTGATATGGTAGCACAGAGGACTCAGTCCTTTCCTTTTATTCCGTGCCATTTTCTTCTGCATTCAGGAGGCCCATCTAACAGATCTGATGGGAGCGTGCCATGGACTGAGGCCATGAACAGCACAAGCATAAGTTACAGCAGCTCCTGGGAGAGGCTTTTGAAGATTCAGCTTCCCACCAAATTACTAAATAACCTTGGAGGTGGGAGGGAAGCCCTTTTGCAAAGCCTTAGAACAAAAATAAGCACAATTAGGTGACCTAAGGCTGGTGAGAAGAGGCCTCACCAGGCTAGAATGTGAAGTGAAAGAGTTTAAGAAGCATCACCTTCAAGACTGGTATGGAAACAACATGAAGACCACCCAACAACGTACCTCTCAACTAATAGCTAAATGTGAAGTGCCAGGATATGAAGCGAAACAGTTTAAGAAGCATTGCCATTAAGACTGGTATGGAAACACAACCTGGAGACCATCCAACAACATCCACCTCAACTAACAGCCACCGCAGCTCACCTCATTGCTAAACCAGCCTGCTTTTTCCACACCCACCTCTCGGAAAGAGGCAGCAGTTTCTGATGACCAGCAAAACACCAACATGGCAACAACACACGTTCCCGGCAGTGACAAAACATTATAAAATTTAGATCATACTTAGGTACAACCCGACAAAGGTTTAATCTACTGTTTGACCTCAACAGGCTTATGAAAGCCTAGGATGTCATGCATCTCCATCACAACCCTACTGCTAGAAGGAGCTCACGTGGCATGATATTTCATGAATACATACTTTATAAAAATTTAAACAACTTTTAGTGCATTACTGTGTTCTCTTTGAGTTAATGCACAAAAGAAAAAGGAACAAGAAGAAAGTCCCCATGACAGCTCTACCTGGTTGACTGAGTTGGAAGACCTGATCTTTAAGTCTAAATTAGCAGAAGACTAACCCATTATTTTTTTTTTAAAAAAAGGGGTCTGATTAAAGGGAGCAGGTTCTCAGCAGTTTCAGAAAGAAGCTGGCCCGTACCTTGGTTCAAGATCAATGCTCTTAATAATAGCAGATTGTGTGTGTGACATGGAGAAATTATGAAAATCTACATATTACTTTGGCTGAGCGACTGCCCTTCTCTGAAAGCTAAAGGAGGGGGTGCTGAGGGCTCTTGGCAGCTGGTGCTGCCTGTTCTGGTGTCACACTCAAGTGCAGAAAGGAAAAAAGGTAGATGCAGTCTCACAGGCATCTGGGAGACACAGCTGACATGGGAGTGGGGGAGGAGGAGGAAGCAGCAGTGGGGCCATCATGCCCTTTGGTGTGCACCAAGGTTTGGATGACCCCAGGCCAGGCTCCCAGCAAAGGAGCCCACCGCTGGGCTGCCGCATCCAGGCTGGTCTGGCTCACGTGATTCATGTTTTCTACCAGCAGAACACAAGCCCTTGAAACACACCATTTGAAAGGAATCCAAAATGGGCACGGCATTTCAGGGTGCATCAGAACGAAGAAAAGCCCTGCAAAAATCCCCAAATCTCTCCTGTGTGAATGCACATCCAGAAGAGCCTATGCTTTCTTGATGTCTCCTCATGTGACCACACATCCAGCTCTTCCAGCCAGCGTTTCTGCCCCTCTCACTCCCACAGCTGTGCAGCAAAGACAGCATTCCTCACGACAGCTGTGAAATCTATAGGTAAAGACAGAACTGATTGATTTACAGGAACCCCTGCTGCTGAGTCGAGCTACTAAACGATTCATAACCCCAGCAGATGCCTCTGTTTTTAAGCCATGGGGAACCTCCTGGCCAAGGCTATGGCACAGGAAAGAAATGCAAGCTGGAAGCAGCCTGCTTTGCTGGCCTCCAGATATTTTCATGGACCTCTCTGACAGTTTGCGAAATGCACCTTTGACTGATGGCTTCTGAACTCTCCATTCAATGAAAAGAGTAGGTATTACACACAGCTACTCCCTCCAAACTGCACCTCAGTAAGTAATGTCTCTGTTTTACAGGTAAGGAAGCCAACACAAATGCCAACACCCTGAAACCCTGGCAGAGCAGCGACCAGTGACTGGCACAGCTGGCCAGGTATTTAGTTCACTGTCCATTAGCTTACAGCAATTCTCAGTTCACAAACTCTCTAGGAATATTATTACTCTGGTTTTCAGGATGGCAAAAGGGAAAACGAAAGAGGAATTTTACAGTTTGCTCCAAGTCACGCAACAAAGTCAGAGGCAAACTGGACCAGGTGCTTATGGCAAAATCTGTAGTGAATTAAGCAAAATGAAACTGTGTTTGACATATGGACAGCTGTGCATGAGCACAAGGACAGGAGAAATATGCTCTATGAAAAACTGAGATGACAAGTCTAGTACGTCAGAGCTCCTCAGAGATCCGTATGTCCCACAATAAACCTCCATTTGCTAAACATGTCTCGTTCCTTCCTGAAGCGTGCATGGAGGCAGAAGAAAGCATCCACAGTATAAACAGTAAGAGCACATTAAAATCTCTTATTCTTCTCTATATATTTTCAGGGCGGAGTGGGGGCTATAAGAGAACTATGTGTAAGTTTTTAAACAAAACAACAAAACACTTGAATAGGTATGTTAAAATTATCTGTACTTCCCATCCAAAGCCACACACCATTTCGGATTGGAATTTGAATTTTAAGTTCTTCTCAGAAAACTTATTTTCGGGGGTGGGGTNATGGGTGTCAGGAGGATGGGGCCAGGCTCTTTTCAGTGGTGCCCAGTGACAGGACAAGAGGGAATGGGCACAAACTTGAGTATAGGAAGTTCCACCTAAACATGAAGAACTTCTTTCCCTTGAGGTTGGCAGAGCCCTGGCACAGGCTGCCCAGGGAGGTGGTGGAGTCTCCGCCTGGACGCGTTCCTGTGCAACCTGCTCTAAGGTGGCCCTGCTCTGGCAGGGGGTTGGACTAGATGATCTCCAGAGGTCCCTTCCAACCCTATGATTCTATTTCACTGCTACAAATCCGGTCATCTCTGACTGCATCACAACCAAATACATAAAGACAATACCAGCCAAAAGAACAAGGCTCATTTTCCTACAGAAAGGGATGAAACAATCACTTCACAGCTCACATCCACAGGAAAAAAAATACTAATTTTAAAACTATGTACATGTTCCCAATTTGTCATGCTGATTCTCTTAAGCAACGGCCTTCAGAAATAAAACGTATTTTGTTTGTACTTGCTCAAAGTTAGGAAAATAATGTGAACAGGAGATGAAGTGTAAAAAAACCCCAAAATCTTTGGGGTTTAGTGTGAAGAAGTCTAGCTTTTTCATCGACATACCTTGTATTGTTCCTTTTAATCCTATTTTAAACACAAGCCTCACAGATGTTGCAAAACTGCTTCTCCAAATGCTCCTGTTACACATGCTGGGATTCAAAACTTCATCAAAAATGTGTATCAACAAGCCAATGACAGCTTTTCCCCTGTGGGTGTGATGATGGCAAAGAAACCAGGTGAGGAAATGTCCTGTTATTTTTCGTGGTACTTATTGTATAGAATATCCCAGGGCCAGAGCAGAAATAGGCTGAAGTCCACTGCTAACGTGATAAAAGACTGTTCTCCCAATAGCTTGCAAGCTAAACAAACAAAATAGTCAGTGTTAATTAAAGATTGATTAAGATTCCCATTTGGGAACAGTGGCAGGAAAATATTACCTGCTTGCCAAAGGAAGTCATGGCAGAGCTGGGAGATGGTGCCAAATCTGGATTTCAGCGCTTTAACCATAGCCCAAAGTCAACTATGAAAGCCTGCAAGAGTAAGAAGTGAACATGGATGTTTTTCTAGTGGGATGATGACTGAAAATGCAGCTGTCGGCATCCTTCCAGTGTGCTGTGTGCAACCAGGCAAGGACACCTGGCTCTCTTTAAAGGTGGTTGGGGGGATCACAAGCATGGCAGCCTCCCTTTAGAGAGACACCAAGGTATAAAAGATGATTTTTCTGTTACTCTGGCCCCACAGGTTCCATATTGTGAACTCTGTAGGTCACATTTGCTCAAGGGAGAGGACGCAGTGGTCAGATTTGGACATTGAAGTCTTTTCAACGAACTCAGAGCTATTTTCTCTCAGTCTTGCTACCTGCCTTAGATACCTGTCAGCTGCTGTCGGCAGAGACTGACTGAGAGTGGGGAATGTCTGGTCATGGAAAGATCTGCTCTAAGGAATGGAGAAGGTGTTTGTTACCTTATAGCATTGTTTTCAGGTGTTGGCCTGCCAACTGTCCAAGCACTTCCTAGTGACAGCCTCCCCATAGACCCAACTCTATGGCTGCATTCGTCAAGCAGCAGGAGGGAGAAAAGCCTGTAAGAAATGCTCATCTGTCTTCCTCAGCTCATCAAAAGCCTGTTTCTCTTCCTGCAAGAGCTGGGCCTGGCCTTACAAGGTTAAACTCATAGAATAGGCTGCACTTTGGAAAGCCATCGGGAGATTAAAGCTGGTGCACAACACAGCTGCTCCTCTTTTACACAAGTCAGCTCCCAAGAGGAAAGGTCATGGTCTGTGCTCTGGACAAAGTGCCAATTGCCTTCTGGATGCGTTTCAACCCACCATCATGCTGGCAAAGGCTCAGAAGCAGCTCCCCCCAGCACCCTGTTGTCAGGGCAGCTGTCTTTACATGAACCTGCTGGCAGTGCCCATCCCAGGAGTGGGGATGGCCGAGGAGGTGACAGCCATCATCCCCAGCAGCCAAAGCTACTGGGATGCCATTGGCATGGTCACCACTGGTAACCCATTGTGAACGAGGTCTGAGGCAGCTGGGGATGGGAATGGACATGCTGCTTTATGGGCACCAAACACAGGGAAACAATATGGGGTTTGAGCCACAGCCCATTTGGCAAATGGTCCAAGGGTGCCATCATCCTTCTCATCTCTAACAACAGAACACCAGGGCATACTGTGCTCTCACTGATGCTCCTTCTCCCCCATTTCTGATGTCTGTATAGCAGAAGACTCTTAGGTTGCAAGGCAAAGTCAAACTGGAAGTGGCCTTGCACTTAAACACACACTGTAGAGCTACACGAGACTGATGGATGCCAATTCGGTCATGGGGAAGGATACATGCTTAATATCTACCACCAGAGCTGCACCAGTTTGCAGTGCCTCTGGATAAAGGCCTTACTTCTTTCTTTCCTAGCAATGCCAGAGAAGGCCAAGGATCACCAAGATACCACTTTCAAAAAAGCACAGACCAGAACCATAAGGAAGTGGAAAACAGAACAGCAGGAGCTGGAGTTCAGGATCGCTGAGAGACCATGTAGGGGTGGCATCCACAGCTGGGGAGAGAACAATGAGACGTTTAGGTGCTTCAGGAAAATCAATGCCAAGGTGGCCAAGTACACCGGGGTGCAGCCAGTGAGGTCCTGTGTTATGCTGTCAGCTCTGCCTGGCCACGACTGCAAGGGCAGCCTAACACAGCGACATTTGTGACATGCACACAGTGGCCTGGGAGTCGACTTTGTTACAGAACCTTCAGCTCTGAATTCCCTGCTATAACAGCGGGAATCTGCCTATTAGATTACACAAAAAGTCATTTAGTGTACGCATGCTGGGAGGACCGAGATGAAAGGAAACACCAAAGCTCCCCTGACAGACAGTATGAGATACAGTTCATTCCAGGAAAGGGTTAAGTGGCCCTGCAAAGCACATCTTGCTGCCCTTGCTCAAAGGAGGATAAATGGAGAGCACTTGGTGTGCAGAGAGGACTTCAGCTCTGAGCAGTGCAGTCCTTGGGGAGGAGCCCTGGAGCAGCTCAGCATGCTATTTTTTGTTGCCTTCTTTGTTAATAAATCTAAAGGGGACTTTGGGCTTTGCATGCAACACGGACTTTATTTATAGAGCAGGTCAGGGGAGGCTCTGGCTCCAAAAGTCGATAGTGGAAAATGGCACTGCTGTACACAATATCATCACACCGGGGACTTGAGTGTGCAGAACGCTGAGCTTGTTGACTGTCATCAGAATTTCTGCTTTGTCTTCCAACCTTTAGCCACATAATGACTGTGTTTCACAAGAGGAAAACTGGGACAGAAAATAGTAGCCAACAGGTTAGGGCAGAACTCGGTTTCCTTCTGGATCATCAGGACTCATCCAGCTCACACCCAGGCAACTCAGCAACATGTTTGCAATCGTGACTTTCTCTGGCAACTACAGTTTCACCTCCCTGTTAAAATGTTTTATCCAGCAATGATTTTGCAGCTCCATGAAGCATTCCTGATTATATTTTCAACACTGTTACACATGAGGTCTCTGTACGTAACAGTTTCCACACAGAGCACGTGAGAATTGCCATTCAGCAGTTTTCAGTGCATGTTTTGAAGGAAAATAAAAAGAGGAAAACCTTGGGGGTTTTATATATATAAAGTAATTTTGAAGTCCTTAAAAATTCTTTAATAACAAGGCTTTTTTTTTTTTTTTTCTTCACATGTGTGCATTTAAGAAAACACATGTATAAATGAAGCTTTGTTAAGCATGAAAAATTAACTCCTAGCACTACACACATTAAGGAAATGCAAGCCAAAATTTAAATCATCTATAGCACCATAAAAGGCTATTGCCTTACAGTTTTAGGGCAAACAAAGGAGAAGAAGAGAGAGTGTTTTCAACTTGTCCAAGATTAATTCCGCATATTAGAGTTGGAGATGGGAAAGATGGTTGGATATCCAACAGTCTGTAAAAAACCTTCAGTTCACGTCAGACGTCAGTCATATCCTGTACTGGACATTTTAAAGAGAAAGCAAAAGAGGAGAGGAAAGAGACACATTATGACCAAACCAATTTAAACAAAAAGAATGTTGAGTACATATGTTAATTCTTCTAAAAGTAACATCCATCAGATGGAGGAGTGGAGAGGGAGATCTCATACCTACAGAATACAAATGCAATCTGTAACACCAACGTCACATTTTAAGGCCATGACTCTGTTTCTTTCCAGATGATAGAAATCCAAGAAAAGGGAGTCAAGACATTAGCAAAAGCAAAACAGGAATGATGGAAAACACTGCATGTCTTATCCTCTCTACATCTTACATTGTAACACTCCCAACCGAAGTAGAAAACATCTATACGCAGCTGGTCCAAACGATCTCTATAATCATGGAGCGCTTGCCTTCCCCTGGGATGCTATATGGCAAGCCGTGACATCCCTTGAAGCAGGATCATTAGTACTGATGAGGTCTAATGTTTTGCAGGGAACCTAAAAGGAAGTGAAGGAAATGATGGGACACGGACACAGCAATCGGATCCTGTTTCGTTACTCTGTTTCTATGTCTTTCAGCTGATATAATTCCAATTCTTTAAAGGCAATTTACTGTGAGAAGTTCAGAACAGCTTACATCATCTACACTTACCATCAAAGACGCATTGGCCTGCAATCAATAGGCTTTTTATTATTTTATTTGGTCAATTTGCTTAAAGACAATGGAATTCTAACATCAATACATTGGGTAAAAATCCACCCCAAGTAAATAGGCACATGATTTGTAAGCGTTGCTCCATTAGCAGTGGAACAGTCAAGGATTAGTTCTTCTGGATAACAAGAGAAACTGTGTCCAAAAATCCTAAATAATGATGACTTCACACTAAATGGAAGAAGATTATTGTTTTTATCTATTATTCCCCTCACGAGGTTCACCTGCCAAGCTTGCTGTTTTTCTCACTCATCTTTTTACAATTACTCAGTCGCCTGAGCAGCCAGGAATAGCGCAGGCAGTACCGCAATGTCCACTGCAAAGCACCTTTAGTAGGATAACCATCAAACAAGGCCGCGTTAATCATCTCTTGCAGACTAAACCTTACAGAGACACGATCGGGTTTTTAAAACCACTTAACTACTTCTGTGTGCCTAGCCCAAACCATTTGGAGCTCTTAGTTCAATTGCATGCTGCAGGTACACATAATAGAATATTTATATTTCCAGTAATTCCTTGATACCAATTTCTTTTAAGTCCAGGTCAATGAGGTTTGAGGTCTGGCAGACCATGAAGTTGGAAAGTCACCTCCACTAGGTACTGGACTACTAAGGAAGCTTTGCCTCTGCACAAGCATGACAGATGAGGCACCTCCATGAGAAACTAAAATTTTGTTTCGATTTAAGCTAAAAGGATGGCTCAAAGGTTAAAGCAGCAGTGCTAAAATTCTGTTTTCCACTCCATCCCCATTTCAAGGAAGGCACAAGCCTGCCCAAAAGGCCCAACAGGAGCATCTGCCGGTCCAAAATTCAGGCTGACATATTGCAGTCTTTCCCAACTAGAAAGACAAGTGAGTAAAGCCTGAGTTTTCTTTGCATGTTGTCCAGAGGATCACGCCGTTTGCTGTGCCTTTTTACAGAGCTGCCACATATCACCACAGAAGCGTCTCCACTGCAGCCCTGGCTGAAAAGACATCGGAATGCTGCTACGTTCTAATTAATGCATGAAAGAATTTCTGGTTTTTCAAATAAAATGTGTTTCAGAGGAAGAGATATTTGCATATGCATTCCTTTAAATGGAACTAACAAACTATGTACATAATAAAACCTAAAATCAAAGGAAAAAACCCTGTAACGTTCATTTTTTCTTAGGTACCTCCAATTCAACGTTTTCTGTAGCACATCATTCTTTGGAGCTTTAATGCCTGTGCTTTTACAGACCAAAACCAATCACTGCTATTTTGTTTGAAAGAAAACCTGCAGGCTGTGAAAAGAAGGCTCTAATTGACTTTTTTTAAAACGAAAAACTGTGTCCCCGAATTCTTTATGCAGTAAATTGAATTTTCAAACTGATGTTTATCATATGTGCAATTGTTTCCAGAAATTAATTTTTAAAACAGTGATACTGGACAGACCACTCAGGTAAAGAGCCTGCCTGATGTTTTTAAAACTAATGGTTGCAGTAAAAATGTCGGTCTGAAGAGGAAGTAACAATTTTGGCTTCTACTGCTAATTTCATAGGGTTCAAAATTGTATTAGGATACTCATTATGGCCAGCATTAATTTGAAGTCTTATAACTGTAAGTCAGAGCAATTATGTGCATTAGAAGCAAGTCCATCATTTTTGTGTATGATTTTTGTTTGTAGGTTAAGAATAGTTTTACGGTGAATATACATGTTAGTCTCCAATAAAAGCATACTTCCCCTTATTTTTAGACCCCTTACACATACACAATTCATTCTGGGATCTTCTGAAAT
This sequence comes from Rhinoptilus africanus, assembly GCA_013400135.1. Lineage (NCBI taxonomy): Eukaryota > Metazoa > Chordata > Aves > Charadriiformes > Glareolidae > Rhinoptilus > Rhinoptilus africanus. Next base: position 99,948 of record VXBO01001752.1, on the reverse strand, counting down.
TCAGCACGGCGGGCTGTATTTAGAAACAGACGTTGTTCTCAGTTTGATGCTTTCTTACTGATCATTAACTACCACACAGCTGGCAATGAAATCAACCCCCCAATTGTCTTTTAAATGCAATAAACACATAACTAGGTCTTATTATTGCTGTGAATCATCTTTAGCCACTTTTACATCATGTAATTTAATATCCATTTGTAGAAGAGCTGACACTACCACTCTATTCTCGTTCAATATTGGAAAATTTAATTGGCTACCTATTTGACTTCAGGCAAACAGTGATATAAACCAGACAAACTCTCATCTCTTGACCCTCTTGACTGACCAAAGTAAAACACAGCATCGGTACCACAAAAAACATGTGAGCGTTACTGGGAGTGATCAGATTTTGGGACTCTGCTGGCATGATGAGAAAAACTTATATAAAAAAAAAAAAACAAACCCAAACCAACATGTCTGAACTGACCAATTAATAGTAAATCCAACGCTCTACAAGCCAATATCCTCCTAGAGCCTCATCTTCCAGGAGAGCCTCTGCTACGAAAAGACAAGGTCGACTGCAAAGAGCAGCATTTGGATTTAAGAGGCTGAAGCTTGTAAAGCCACAGTCACAGCTGTGCAGGTATATTTATGATAGAGCAAGCAGGAATGCAAGAAATGAAGTGGAAAGAGAAGAGAAAGAGAGAGGAAAGGTGAATTTTCAACAAAACCTCCCTGAATTCAGGCAGAGGAAAAGGAAAATAATAAATAATCTCTCCACAAACAGCTCACGTTTCTATGATGCTTGATGGCATTCATACAACTAATTTCCACGGTCACTGATATCATGAGAAAGACAGCAAATCTTGGGTACCTGGGGCTCCTTCCCACACATCCTGATTTGCACTGAGTCTGTCAACCTGCTCAGATTTACGCAGCCCACAGACTGCACGGCAAAGACAACAAACTTCACATTGAACACAGTAGCTAAGTGTTGGACCAAATGCATCACGGGGAGGACAATCACAGGAAGGAGGAAGATGCATCTTGTGCATCTTCGCAAGACTGAGGTAGCAGGAGATGCACCTCATGCCAAGTTAGCCATTGGTATCTAAGTCTACCTTTTCTTGCCCTGAGCTCCAGGGCAAACAATTCCTTTAGGCCTTGCAGGACTCTCACCACGCTGCTGCAGAGGATCAGGCAGGACCTGTAAAGCATCGAATCCCACTGCAAAAAACAGGCTTTACATTGGAAACTCTCTACATCCAGATCTGACCAACAGCACAATACAAGGAGTTTGTTCCACTGTTAGCAAAGAGCACTGCAGAATTCCTCTAATTTAGTCTGATAAAAGTGAAATGAAATGGATTTTTTCCCATTAAAATAAATATCAAAAGTAGTGCTTAAGAAACTTCTTGGTTAACTTTAGAGCTTTGTTTTGATTTATTTATTTTCTTTGCTTGAAGAGAGGGCTGTGTAAATGCTGCACTGTTAAGGGAAAGAAGTTCAAACTTTACATAAGGGCTTTTTGCCCAGTGTCTCTTGGCATGCTTCCTTGGGTTTTAGATTGCTTTGTATGGTGAAGCATTACAGAATAAGATAACACTGTGTTATCTAGGCACGAAGGACGGGTTTTGCACTAAAGAAATTGAGCCAAAATTTCTTTTCAAGGAGAACAGAGAGTGCATTTGAATAAGCACTAAATTCAGCAGGGGAATAACTAATATGATTGGTTTTAAAGACACAGAAATGAATATTTTGCTGCGTTATGAATTTTAAGTGTGGATTTTAAAAGGCCAGAGGAAGAATGTACACGATTTCTACTCTCAGCTTTCATTTTCAGCCAAGACACTGTAGCAATTTTATAAATCAGAAAGTAAGCAAATGACTGATTTTATTTTTGAATGGCTACTATCACAAAATACCTTTGGCTCATTTGTTCTAGTAATATGTGCCTTAATGATGTATTTTGCATCATAGTCAGAAAACGTTTTTGCAGCATATTTTGTAAAAGCGATGAAGATTTTTAACGGCCTGTTCTCCACCAAATTAAGCACCAGTCCTGCAGACGCTTACACAGTTTATTTGTTTCCAGATAAGGCATGTGCATAGACTTTTATGTCTGCAGTAAAAATAGGCACACATTCAGAGAACGCAGTCTCTGAGATTCTTGGGCCAGTTTCTGAGGGCTGCTGGGCTGCCATCATCTGGATGCAAATGAATTACAGCATTCCTGTCACCTGGCTTGCTCTTCGAGAGAACCTTTCACCTGCCATATTTAGAGCAATTTTTTTATTCTTAAAAGCAAGCAATGCGACAGATGCAGACTGAAAGGAAAACCGGCTTACTGAAAGAGTACACAGTATTTTCTGCAAAGCCAGGGACCTAACACATCGCCCTTCAACATCAACATTGACCTAAGGTTACCATCAACATTGACCTAAGGTTACCATCAGCACTGACCTAAGGTTACCAGCTGACCTCTTGCAGTAACCTCGTACCAAAAGTCTTGAAACTTCAGGTAAGAAGTCCTGCAGAACTTTTCCATCCCAAGGCCCCTTGGGAAAGGCTGATCAATACTTGTGCTGCAAACACTTCTTTCACCCTTGGCCAGACAGGTGCAGCTCCCACCAAGCTGAGAAAGAGCAGGATCCTCCTGCACCGGAATTGATGGTTGTTCACAGTTTTCCATCATGCAATATTTCATGGACTTCACTTTCAGGTTATTAAAATAGGATGTTATCCAACAAGTGGAGGGGAAAAAGGGGTCAGGGAGTTGGTTCCCATCTCAGAAGTGGCAGCTAAAGCTGCTGAGCAACATGTGTTTCTGGTTTGAAACGTATCACTCATTCTTAAAAACAATAATACATACCATCTGTTGCAGCCATTCATAATTGATAAGATTTGGGCTGAGCTTGACTGTGAAAACCCATTTCAACATGAGCATGGACGTGCAGATGAAGAAGTGTTGCAAAGCAATTCATTGGAGCTTTCCTGCCATACATTGTACCCAACGATGGCCAACTCTCTCTGGGCACACACATGGTGCTCTGGAAGCCCCATTCATCAAGTTACTGCTAAGATCAGCATCTTCCCGTGGCAAAAAATGAGTTTTATAATTTGGCATAATTTCCCTTAACACTTAATAAACAGATCGCTAGATGTTTGTGCAACTGTGCAGAGCAGTTGACTCTGTCAACAGAGCTATTAAAATGCAAGGATACACAAGGCATATTTTGGAACAGGATAGAATATTTTCAGTTGGAAGGGACCTAAAATCATCATCCAGTCCAAGTGCCTGACCTATTCAGGGCTGACCAAAAGTTAAAGCACGTTACTAAGGGTATTGTCCAAATGCCTCTTAAACGCTGACAGGCCATTCCGCAGGGCTGCTCTCCAGCCACTCCTCTCCCAATCTATACTTGTGTCTGGCATTACTCCATCACAGGTAAAGAATCCGGCGGTAGTTCTTGTTAACTTTCATCCCATCAATCACTGCCCACTGCTCCAATCTTTCTAAATCCCTCTGCAAGGCCTCTTCTCCCTCAAGAGAGTTCAACAGCACCTCCCAGTTTGGTATCACCAGCTAACTCGCTAATAGTTCATTCAACTCCTGCATCCAGGTCTTTGATAAATATATCAAATAGAATTGGCCCTAAATTTGAGCCTTAAGGAACTCTACTGGTGATCATTCAGCAGGCAGATGTAGCTCCCTTCACTATAACCCTCTGAGCTTTGCCCTTCAGCCAGTTCTTCACCCAGCACACTGTTAACCTGCTCATCCCAGTGTCTGACAGCTTGTCCAGAAGGATGCTGTGAGGGACAGTAACAAAAGCCTTACTAAAATCCAGAAAAACTACATTCATTGCCTTCTCTTCATCCACTAGGTGACCTTATCATAGAAGGATATCAAATCAGTTAAACACAATTTTTCCTTTGTGAACCCATGTTGACTGTGCCTGATGTTTGCATTGTTCTTTAAATGCCCTTTCAATGTTATCCGGTATGATCTTCTCCATTATTTTTCCTGGAACTGAGGTTAGACTAACAGGTCTGCAGTTCCGTGGCTCTTCCCTCATGCCCTTTTTGTAGATTGGAATAACACTGGATAGCTTCCAGTCAGCAGGGACCTCCCCAGACTCCCAAGATCTTTGGTAGATGACTGAGAAAGGCCCTGCCATAATATCCACTAGCTCCTTCAGTACTCTGGGATGAATCCCATCAGGCCTCAGGGACTTGTGAACATTCAGCTGGTCCCTTACAATTTCAGTGCCCACAAATGGAATGTCACTGCTTCCACACTTGTGGTCCTCCAACTCGGGGGACTGGGCAGCCTGAGGTCTTTGAATATTATTAAAGACCGAGGCAAAAAAACCATTGAATGCCTCTGCTTTTTTTGTCATCCCTATTTTTTAGTGACCATCTTCAACAACTATTGGTCCAATGTTTTCTTTAGACTTGCTCTTGCTATTAAAATAGTTTAAAAAGACCTTTTTGTTACCTAGCACAACACTGGCAAGTTTCAACCCTAATGGAGCTTTAGCCTTTTGTGTCTTCTTCCTGCATATATGAACCACAGCTCTGTAATCTTCCTTGTATCAAGGAACAACATGAATGATTGTTTTGTGTACTCTAGAACTGGTTTGAGACTTTGATAGCCATTTAATTTTGCTCTGATAAGAGATGGCAGGACAGAGCTGCCCTCTTTCAGAAAGAAATGTCTTTCTTTCACACTGGAAATATCTCTCCCTGTTATCATCAATGCACCACAAATCTCTCCACTCACAAATCTGACCGCTCAGACTCCCTCTGTTTAATAACCAAGGCTGTACTCATTTTAACACTGCCCAGTTTCACTCTCTGCATCCAAACGCCCTCCAAGTCAACAAGAAAACTCTCAAATGTTTCAATGGGCTCTCATCAAAAGCATGTGCTCAAAGACAACTACTGTGCCTTTATTAAGCTTGTTAAAAAAAAAAAAAAAACCAAAACCATAAACAAAACCAAAACAAACAAAAAAAACCCCACACCTGAAAAAAAAAAAAACAAACAACTCCAAAACTTAAGACATAAATTTAACTTAAACACGACAATTGAATCAGGACATATTTTTAATGGCTTCTGTTTGAAACACTGACTTCTTGTTTTCAAAGTACCAGCCACAGAATGTAGATCTGTCACTTTATGATAATTACTAATATCCTCCCCCACCAGAGTCATCTGGAACATATTTAATTATTGACTTCATTGAAAATGTACACGGCACATGCTTACTCTTCTGAGCGAGTCTTTAAATGGACAAAGACCTGTTTGTTCCTTCTTCGAAAATCCAGCCTCAACACATAAAGTGACCCTGAAATTAGGCTTCTGTTATTTGCGGGTAGCATTTATCAAATGTAAACACGCAATGTATAAGCGTCCCAGCAACCTCAATGGGAAAAGCCCTAGTGAAAGCAGGGGTACAAGCGCACCTCGCACTAATATTCACGTGGTAAAATCATTCCTGCCTTACAGCTTGTGCCTCTGCATCTCATCTCCTCGCCCGTACCCAAGCCGATGCGGGTGTGCCTGTACGTACTGCAGACGCTGCCCGCACAGGCACCCTGCCGTGCCAAACCTGTGGTAGTACCTCGACACCGCCATTATTTTCCCTGATATATTTTAATAGCTGATGCCTCCGTATTTTCAGTTCTATACTGAGTATCGACTAACAGTCTTTTTTTCAGGCACTGCCAACCCAAGTATAAATACCCAAAGCAGCAACAGGATACAAATGCAATTATACTTGAAGCAGGACTAATTTCAGCCTATGATAAGAAAAAGACCATCAGTAGCAATATAACATACTTTTATATGAAAGAGAGCCACTAGCCACCCCCTTCTGCTCTCCCAAGTGAAGCTAGAATACCCAAGTCATTTATCTTACAATTTCAATATTTTGTGCCAAGTCTTGCCAATAAAAAACATCTCCAACATCACTTGTGCATTGTTTCCCGATTCTTCTTCTCCATAGGGTCAAATTTTCAAACCCAAGTCTGCAGTTGCTACGTGGACTTTTTACATTCCCCCCATACTTTCAGCTTTGCTGCAGTAATGTGGAACCACCTTTAAGGTTGCGTTCAGAATAGCACTTAAATGCACAATTTGTTCCTTTAAATAGTAACATAGGTGGAATAACTCCAGAGTGTTTCATATACAGACATTAAAGGCAGATTTCCAGGGGAGCTTAGCTTTCATTAGGGCACCTAAATATAATGGGCTCATTTTCAAAATCCCACAGAGTGCAATAGCTCCTGTTCTGTTCAGCAGAACGGTTATTTTGCAAATCTGAACATTTGAGGATTTTGGAAGCTTTCAGGTGCGTCTGTGTGGTCCTGCAAGTCTTTGCAAGCGCTTAAATTGAAAAAAGTGAAATTATTAATTTTTAAAGCAAAAAGGACAAAGGCCCGATGCTGCCTCTCCTGGGATAAAAAGAAAGGACTCAGCTGGATTACGCAGTGATGTGCTAGCCCCAGCCTCTGCTGAACTAGCGTGTTCTCTCCAGCAAAGGCCAAGACAATAGTTTCACTCATAGACACCATTCAATAAGCACAAGAGAGGAAAAAAACCCCAAACCCTAGGGAATTAATGAGGTGCTGCTGAATAATACCTTCACAGAAGCAGAGAGAGAAACCAGGTAGATGTCATCTGCAAGGTAAATTAAAATTATACATCTCTGAGGATTATCAGTAAAAATTGAGATCTGGAAGGGAATTTGCTTTTGATATTCGAAGGGATAAATATCCAATGTAAATCCTTTTATGTGGGCCTGTAGAGCGGAACAGAGAAATTAAAGATAAATGAGATTAAGGCACTTTTTAAAGCTATGTTAGATATATTTAAGTTAGCCACGGAGGGGAAAAAGACTTTGGAGAAGGAGATTAGTTTATACCCTCAGCAGTACATTCACCTGGCAAATCAACTGGAATAAATCTTTTCTAATCTGAATTGCTTGTCGCAAGCCCCCTCAAAAGCCGGACACACCCCAGAAAACTCTTAAGAACATTCCTGCATAGTCTGGAAACCAATCCAGGTAAATGACAGGCCACCCCAATTTTTTGGTGAGGTTTGGGATAGAAAACTTGTAGGCATAAGTTGATTTTTTTTTTTTCCTTTTTTCTTCTTTTCCAAAAGGATGCCCTGGGGAGGGCCCCTTTGCCTTAGCCTCCCACAAATCCTCTTCCCATTTAATTCCTCTTGGAAAGAGAGACAGAAGCTAGCCAAAATCCAACACTATGCAGTCTGTGTTTCTGTATCCTTTGCCAGAGTCTGAGGTACATACAACTACTGCGGTTTCATGCAGGCCTATATTGTTATTAAAAGTCGACTGGAAACACTGTTAGCAAGGAAAGTGGAGGAAATGAGTAAAAAAGTAATACATTCAGATGCATTTGGCTTTCTTCCTGGGAGCCCTTTTAATATATAAAAAAAACCCTCAACAAAGTTGTATTTTTAGATCTGGAAAGATGCGTTTTCATATTTCACACTGTAAAGGGATTTGCCTTAATACACTCAAATTTCCCACTCCCCCCTCCTCCCTTATGTGCTAGAAGAAATGAACTTCAATGCTCAATTTAACCACTGGATACACATATTCTGTTCTCCCCATTGGCCAGAATAAAAACCAATAAATGTATTTCATTTCTTTTGTGGATTTATAATAGCACCTGGCAAGGATGGCCTTAATCTCCTTACACTGCTTGCACCAATAAAAGAAACCTTTGCAGTACTTCTTGCGAGAGAAATGAAAGGATAATAGGAACAAAATCTGGAAATATAAACATTATCTCCATGAAGATCTGTTATAAAATATATAAAATCCATATCACTATCTCCAGAAGGTGCTTGGCATAATAGCGCAATTTAGACTATAGGTTATTAAAGATGTGAAGAAATACGTTTCTCTTAATGATGACAGTATTGATGAGGGACAATTGGGGAGCACGGGCTCGTGTTTAGACAGCAAATTGATGGCAAATATCTAGTAGTAGACCTGTCAGGAAGAGATGAAAAATACGACTTGGTACAAATGACCTACAGCCAGTGGTGTCTTCCCATTGGTACTCCAGACAAGCATGTCTGCAGGAGTCAGGTTGCTATATTTTCTCAACATCTTTGTTAAGCAAACACAAATCTATTTCAGACATTAGAAAGATGCTCCACTGTTGGGATGTGGAACCGTCAGCTGCCAAGTTGGGAGGATTGTAGCTTATTAATATATTGAGAATTCCATTCTTTTTTCTGCCCAGTATTGGTTACAATTTTCATTTTAGCTGAGACAGTATCAGTTTTTCACTATGCTAGAATGGGTGCGACAAAGACGAATTTCTTGAAAAAAGCTAATGACTTCAGATAGCCTTGGGTTACCAGGAAGCTGACCCCAAATTTGGTGACACTGAAAGAAAGTTTCCCTGGGATTTAATGACCTTTGATTCAAACACAAAGACCAAAGGCAATCAGCCAACAGTCTGAAAGATTTCAAGGAAGTTTTAGTTTAAGTGGCTAAACCTAGACCAACAATACACACTTTCTCACTTAAAATTCAGCGGCTGTGGGACAAGATTGGAAAGGAATAAATGGTGCACAGAAGTCACACAAGGAATTAAGTTACTCCCTTATATTCATAATCTTCATAAAATGAGATAAGTTACACTCCTCATCACAGTTTTCAACTTTCAGCTTCCATAATAAACCAATTACAGAGGCTCTAAGGAGAGCTGTCAGGGGCTCTACATCAAGAAAAACAGCAAATGTGAGAAACACACAACATATTTATGGTAAAGCCTTTGACTTACTTAAAGTCTGGATCTCCACACTGCAAACTTTGGGAGTGTGAGGTGATGGTGGGGATAGAGATGTGAATTTTGCCTCTCTTGCTCTACCACAGAAACCTTTTTATATTCTCTAAAGAAAGAAACCTTCTCCCAGCTGTACTTGCTTGAAAAACAAACAAAAAAATCATCATTAAACTACAGTCACGCTTTCCATGCTCCCCCGCACTCCCTTCAGTCTGTGAATTCTACTCTTGCAAACTTGTATCGGTACCCATTTAACCTTCCACCTACTTAAGTATTAATTGGAAGGGAAAAAACCCAATCTCCTCCTTAATTGTATCTAGCACTAGAATACCCAAGCTTTCACACCAGAAGAATCATGCCCTTTCTGCTGTTCCTCTCACCTACATTCAATGTGTCCAACATCTCCAAAAGATGCTTTTCCAAATGTTTTCCAAATGAACAGAAAAAGAAGTTCTAAATTTGCCTCAAAAAAATAAGTTAATAAAAATATATCTTTCTCGCCCTAAGACTTGGTGTTCAGACTGTGGGTGTTTGATTTGTACCTCATGTAGCCCAACACGCCATGCCGCTCAGGCGCCTGGCAGTAGAGCATGCTGTTGGCTGCTCTGCTCATAGTTCATGACGTAATATATTAGTTCAGCCTTCAGTTAAAAAAAAAAAAAAAGGCATTTTGTAATGTTGCAAAAAAGTATTTTCCTTTGGAGTGAAAAATGAAAAGTCTGGAAGTAATGAAATTCTTATAATGGGACCAAGAAAAAAGGAGTATACAGGGGTGTAGGGCATCCTTCTGTTTACTTGTGAGCAAATTAAACTCTCCCCCACCACCTCCTGCAACACTTAAATGTTTACTGTGCTTGAGTGCAAGATCTTGAACAACTACAAAGCTTGTAGATGTCCAACTTAAATGTAAGACCTCATTTTAAGGCTTACCTCACTTCCATGATTAATTAGGAGTGCAATTTTAAAGTAAGTTGGGCAGAAAAGTGACTCTCAAAAATTCATATGACTGCAGTTACACTTACTCACTGCAATGACTCTTCCATAACAACCTGTTCAGCTGGTAAGCTACCAAGTTATTTTGCTAAGTGGTATTAATACATGTCCATCAAATTATGTCCTTACCAATTTTGACAGCAAATGTGCAATAAAATATCTCATGATCAGCTGACAAGTTCATAGGTGCCCAGGCTGTAAGAAACTCCAACTCTTTCCCCCCCCCGCAGCATTTCAGATCTAATATACAATTAAGGAGAACCACTGTGGTGAGTTTTCTGATAAAAATAGCACGTGCGACTCAAAGAGACGTGCGAGCACAACCTGTTGTGCGTGGAGATAAGATTTTCAGAACCAACGCATGGTGTAAAGACTAAATACCTCAGTGAATACAGACATTTCAGTATTTTAAGCCTGGGACCGAGGAGTGGTGAGCTAGTTCAGGAGGTGATCAGCTAAACACTCAGAAGAGAGAAACAGAGAGAAGAAAAGATTACATTTCATGCAAAGGTTCATACTGGCACAAATGGGAGACACGAAGTGTCCCATGACCTAGAGGAAAGCACTGAGATGACAGGAGCCAGCAGGAGCTGGCTTTTCACAGGAGCATGCTAGAAATTATAGATGGAGCAGGTAGCGGTGGCCTTCATACTATGGAGATTGCCGAACGTTTATCTAACTTCTCAGAAGAAAATCCGTAGTACTCCTGCTGACAGCAGACCTTTACACCAGCATGCGTTACAGGCACATCCACTTGAAATCACCTTGTTCCTTTAATTAAAATCAAACTAATCTCAGATTCAAAAATGAACCATGTTGTCATCTATTTCACTGTGTCTCACAAAAACGTCCTTTTTCCCTCATCTCAGGCTACTTTAAAGTTTTCAAACACCACTTTTTCCCACAGCTCATAGAATGGTTTGGGTTGGAAGGGACCTTAAAGATCATCTAGTTCCAGCCCCCCTGCCATGGGCAGGGGCACCTCCCACCAGACCAGGCTGCTCAAAGCCCCATCCAGCCTGGCCCTGAACACTTCCAGGGATGGGACAGCCACAGCTTCCTGTTCCATTGCCTCACCACCCCCACAGTAAAGAATTTCTTCCTTATATCTAATCTAATTCTCCCCTCTTTAAGATTAAAGCCATTACCCCTTGTCCTATTATTACACTCCCTGATAAAAAGTCCCTCCTCATTTTTCCTGTAGGTCCCTCAGCACCACATCTACATGTCTTTTAAATACTTTCAGGGATGGTGACTCCACCACTTCCCTGGGCAGCCTGTTCCAACGATTGACAACCCTTTCAGTGAACAAATTTTTCCTAATATCCAATCTAAACCTCCCCTGGTGCAATTTGAGGCCATTTCCTCTTGTCCTATCACTTGTTACTTGGGAGAAGAGCCTGACTCCCACCTCGCTACACCGTTCTTCCAGGTAGTTGTAGAGAGTGATAAGGTCTCCCCTCAGCCTCCTTTTCTCCAGGCTGAACACCCCCAGCTCCCTCAGCCGCTCCTCCTAAGACTTGTGCTCCAGACCCCTCACCAGCTTTGCTGCCCTTCTCTGAACATGCTCCAGCACCTCAGTGTTGCTCCTCCCGTAGTGAGGGGCCCAAAACTGAAAACAGTATTTGAGGGGCATCCTCACCAGTGCTGAGTACGGAGGTACAATCACTTCCCTAGTCCTGCTGGCCTCTGTCGATAAAGAAGCAACAGCAAAGCTGGGAATTTCAGCAAATACAAAAAAGTGAGGGGTGGGGGGAGGTGTGTGACCACAGTGCCCAGGAAATTGTATGCCTTGGAAGAAAGGCAATTTGTCAGCAGGATGCAAAGTAAAGATTCTGTGCTCAGAAATAATCATAATGGGTAGTTAGGTCTTCTGGGTCTTTTTTTTTTTT
>VXBO01001752.1:1443-88214 GCA_013400135.1 Rhinoptilus africanus | reverse complement strand
TTTTTTTTAATTTTTTTCCTAGACCAAGCACACAAATAATTTCTTTAACTAAATAAAACAAGCGACACCTGGCTTCAGGGGGAAATTCACTCATTACTGACCAAAGCACCAAACGCCAGGTTTAACTCCTTGGGAACACTTGCCATTTTCACCAGTGGGCCCCAGGGGACCAAGCTCTCCCAGGAAAAGAAAAAAAAAAACAAAAAAAAACCAAAAAACCAAAACCAAACAGAACAAAAGAATACTGGAGAAGCCACAAGTCCATTTGTTTAACAAAACACAGCACTGCTCTTGGTGGGCAAACACTGCTCCTCAACCGATAGGGAAGGTGGCAAGAAACCACACACAGGGAAAGCTTGGAGGCCACACAATGGTCTTACAGCACTCCAGAAATAATTAAGAACACTATTCTTGGGAAAAGTGGTCTCATTAAATAGTTTTCAGATTGCAATTTTCTCCCAGTTTCTCTCTCCTCTTTCCCTTTCCACCAGCAATCTTGGAGCAATGAAAATATCAGTTTGCTTTCTAGTGCTTGTATTCTCTTAAAAATGTCATTATTCAATTATCTGTCTATTCACTGGCCCTGAGGTCCAGCCGAGCAGATATTGGGAGCCTTCATTTAATGTTTTTAAATGCACTTCAGTCCACTTGTGATACAATAAAACTTTATTGAATTCTGTTCCCACATCACACTTGCCATCCCTCCAACTTTTATTGATATGTGAGCCCATCAATTCTTCTCTCAGCAATAAAAGGAATATTTCTAGCAAAGAAATGACCTTTCCTTCCATCAATACAGCAATTGGGAAATGTGATTTCACGTTCCAAGTTTAAAAAGTCTTAAGAAAAGAAAATATAAACCCTGATCAAGCATTGTTTTCCTTCCCCTTGTTAGCATTAAAGAAGCAGGAAAATCTCTGTAAGCATCAAAGATATTTGGTGCCTTCGTGACATCTATAAGCCAATTTACCCAAAAGGATGGAAAGGCAGGACAATTCATCCTTCCTTGGAAACCACAAACCTTTTTCCCTTGCAGGAAACAGCCCTTTGAATAGATCTCCCTAATATTAAAAACTGAGAGAAGATTTGTTCGCCTGGGTGTGAGGCAAGTTATTATCACAGTGGTCCATGCCAAGCCCAAGGCACCCGTCTCACTCACTCCTCCTGCTGCCATCCTTTCCATCAATGCAGCAATTGGCTTGTCCTCAATGAACCCCACCTTTTTTCCACTTCGTCCTGCCTTATACCTTAAATTTTCCAAGTCTCTATTAGAAACCAGACTGTTTCTGAAGGACAACAGTGCACAGGTTACTCCGTGAACTCCAAAACCTAGAACCTAAGGGAATTGAGTGCTCAGGAAAAACTGAAGGTAAATTTGATTCAGCTAGCTAAATTCTCCTTCCAACACCACGCTGGATCCTTGGGAGCCTGATCGGTTGTCTCTAGGGGGAAATGAACCAAAAATGTACTCACAAATACCTCCGTGCTTTCAGCTCACAAGTTTTTTGAAACTGAAATACACTATAAACACGGACAATCCCTAAATTTCAAAGCCAGTGGGAGATAGTTGCTCACATGTTGGAAAATCTCCCCCTGTTCTGACTTGGGGTGTCCCCCACAAAGGGTGGCTCTGCTGCCGTGGCCCACAGAGCGTGTGTGCTCAGGACAGCGAAGGGAAGGAGGCTCACCAGCCTCGACTGCGTTGTTCTTTCTCTTCATCCATCTCAGAAATACATGCAGGACTACTAAAGCACCAACGATTTGAGCTGTAAAGTGTTACATGCATACAAAGGCTGTATTGGCATAGGGAAAACCAACATGTTGGTTCGGATTTATCAGATTATCAATAGAAAATCTGGCTGCTTACCATGACAACTAGCTCAGCAGCTCTCCCACCACCACTGGTCTTGCAAAATTGGCCTCTCTTGCTTGTCACCAGTCTTGCGTACAGGATAAATCACTCATCTGCTTTCTGTGCTGGCTGATGAGTAAAATGGGAAGTCCCATTTTCCAAAGGTGAAATAAGAAAAATTACACTGTACTGGCACCATGACAACAGGATGGTACAAGCACCAGAAGAAGATACTGAAGTGTTTCTGCAACTAGAGTGCTGACCTAGCTTCACAAAACCACCTCCACCACTGCTGTTCCCATTACCCATTTAACGCAGCTCTATAAAGGGAGCTGGGGAGAGGGAAGTGATGCACTAGGAAATAGCAAACGAGTTCTGGAACACGGGCACCCTCCCAAAGTCAGGTTTCTCATACTTACACACAGCGTAACGCAGCCTAAAATGCAGTTTCAGACATCTCCCTGCAATGTGCCGCGCGTCCGCAGCTCTGGCAATGGCAAACTGCAGGTCTGCAGTAGTACATATTTAAGAGAAAATCACATAAAAGCTCTCTTGGTCAGTAACGATTAAAAAAAAATAAACTGGAGAAGTAATTTCAGTATTTTGGAAGAAAAGTGGCTGTATTTTCAGCGGGTTTCAGAGAAATAAACACCAAATGCCAAGGCATGTTTTCAGAAAGACAAAATTCACTTGGTGACTTTTTCTGATACCAGAAAAATACGACAACTGATGCCCCTGAAGCCTGTCAAATTAGGCCTGGTATCTCTTCACCTGCTGAAATCACCTGCTTTTCACTTGCTTTTCGCTGTCAGAGGGCAATAAAAAAAGTCCAGAGGTCCTTGGAATGACTGTCCATTTTTGTAGACAGCATCTGCCCTCACATAAACAGGCTCCAGGATCAGGAAAACGAGGAGAGGACTGGGCTATCTGTATAATCAACTATTGTCTTCCCCACATGCCAAGAGTAACTGCAGCCTCATGGAACTCTCCCTGCCAGGGGTGTCTCTAGTGAACACACAGGAATGTGGTGTGGAGGGTAATGTAAAGGACATTTTTAAATATATGAGCTATTGAAGTTAGAAGATGTTTGTTTTTCCCTCTCTTGAGAGGAAAGGGGGATGCTTTGCTCTTTAAAATGATACAGGTTAGTGTTGGAAGAGTTAAAAAAAAAAAATTTTAAAAATCGCAAGAGGAGCAGGCTACCCAATGGAGTTTTAAATCTTCCATAATTTTTCTCGGAGGGAGCATATACACTAGCACTATATTGAGCATAAGCCCCTAAGGTCAGTCCTAACAACATCTGTTAAAGATGACTCCTAAACGCTGCTCTCTTGAGATGCACACGCGCTCCCGTCGGCTGCTCAGCCAGTCCTTGGGTAAACTGTCTCGCCGTCCATAAGGAATAATTTGAAACTGTAAGGAGTAGCCCATCCAAGCAGATGAAGCAAGCTGGAATTGCACACAAGAGCAACTGCCTGCTGAAATATTAATTCCTTTGTTAGGCAACTGCTGTGTTTCTTTCGGAGTTCGCCATAAGGCAGGCACACCACTGCTCACCAAGGACTTGGTGCGTGAAGCCACCAAGTCAACGTCAGTGGCCAAGGAAGGGTTCTCCCCAGCAGTGACCAGCATCTGGGAGCCCAAAGAGCCCACTGCCCTCCTCCAGCGAAGCATCAGGCAAGGTGGCTGTGTGTGCGTAGCAATGCTAAGAAAGCCGGACCTGAAGAGATTTGGACAACAGTCCAAATTCAGCCAGAGGGGCTGAAGCACATGGGCCCAGTGACAAGAAGCCAAGGGGACCAACTGACTCACAACAAACGGCAGAGACATCACTGAGGGCATCAAAGGGAAACAGACTTCATCCACCAGGCCTAGCCTTGGTCCAACTATAGCCTTGTTGACCTCCTCGTCCAGAGCTGACACCTTCCTCATCGTTTGGATGGCTTTCACTTGTGGGGCACTCCTGGGGCCCAGGCAAGGAATGTCTGCAAAGTTGAGCTGATCACTTTCAGAGGGAAGAAATGGAGGTGGTAACAAAGCCAGGCAGGGACTGAGGTAGAAGAATGAAAAGGAGCCTTAGGTTTCCCTCTTCATGTCTGCAGATGAAGGGACACAGTTTGCCTGAACACAACCAAGTTAGTGCTACACTAAATAACAAGGCATGAAGATTTGACCCAAAATTTCCTAGTCCATGCAGAACAAAAAGCCCAGTAGGTGTGATCCTATTTTACAACATTATTGCCCCTTGTTTCCTCCCCCATAACTCTACCTGCAGAAGCACTATATTTCATTCATAAACAGAGGAAATAGCCATCAAAGCTACTAACTTAATTACAAAGGCAGTGTGGCTTGTTGTCGTCGTTTTCCTCCCCGCGTTCAGATCATTAAAACCTACTCAATCCCTACTGTACATTTGGTACTGAGCAAGCTCTCGCAAGAGTTATTTTACATCTTGTACACAGGGCCGATTAACACCTCAGGGCATAATATTCACATATTACCTTTCTCACAAGGCACCGCTATTCGTCTTTGTTTTATGTGCAACAAAGGCTATGGAGGGACACCAGGTAATGACTATTGCTCTACCAGCCCAATCTCAGGAGGGAACAGCATACCTCATGCAAATCACAAATCACAAGGAAATACAACCCGCTAAGATAAGTAGAAACCGACCTCCCCACATTCTCCCCATGCACAGTGTCATCTGTAAAATGAAAGACCTCACTTAGAATAGAAAAACTCCAAACTGGTAATTTGGTATGAGATTGCAAGGGCAGACTCTAAGGCCCTGATGTCACTCTTTCCATGGGTTTAATAGCTCACCCCATAAAGCACATTCCATCGCTACATTTAGAAGCTTCACATTTTTGGTTAGAAAAATCAAATCTGGACTTGCCGAGCCCTCTGCCAGCAGAGAGACAGAGTCCCTCAGCGGAGAGGGTCCCCTTTGCTCAGAGAGGTGGCCCTCGTTGCATCCCTCACCTTGCTGTTTCACAACAAGTAAAACCCCCCACAGCCTTTCCACATCGCAGCAGCAGGCAGGAGGCCACCTGCTGCATGAGGGACAGGGACCACCCCAGGGGTTGTAAATTCTCACTTCCCCTCTGGACAGTATGCCTGTCATTTCTCGGCCACGTTTGCTCTCCTGCAGCCCTTGCTCAAGGCAACAAAGAAGATGCTGTTAGTCCTTCAGCCAAATCCTGGGTTTCAGCAAACTGAAGTCTCCTGATGCTCTCTCAACACAACCCTGTGGCTCGAAAGCATCCATTCCCACACTTGTTTTATTATTTTGAGAGGTGTGCTATGAGCTTTGGCCTACTCAAACTGAAAACCTAGAAATAGTGCTGTTATTCACCACTCAGTCCTTTATGACTGATAATAAAAAGTGCATTCCTGGTATTCCTGTTGTTACTTTTTTTTTTTGAGGTATGCCATTTTTGACAGCAGGACCATAACTGTGGCTAACAAATTCGGTTTCTACGGAAAGAAAAATCTGAGGTACACTTAACATTTTGTAGCTCTGACATTTCCTATTCTGCACATATTGCTGTAATCCCAGATGACTCTCTTTCTACCCTCAAAAATTCAGGCTAAATGACTCGCCTGTAATTTGCCTTCATAACTCAGGAAGCTTGTGAATTAGTATTTTCTACCATCAAACATCAAATTTCCCAAAACATTAGCTTTCCACCTCCTTGGCAATACAATACTGCATTTAAGGCACTTATCAAATATCACCAATTATATGGACGTAGGCTGGTCAAAGCACACTGCTATACGATTACAAGCATAAAACTCTGGAAAATGAAGCTATAAGCTAGCAATAGTGCTTCATTCTTCTGGTCTGGTTTCACTAACGGGGCTTCCCAAGTGCTTTACAAAAGCTGATATGCCACTGTTACACTGTACAACAAGGAAAACATGGGGGACTATTAGGATGCTTTTAACCTAAGCACAAACCTTGCACAGAGGACAATTTTCCATGATTCATCAGCTCAGTCTCATATGATGGTTTGTCGCTGAGCGTGCACTTGCCCTTGGGCAAGAAGAGACAAGCTCAAGGCTGTCCCAGTCTCCACAATAAGTCAGATCCCTATTACAGAAACAAACACAAATACATCAAGATACATACTGTAAGGGACACATTCGTACTGCACTTCCAGGTACTTGTACGTCCCAGGACAAGGGTCTGGAAACACATCAGGGCCAGCAACAACTGCACATTGGGTCCGATTACTGCATCTGAAAAGCAAGGAAAAAGAGAGTCAGGAAACATTCCAGACAGAAGTACAGGTCAAGAGGTTGAGTGGATTCTCCAGCATCAACAGGAGTGGAGATGCAACAGGACTTCAGCATCAGCTGAGGAATCTCGCCAGAGCATGTGCAAAGGCCGATGGCAGACACCGGTGTCTTCATCAGCTTATTGTCAAAAGAGAAGAGGCATGGTGGCATAACTCCTTCCCCTCTAGGCAGTTCTTACAGCACCAGGAAGGATTTCTTTAAAACCAAACTGAGAGGAAGATTTTTTAAAAATATACAATTAAAAAATAATGATTAAAAGTACGTGGTCCTCTAATTCTTGAAACACAAACTCCATCAGTGACCTCAACTAACCTTAAGTACCAGGACCCCTACCAAACAAAATGCAAAGACAAAATCAACCACATTTGTGGCAAAAATAATCCTCATGTATTTTGTAGAAGGCATAGTAAATACGTTTTACAAAATATTTCTAAAGTGATCCCACAAAAGCAGTCATCTTGAATAATGCTGCTTAATGCAAAGCAAAGACTAGAAACAGCAACACTTGAGAGGACAAAAAAATAAATCACCAAATAAGCTGTCTAAATACCAAAACAGCAGTTTTTCATACACAGCCAACACAATTGCATTACTTATAAACGGCTAAGTTTTATTCAATCATTCTGTCCAGCACAGATGCATCTCCTGAGATGATGTATTTGTTTCCAAAAGTAAATGTTCTCACTGAAGATCTTGCCGTACAATCGCACAGAGAAGGAAGTGACCCTGCCCACTATTTTTCAGGTTAGGAGCACGCACACGCAAGTTGGGCCCTGCAAGAGGCTTTCCCTGTGCCACATACGACTCATGTCCATGGGTGACTGATTGGTGTACGGTTGAAACCTACATCTGCTTGTGCTTTCGTGGTTCAACTTTTGTGTATTTTGGCGATAAAAAAACCCCCAACAGTTGGCAAACAGCGGTTCTACAGAGAAAAATCCTTTGCTTGTTTGTTTAAAGAAAAAAAGACAGAGAAATTAGTCTTTGACTTTTATGCTTTTGCATGTCAAAAAGACACCTCCTAAGGGCAATACTATTGCCTTTACTTTCTTGAAGATGCTGCCTCCTCTGATGTGACATGGGACCCCTGACCCTCCTGCTCTTCTAGCAGAAGCCGTGACATCCAGTGCAGAACTTATTTAGCACTGCAGTAAAAATGCTTCATGTTTACCTGAGGCTACAGTTTGTCAGCCTTAATGAGGATTTTATTTGAGCCCATAAATTAAAATTGATTCATTAGTGACTGCCTTAAGCTCCATAATTTCTTTAATTTTATGGAAAGATTAATAAGAGCTGATACGCTTGCTCATCAGGCTGTTTTGCTGGGTAGCAGATCATCCAGAGGGCTGGGATGTTCTTCTGTTTTCTAGTTGAAAGACAACAGCTATCACAGCAAGTGACTAGTTTTATCACATACGCAGAAAAACAATTTTATTAACAAAAAGGATAACTTTGTTGTCCTCACCCTTGCTACTTACAGACAGGTGGCTTGGCTAGGATATCACAGGTAGCTTGGACTGCACGAGTGGGCAGTCTTCCAGGAGAGGCTTTTGAACATCATCCAAAACTTCACTTTCAACAAAAATCCTTTACTAGGCTCAATGTGCCTTTCAAAAAGCAATTGCACTGGCCTAATCAATAGTCTCTCTGGCTGTAGAGACAGCCCTGGCCACGTTACATAGAATAAGAGCAATGGATCAAAGAGACATTTCAAAATCACAACTCACAATGCAAAATTAGGAGGAACTGGAAGCGGGAGGAGGAACAGACACATTTAGGGCTCATCTGTACATATTTTTTTTCTGTCTGTCTGTAAGGAAACATTTGCTTTGAACGGCCAAGCACTTCCTTCTGGCCATTTCTTTTTTATGCAAGAACTTGGACACAAAAACTATAAGTGAAAACACACAACCTAGAAAGCTCCAAGTTCATAACTGGTATTTCATAACTTGGTTTGGAAGCCAAAGGCTGTGAACACCTGCTTTAACCTCCCCAAATGCATGCCGTCTTCTGGGATATCACAAAAGAGAGTAAAAGCACCATGATACAAGGGGTTGAGTGGGGAAACCAGGGTGCTGGCATAGGCTTTTCCCACCAACACTAGCAAGTCCTGAAGCCCACTTGTACATCCCTGGATCAGGGGATGGAAAAGCACTGAGCCTACCAAGCACAGAAACTTAAAAGAAGACAAGATCAAGTTGTCAGTGCCATCCTGGTGACAAAACAACAGAAAACCAAATTAAAAACTCCCAAATAAAAGCTCAAACACTATGCAGGGTCAGTACCTTACATGATTTGCAAAAAAAAAAAAAACAAAAAACCTCACTAAAACCAGAAAAACTCCTCTCCTTTTCACATTCATTTTATATTGGCAGCAAAGTTGCGTCCAGCATTTGGCATTTAGAGTTTCCTTTCATCACCCCAGGGTGAAACATGAAGGTTCCCATTCCAGCACACTTAAGGGATGACGGCAATTTGGACTGAAAACCTTAGAAAAAACCTAGTATCTGTTCAACCAATTATTAAAGTCAGACATCAGGCTACGAAAATTTTAAAAGGAGAAAGAAGTAAAAACCACTCATCATTAAAGCTCTGGTTTCTGTTCTTTTCCTCAGACTTTTTTCCAACTTTCACAACTACTTCTTGGTCCCCTCAGTTTTGTTATATTTCCGTCCAGACAAATTAAAGGACCAGGTGACACTAAGTGATACACAAGAAGTGACACAGAAAAGGAGATCACAGAATCGTAGAATCACAGGGTTGGAAGGGACCTCTGGAGATCACCTAGTCCAACCCCCCTGCCAGAGCAGGGCCACCTTAGAGCAGGTTGCACAGGAACGCGTCCGGGCAGGATGTGTAAAACAAGATGCATTTGTAGCCTCGAAAAGGGAGGGGGAAAAAACCCCATGTAATCATTCATTACTCCATTCCCAGCAAATCAGCCCATGAGCTCCTCTTTTTAAATCACAGGATTATACATTGAATCTTGGGATTTCTTGGCGCTTGGGTCTTAGTAATACTCGCTCAAAATTCCTGAGAGTTGTGAGGCTCAGAGCCAGGTATTGACCTTTCCAGTCAATGCAAAAAGAATCCCTTGGTTTTGGGGTTTTTTTGGGTTTGGTTTTTTTTGTTTTTTTTTTAGGGTCATGGGGTTTAGGGTTCTTTTCTTTGGTTTTTTTCCTTCACTTTTTTCCCCTCTTTTCTTGAAGGAAGACCTTTACTAACTACTGCAGTCACAATTTGCAGTGAGAACCAGCACTGCATCATCACCTCAAGCATAAATCTGTCTTCTACAGGACAATCGCAGAAACGCTACCCAGACCCCTTAGCTTTACGCTGGAAACAGCAGCTCCACACCTTGCTAGATTCTCCTCCAGCAGGGCAGGAACAATTCGCATCATTGGCTCTAGCATAACTCTGCTCCAGAAAACTACAGTAATCTTTTGTACACCCTTCTCTATCTCTAATTACTGCCTTTCGACAAGTGCCTCTTACTTCTAGCACTGATTCATCAGATCCTCCAAATGAAACTACTCTTTCCCTCGCGATGCAGCTTCCCTAAGCAACCCCTGGCCTTCTGGGGTATTTTCTCATTCTCCATATGCTCTGACAAGAAGTAAACAAGAGAAGTGTGGGAGGAATCTGTGAATTTGGGGGACCAGATAGACAATTTTAGGCCCATTAAAAAAGCAGTTTCCATTTTATTAGTTGTACAACATTTTAAGGCAAACGTTCTGGAGCCACAGAAGAATTAAACAAGCCACTCAAGTGGTTTTACTTCTCTTTATTGCCATTTATCAGGAAATTGACAAGGAATTTATAGCCACCCTGTTGTTTGGGGTTGCTTTGTTTTATTTCAAAGTCCTTAATGCTACTGGCAATCATTCCTCTCTCCCTGTTACTCCCTGAAGTGCAAAGGCGGGTATGTGAAGATAGAGCCTGCTTCTCAGAGATCCTGTACGTCTCGGGCCACCTCCGTAATTGCTGCTGAGATTTGTGGACACTTTGCCTGGACCAAGCGTGTCCACAGAGCTCACCAGGAATAACTCACCGTGCTGCCGCAGCGTTCAGGCTAGCAGGGAAGAAAGCCTGCTACATTTTCCATTTCACAAGATATGGAAAATGTGACTTGCCAGTGCCCAGGCTCCCCCGTAAATGCTTGCGGTGGTGCAAAGTGCACTCAATGAAAAGGCCTGTATCTCACATCCACTTTGCCGAGGCGCACGTACCTACCCAGACCAACCAAGAGATCAGAAACTAAAGAATAACCCGAGATCTGCATTTTCACCCTAACTTGAAAGATGGCAACATACATTTCTACGTGTTCAGGAGACAAGAATACCCCAAACCATCCGAAAAACCAGTCTGAGGTACTCAGTAGCCTTTAAGCACCCAGCATCTCATAAACAGAAGTTCACGTTATTCACATATATGTTTTGGAGCAAAAAAATCACCTCCTGGGAAAAACTGTCCCACACACGAGAAAAAAGAAAAAAGAAAAAAAGGGGTTCTTTATGACTTCTTTCCAACTACATTTATTCCCCCTTATTAAGGTACTTGTTTTGTCTTTCAGATGTGGAAAAATATTTATACTAGAAGAGAGGTGTCAATCCAGTGTCACACATGCACTGTAACAGAAAACATGGATTATTTTTGCAGAACTTCTCCCAGTTCCAGTGGAAAATGACTTTCAAGAGTTTTAATGTGAAACAGTAATAATAATTCATGTGGCATTTGTTTTGCATTTATAGCAGTGGGACTGAAGGAAGCTTTTGAGTTCCGAACCAGCTGCAGGGCTCAACTCTGCTTGCAACTCTCAGTTCAGACTGAAAAAAAACCCCAAGACCAAAACTTCATTTCCCTTCAGCAAACTTCCATTCCTTCTCTCTGGAAACATTTTTATGATTTTTAAGTGACAAGGTCATCTTGTGATAGTGAGGGAGAAACACTTGAAGACATAAACAGCTGCTTATTCCTGTTCTGAGATCTTTGATTTTTTCCAACCCTGACATTGTTGATATATTCACAAAAGAGAAAAAAAAGAAAAAAATAATAGTTTGGCAGGTGATGTTTATTTTAGGCCTTTCCAGAAACTTTAATAGCACAGACATGTCAACAGCATCAGGCTAGACATGCCTGGGGCGATATGTTTGCCAGAACAAAAATGCAAAGGCAGCACAAAATAAAAGATCAATCCCAAAGAAAAGCCTTTCAGCATTAATCATCACAGGCACAATATCAGTGAGTCTTTCAGCTCATCATCCAGGTGGGGACCATTTGCCCCAGACAACAAAAATGGGTGCCAAAATGACAGTGGCAGGCGCCTGTCCTGCTAGGGACACCAGGAGAAGAGTGGGCAGAAATTTGTACACAGGTCCACAACAAGCCTAGAGGTTCAAACATCCATTTCATCCCCAACACATCCTCTTCCTTCTTCCTGGCCCTTATGCTCTAGAGACAAGTCTTTCTGAGGCGGAGCAATGCCTTCTGCGATACCATGGCTGGGAGCTCCTGGGAACACGGCACACCAGCATCCACTACAAATGGCGAAGCTACCTGCTCCCTCTGAATCTGCAATCGGACCCTCGGAGTCCAGGGCTAAACTCTTAAATACCTTGAAGATTGGAAAATTTCAGGCTACGTGACCATGAGCTTGGATTTGTAGGGAAAGCACTGAGCTGCCATATCCATCCCTTACTGCTGCTAACAAACCCTGCTGGTAGCTGGTGCTACCCTCCACCTACAGCAACTTTTAACAAGGGATGCTTAATGCCCACGTGTGCCACCCAACCCCCTCAGCTGCATTCATGAGCACCGGGTGCCAAAAAACAAAGACACTCTTTCCCTCCCCTTTCAACTGAAACACCTACTTTACACAGAATTAATTTTTTTCTGCAAAGACAAGGCAGCCATCCTGTGCCTAGGCATACTAATATAGCCAAGACATCAATATCTCAGCCTCGTTCTCAAGGTCTATTACACTTTTCTAATGGTTTTACAGTAAGAGACAGACTTAATTCATTATCCTTCATGGCAATGCTGCAAGACATCCTTTTCCTTCTCTGGAACACAAAAATCTCCTCTTTGGATGACTGCTTTAAGAAAGAGGCTGTCACAGCAAATAAGTCAGCCAGGAGTGGGTTTTCCCCTGTCAATATGTGATATTTCCAAATCAACCCTTTAGGAAGGGCCAAGAGAAAAATAAAATAAAATAAAATTAATGCCCTGGAGAAAGTAAACAGGAAGCAAAGCGAAATTTCACTCCTAAGTGGAGTCAATGTGATGGCTTGCAAATAAGGTGGGGGGGGAAAGAAAAAAAAAGGCAAGCAGAGAAGGGAGGCAGCAGAGGATGGAGAGGGGAGAACAGAACCGCAAGCCCTAAGAAAAGCCTTTGGTTCACCACATTTGCTTTCAATAATGTTCTGCACAAAAGCAAAGCTAAATCCTCCGCCTGTTTAGCTTTCAGAAACAAAGAATTCCTCAACAGAATCTTATTCTGCCTCTGCAAACCTTAAAAGCAAAGGATCTAATGACAGGGAGATGAAAATCCAGTTTCTCTAACATTTTCTTCATTATGAATGGGCCTTTTTATTGATCTTTCAGAGCACAGAGAAGCTGGCTTTCCAACCTCTGCTGCAATATAATTATCTGCGGTGTTTAATGCTAGCACAGACGAGTCCCACTACACACTGCATTTTGTTGTTTTATTGACGGGTTTTAATTATCTATCCAGGTGCTAGAGCTGTCAGATAGGCTGCTTCTTATGTGATCAAACCAATACAAGGAGAGGCAGAGCACTCTAATTGCAGCCTCACCAAGCGCCTTTGTGGAGATATGCCAACAAGATACATTTAAACTGTTACGGTTATTATAAAATCGTACAATGTTTGATGGGAAAAAGAGAGTCCTCTTTCTGCAGCCTCAACCCATTTCGTTCCTCTGATTATTATTTTATATTAAGCAAAGTAAAATTGAAGACAAACAAACCACCAAAACCACACCAAAATCCCAGCCAGCCGAACAGCAGAAAAGTCCCGCAGAGCCCACTCAAATCCGAGCTGTAAAGGTCACTGAGGGGACTACCTTGATATATTATTGAGAGCCTGGGAGCAAGATGGAAACCAGGTCCTGGAAATAATTTAAATACCACTTTTATGTAGGAAAAAAGAAAAAAAAAAAAAAGCAAAGTAATTACACTGTTTCAACTCGTTGATAAGGCCCTTAAAATTTAACAAGAAGTATTTAACAGCAAATTCACAAGATTTAACAGACTTAATGGCAATTTGGGTCGCCCCTGCACATGGTGCATCTGCTTTGCTGCCAGGGGCTCCCCAGACTGGGAAGATGAGGGCTAGGGCAGGACCCCAACAGTGAGGATGCCCTGCCTTGTCATCACCCTCCAAAGGAGGGTATCCCCAAGGAACGAAAGCTTTTCCCCTGTGCTTCGTCACGTAATTTCTCTTACATTTTATAGTTTCCTTGCATTTATTTCTGACCCATCTCTTTGTGATTAACACAGTGAGGAGGGGAGACGAAAACTCCAAAGGCAATAAATGTGCACCCCTGCAGGAAAACCTGCCAAGTGCCTTGTGCTAACGTGCCTGGATACAGCAACACTGCGGCAACAGGGAACCCCAACGCAAGCCTCGTGGAAAAAACACTCGTTGTTACTGCAAGAACGAGAAAACGAGGATCTGTCCAAGCCATTGGGTATATTTGGACACAAGGTTCAGGTCAGCATGGAAAATAGATCTGCTCCAAGCACATCTAAAGCAGGCATGGTGTTGCTCCATCTGCAAGGAGCTGAGGACACAAGAAGGCAAGTTTGCAATGTAGGCTAATGTCTTTTATCGGATACCAGTCCGTAGGGCTGAAAACCAAACCAGGCAAGCCTTAAGGCTGTAAAGCTCATCTTTTATAGAACTACATCTGCCTTTTTACAGGTACTCTACTTCTTCCAACTCCATAAACTTCTGTGGCACACTAATAAAAATCCACTTTTAAAAAACACTGACAGGATATCTGGAGAGGAGAGTAAACACCTAAAACAAACCAACCAATAAAAGACTCGTCAGTTTAGCCAGAGTTAACACTAGTTAAAATAACTGTGAACAGAAAACAATCTGGCTTTTAATTTGGGTTAGGAGGTCAAATTAAAGGCTAAAGGAGGCCTGGGCTGAATTTCAGCTGGCGCTCCACATGACTTCGTCTTCGTTTCCATTTGAACCAAGTCAATGCGAGTTAAACCCCATTTTTTTTCTTCCTCTTCAGTGCACCTACTCAGAGCTGGGACAGCCAGAGCAAGTGACAAAGGGTTATTTTCTCTACCACAGCTCTGAAGCGTGTTCAGACCCTCGGTCTACCATTGCCTACCCATCCACCAACTCCGCAGCACAGGGACTCGCTGCTGTGCCAGACCCCAAGGCCCTGCAGCACCACGAGCTAGGAACCAGCTGCTCGACACTGGCTGATCAAAAAGCAAATATGAATGCAAACATTTAGAAACCTTTTAAACATATTTAACAAAAAAAAAAAACCAACAATACAAAAAAACATTCTGTCCTGTTGTCAAAGGAAAAATCGGTATTGCTTCCACTGCATCCCTCCACACTAATTGCCACATTTTCTTGAAGTATAAAAAATTACGCAGCCTGTAATAACCACAATACTGCCGTTTACTGTCACCACCCAGCGCCCCCATCCCAGTCACTGACCAACTCCTGCAAAAGGAAAAACTGGGATTAGAGAATGTTATCTCTAAGCGGGCTAAAGTAATCTGTATTCATGGGCTGGTAGGTTTAATGTATTAGCCTTTCACCTCTACGAATAGGGTTAAAGAAAGGTTTGGGGCCAAAATAATTTGTACTCCACTCCATCTCAAATTTGACATCATAATTGAACGACTGAATGAACCAAAAGTGAGTATGTCCAAACAGCATGGGAGGTCAAAGCCGGGCAACTCCCTGATGAACTCAGGGGTGAACCGAAGGCATCCATGCAGCACTGCTTCTAAAACCCGGAGCAACCTCTCTCTTCATCAGTCTTGCCAATGGCATGATACCGAGGTGATTTTTAAGTGAAAGTCAGTAGATTTTAGTTAAGGAGGCAATCCCCCTCAGTCTTTTGGCCAACGGGCAGTGGGGAGGATTGGTTCACAAACAAGTGAAACCTGTCACATGTTGATCTTACGTCTTTTAGCATCATGTTCACACAAAAAGATAATATTAGCGAGTAAAACAAACAGCATGCCAGGGCTGTATGCAATTAATACAGCATCTGTTAATGGCACCCGATTTTGTCCAGCACCTTGTGCAAAGGAGTCTTGGCCCTTGTCTGTGCCTCAGGCATTAAAGCAGTACAAATAATAATCAGAAACAAACCAAACTTTCTCAAAAAACAATCCTGAAATGAACTAAATAAGTTTTTGATATTCAAAAGGGACTTTTTTAAAAAAATTATTCCGATGTAGCCAACTCTGCCTCTTTGATCTTCAGCCTAAAGCTTGAATAAAGGCGGTCTGCACTTTGATTCTAAGCTCAAGAGAAAGCACAGCGCCACAAAACCTTCATACGCATCCCAGCCCAGCACTGCCCAGCCAAAGCATATACGGAAGCAAATGGTAATAAAAAAAAAACCCAAAAAACAACACCAAAAAAACCCCAAATTAAAAAAAGCCTGATCTTAGATGTATTACTTGAAACTGTCATTGTGAAGTTCCTCAAAAAGTCTAAACATAGCACTGGACTTTCTGTGGCTGCCTGCAGCAACATGGGAGGGGATGGGGGGGTGGGTGCATTTTTGAGAACATCTGTCCAGCAGCTTGAGGGAGGCTTTCTCAGGCTGTGCTCAGCATGAAAGTGGGGGAAGTCAGGGATCACACACCCCTGCCCTCCCACCACCCCATTCCCTCCTCACTTGTCCTTCCTGGGGCAGTTTTCAGCATATGCATCTGTCTGTCTCTATCTGAGTTTTCAGCTATGTATGCCCACCAGCTCTTCTCCTGCCCCACGCGATCTGGTCACCATCCTGAAAAGAGCATTACTTGCTCATTATATACTGTCCTGGCTGCAGCTGGGATGGAGTTAACTTTCTTGGTAGCACATGGAGTGGGGCTATGTTTGGGGGGGGGATTCGGAATGAGAGCGGTGTTGGTTGCTGCTAAGCAGTCAAGGCCTTTTCCGCTGCTCCCGAGCACGCTGGGAGCGCATGAAAAAATTGGGAGGAGACACAGCCAGGACAGCTGGCCCCACCTGGCCAAAGGGATATTCCATACCATATGGCACCCATGTTCAGTATATAAAGCTGGGGGAAGAAGAGGGAAGGGGAGGACGTTCAGAGTTAAGTCTTCCCAAATAACGGTTACACATGATGGAGCCCTGCTTTGCTGGAGATGGCTGAAAACCTGCCTGCCCATGGGGAGTAGTGAATGAATTCCCTGTTTTGTTTTGCTTGCCTGTATAGCTTTTGCTTTACTTATTAAATTCTCTTTATCTCAACTCAAGAGTTTTTCCTCGCTTTTATTCTTCTGATTCTCTCCCCCAACGCAACTGGGAGGAGTGAGTGAGCGCCTGCATGGTCCCAGTTGCTGGCTGGGGTTAAACCACGACACGTACCTTATCTGCCTTTAAAAGAAATGGTTAAAATACAGAGATTTGGCTAAAAAGACTATGCTGAGAAAAAGGCCTGACAGGAAAACAGTCTTTGAACATCTGGGGGACAAAAACTGGTAGAAAGAGAGCAACAGGGCTTCTGCAAAACCTCAAGTTGTCTTTGTTAGTGAAGGATTGACTGTTTCATACTACAGAGCCTACCTAATGCTGTACTCAGAATTAAACTCACTATACATAAGAAAGCCTCCAGGTTTTACAGAAAGGCTCTGCCTCCCAACGGAGCTAAATTTTTCCGAAGAACATGGTGATTCTTGGAGAAGCTACAAGAAGTCCCAGCTGTTTGAGCGTGGCATGGCACTCCTTGGTTCACACGGACAGCAGTGAAGCTGCTGGCTATTAAACATTTTTCGGGCAGCAGGCTGTGTCACGGAGTGCCTAACCACTTTGGTAATCCAATCCAGATAGCTCTGCGGAAAAAAATAAGCCTGCCTGGGATTGCACGGGAGCCTTAGGTGGGGCAGAAACTGGGAAATCCACATTCCAGAGGATGGAGCATGTCTCTGGTAAGCCAACTTTGAAATATGTGACTGATGCTGCTCAGACATACCAGCTGAAGTCCAGGGAGATGGATGAAAGGGTAAAGATGCAGGATAAATTCATCAGATGTCCCCATAAATCATTCTACAGTTCACATTTGTTCTCTGCCTTTCATTACTTACATTTCTAAAGCCACTGGGTGCCTTGGTGCAGTGGATCTAATAAAAAGGAAGATAAATTTTAACATCCCATTTTGAAACATCTTAAAATGATCTAGCTTTCTTATGAATGTTAATGGCAAGCATTACAAGAAACACACTGTCTCAAAACAATTCACTGGGGCCGGAAGCGAAAGCAGAGTCCCGCTGTAGCCTGGAAATTCACAGTCCTGCTCCCTCCCTCCCCCTTCTCCCCCCAACGGGTATAAAAGATCTTATTTCTGGCCCTAATGTTTTGGCAGCCTTAACTTTGTCACTGAATCCTGACACCGCTTTGCGCAGACCCTCTGACTCAGGGGCGAAATTCCATACTTGAGAAGAGGAGGAAATATTTTTGGAGATTGGCAGTTTGGAAAAGAATCTGAGCTGCCTGACAGCTGTTCGGAGACGTGGGATGCCAGAGGGGTCCCAACGGAGCATACAGTATTACACACATGCACACGCACAGAAAATCATTAAAGTTTCTGTCTCTAAAGTTTCACATTTAATGAAAGAAAGCGAGGGAGATATCTGGAGAATTCCTGGGTTATATTAACCAATGATACTCCCTTTGCCAAGAGTGTAGCTCTGGGAAGCTCACTGACGGCAATGGGGGGGACCTGTGGAAACGCCAGTAGGTCCAGCCATCGTGGCGAGTGGGAGTAGGGAGAGTCGTCCTTCCCGTTCTCCCTGCCGCATCCCTGGGGGGGTCGGGAATCGAGGGGAGAGCCTGGTGTTGCATGGCTGGAGTTGTTCTACGACAGAAGCAAGGACCTTTATAACAGAGTTTAATCCGTCGCAGGTTAAACAAAACAAATGACTGCACAAGTGAGCAATTAAAGAGCATTCCGCAGCCAGCACTTGGAGAGCCTCGCCATTGATTAATTAGGTTCAAAGGGCCAAGGCTAACCTCACAGTCCCCTGAGAAACAGACCACTTAGCCCCTCTAAAAAAAGAAAAAAATAAAAAAAACTTAAACATTTTCAGCATTCTTATTTAACACTTAAGCATCAGTTAAACAGCTGCTAAAGCACTGAAACAATTACTTGAGACTGACCTACATTTAGTTCTATCCCTTTATTACATTCAGGAGAAACTTAATTAAGCTTCTGTTACTTAATAAAAGCAAATAAAATCCTCCATTTTATGACAAGGAGCTACACTGCCACAGCCATGTGAAGCTTTCAAATTTGGCAGTAGGGTTTCCCGAGAGAGTGTGGCTCCCGCTACCACATTCCTCCTCACTGCCTTTGAGGGATAAGAAGATACAAGATATTTTTATGCTTCAGTGCTCCTCAAGGAGGGCCAGCTCGCTCTGCTAGCTACCACCAAGGTGGAGAGGACTGCAGTGATACCTGCCCTGTTACTTTATGAAGCCTACTGTACCTGGGCAATATGATCTACTCCCAACCACATCATGGTCTAGGTCATGAATACTTCAGTCCTGCCAGAAGGAAGGCATCAGCTACTCACTTCGCTGCAAGTAGCAAAAAAAGTAACCTGTTCCTGGAAAAAACCCAAGATACTGCTGGCCATACCCCAGCAAATTCGGTGGGTGAACAAGTCACCTGGCCATTAACAGGGCCTGGGTAGCGGGAGCGTACAATCAAGGATAGTCCCCTATTAAGAAAACACACAAAGAGTTTCACCAGGTCATGTCACCCAAGGAACTCCCCAAAGCCTCCCTTGAGCATTAAGATTTTAAAACATGGTTAATAAAAAGGACCACCCCACATATGTGACCCACACTCAGCTACGCTCATCCATCGAAACTGCGTCCAACTTCTCCACAGGATTATGAGCCATGCACTACATCCTCACCACCCTCCTCTGTAAAATGCTCGTCCTGCCCTTGTCTTCTCCTGCCCTCACACAAACAGTTTCCCTATTTGGCCAGTCAGAGGCCTTACCAAAAGATCCAGTTTGGGGGAGAAAAATGTGTCCCCAGGCTCATACAAGTAATGAACGCAGGCGCTTAAACTAAATCAGCCAGACAAAACCACTCGCCAGCTGCCCAGACCCTCTGGGCTTTCACTGAACTGAGCGCGAATGCTCAGACAAACCCTGGAAGCTTTGGTGAGGTCATGGGAAAATTTCTTCTCCATGAGGAAGAAACCCCAAAAAGTGTCCCTTACTAAGGAGAGGCCGTGGTCAGG
Source organism: Rhinoptilus africanus (assembly GCA_013400135.1). Classification (NCBI taxonomy): domain Eukaryota; kingdom Metazoa; phylum Chordata; class Aves; order Charadriiformes; family Glareolidae; genus Rhinoptilus; species Rhinoptilus africanus. Next base: position 68,560 of record VXBO01001752.1, on the reverse strand, counting down.
CAATTCTTAAGCACTGGCACCATATCCAGAAAATTACTTCTGAACACAGGCCAGCCCCTGCCGTGTTTCCCAGCCAAGGGGTAACTTGCCAACTGGCTTTTGGTCCTACTGAACTCTGTGCTGGATGCTTGGGACCATGAAACAGCTACTGGACTTTTTGCCACACCTAATTCCATGTGTGCCCCGTTAACATTTACAGTAGTAACATTTATAAAGCTCCCTGTTCTCTCAAGATGATGACATGGGTGCAGAGGTGAGAGTCACACTCCCCTGGGGCCACCAAGGAGAGAGTCCCCCAGCCTCATGACACAGGGGTCCTTGCATCAGCTCAACACTCGCAGAAATTAACTGTTAATAACACCATGACACCTCCCAGGCTTAAAAATTACAAGAAGCTCCTGCACCTCATCAGGACCATTAGTGACAAGCATACTGGTCTGGTGACATCTTGTCCCTTTCATCTACTTTGTTCCTACTCTCTACAGTAGTTCAGCATCACGGAATTTGTTCAGGATCTGAAAAAGTTGGATTTAATTCCACCCTATTTCCCATCTCCAGCAGAACACCGTTACGATGGTCAAGTCCAACCTCTTCTCTTTGCAACGGGCTCCACTTTTTCGCAGTAACTGAGGAAGCATTTTGGTAGGGGCTGAAAACAGTATCGCAGTGTTCTAGTGCGTGTTGGACCGCGAGAACAAAGTATCAGGCAGGCTCTGCTTCTCTCTGGCTCCGTGAATATTTGAGCAGCATGTAATGCCATTAAAATTGTGACGACTTAAAAGCCTGCAGTACTTTGGTAGTCCATTTTGCAGCCTGGCTGTCATGAGCAGCAGTGGTGAATGGTACCTCAGGTGCTGGCGAGTAAGCAGACAGGGATGAGGACAACTCAGCTCAGCTTCGAGGTTAAAGAAACTCTCCATATACTCGCTACTGCCAACTTCGAGGGCAGGTAAAATAATAGGTAACTGACAGCATTTTGTTTTCTTTCTTAGTGTAAATAAGACTAGCTTATTAAGTCACAGGTGGCATCCAAATTCTTCACTCTTTTTCTCAGTGCATCTATGGAAAGTCAATTCTTTTTCAAATGTTGAGAAGATGAGGTTTTTCCTTATGTCATCAGTGCCTTTAGCAGCATCTCACTCCAGGCTTTTCGAAGCGTCGCGTATAAATAGCCAGTGCCCTTCATTATACTGAATTAGCCATTACAGGCATATGGGCAGTGCTGAGAAACAGCTTAGTGTGAACAGATTGACAGGCAAACCTTAAAATATTGACCAACTAGGAAATTCCCTCCCTCACAACCAGCCTCATTGTACCTGTCACTTCCTCCAACTGCGCAGCCTGGGAAAGAGACGCTTCAGTTTTCCAGCTAATGGCTACCTGCCTGCTAGTGCCAGGGGCTCAGGCTTCATCCTGTGGCCTCTGCCTTTACAAATACTCTGACAACTCTCTCAAAGAGCCAGTGAGCCTCATCCCACTTACTCCAACATGATGGAGTAAATAAATAATGCTATTTATGCACTGCACACCATTTGTCAAACCATTTGTCATTTCCAATCTTTCATTGCTCATGCAGTAAAACTATGTGGGATTTTATTCAAACCTCCCTTGCAGGTGTGATGAATGCTTTATTTATACAGCAGCGTTTCATCTCGCAGAACTGTTACTGTGCATATACAGGCCTTTAAGTCCCTGTATGGTGTAAGCAGGAGGTGTAAAGAGAGATGAAAACTAGAGGCAGCGCCGTAATTAAAGCCAAGGAGGGAATCGCCGATGGCTCAGCTAAAACTGGGGAATGCATGCCAGAGAAAACATACTGCTTCAGAAGAAGCGTTCACTCCCCACCACCAGGCAAAGTCAATAACATGGACTCGTTCTCAAAGACCTTCTTAAAGGTCAGTGGGACACTGTCAATCCCCGCTCAGCTTATCAAAGGACCCATGCCATCAGGACGCACTGAATCTAGGGAGCACATTATTTCTAGGCAAATCATCTCCCATTTAATTCCCCTGATCAGAATTTCAGCCCAGGACTGAAAAACCTGGGAGCAGATGCTGCTACAAATAATTACAGTTGAGCAAGCCATGAATAAATTCCCTTGGGCAGCGTCTTCTAGCGGCCAGAAGACCAGACAGGGAGCGGCAAAGGGGCCTTTACTGTGATTTCTGCTCAAAAGAGCTACAAAAGAGCGACCTTGTGTGGGAGCATCTCTGCTCTTCTGCAAAACGGGAAGCATTATACTGACCTCTCTGCAAAGCCTTTTGAGAGCCACAGATTTTTAAAAAAACAAACAAACAAACAACTTTTTTTACTATTTACTGTTGCGTGAAATCTGCTACCCAAACCTGCTGAGAACCTAGAGAGTCTCCTCTGGAAGCACAGTATCATTGCGATGAAGGGCATCAGAACTTGCGCCTGGTTTCTACTTTGCAGCACAGTCACAACAGTAGGGCTAGAGTTTCGTTCACTCAAGCACACCAAATGCTTCCCTGGCTTTCAGGAGCTTCACAAGCATTTCACTCAAGCCAGCCTGCAATAAAAACAGTAAAGGAGCAGCCCCCAGACCGATACCTCTGTTTCTTGGAAGGAACTTCCTTGGCAGTTCTAGCAATTAGAGCAAAATCTCATCAGCCCCAGCACAATCTTCCTGGTGACTCCTGGTTGCTTCATATAAACCTGCAAGAGCTACCATCAATTCTCATATTTTTGAGGGTGTGGGCTAAAGAAAAGGTGAGGGAAACAGCTAGGGACCAATTTCAGCTACTGTGACATCAAATCTCTCCTTCCTCCATTTTCTTTTTAAATTTCAAGGCAGCAGGGTGGGGTGGCAGTATGGTGGCGGGTGCGGGTGAGATTCGTAAAGAACTGTGTAAACAGACATCAGACTCGTGTTTATTGCCTAAGCAATAAAAGATTAGAATTGACAAATGGAGAGGTTTTTGGAGACACAGATGCTACAATCATTTTAATATAATTTGGATTTCCAAATCAGTAATTACTCTATCACATATTTATAATTTTGTAGATGCTACTAGAAATGCTGATGTCTTTTTCTATGCATAGTAATGAGCAACAACAAGGGCTGTTAATATAAAGCCTGTAATGTTTGTATTCATATGTAAATAGGTTATGTAAACGTTTTAGACATTTCCCACTAAAACGCCGAGTTCTAATCTAAGTGGCTCCATTCCTAAACTAGAAAATCGCGCTCTGCATAGAAATTGTCAGCAAAGCAGCGAGCTGAATTTATAGGGGGATTTACATCTCTCCATTTGACCTGATACCGAAGTAATTGGCAACCTAGAAACGCTCAGACAGTTATGCAGGTTGATATTTAGAAAGTTCTTGCTTGTACGTAGTGACATCCACACTCAGCCCACTGCACCTTCTGCGTACACCTATGCTCAATCACAGACACCTTTTTTGGAAGACTGAGGAACAGCAGTAGTGTTTGATTTCATTAAACTTATTTAGTTAAGCTGATGCAAACCCCTGGTTAAGCGAAACAGAATCAGTTTAGCTTCTACCTGCTCCTAATTGACTTATGATAAAACTGAATAAGGCACATCAAAACACCAACACATGTCTCCAAGTAGAAAGAAATTACACAAATTTAAACCCACAACTTTAGTTAGCTCCACATGACGCTAGGAATGGAAGAGGGGAAAAAAAAAAAAAGAAAAAAAAGAAAGAGAGTGGGCTAAAATGCTTCAGGGCCACTCTTTTCCCCCCAGGACATTATTGTTTTTCTCCCTTTCCACTCAAGCACCCATAAATGCAGCCTTCATGTGTCCCACCTGATGCATGGAGAGTTCGGTAGAGTGGTCCTTGGGGCTTACACAGGCCATTTCTAACTCAGCTGGAGCATGGATACACCATCATGGTGCTGTCCTTTATAGGACCTGATTTGCCTACCAAAGCAAAACCCCGTGTCTGTCTTCTCTTTGAATATCACACAACTCACTTGCATTAACTTCAGTGTCATCTGTTCTCAACTCTCTGACGCAGAGAATCACATTTTGAGACTTTTTCCTTGGTGTCTCTAACAAATCACATCCAGCCTCATCCCTTTCTCTTCTACTTGAACATATATATTTGCAAAGATGATTTAGTGCCAGTAGAAGCCTTGGAAAGACAGCTCGGAGACCCCCTACGGCTCCGCTATAGCACACGAGTAACTCCCACTTGTATAGGAGACAATAGATGTCTTCTCTTCATCAGCAAAAATGAAATGGAAATGACAACAAGGACGCAAATACCCTGCTGTTGCTCCAGCAACTTTCAGCAGCTTCTACCATCTAGGGAGAGTATTTTCAAGATCTGTTAAAGTCTTTTGCTTTTGATGAGGCTGCCAAAAGCTGCCAGGGGCAGCTACTGGTGCTTTGACCTTGCTCTCTCCTGCCTTCCCTGCTCCTCCTTCCTCACCGCTTTCCATTTGCTCCACTTTGAAGCACTTCCACACCGCTCCAGGGACGGTATTAACACCTAAAGAGCCAAGGTACATTTACATTTCACGCAGTCATAGCCTCACTTATCCTCTGCCCTCTTAACCCTTGCCTTCAAACAAAGAAAAAAAACCATCAGCCATGCCACAAAACAACAGGGAGAGTAAAACGCAACATCCATACCCAAGTAGCTGAAATATTGTCATTTCCCTGGTGAGCTGCAGTGATGTGGGATGACCTGTGACAAACAAGGCAGTTTCCACTGGAAATGGGAGGAAAAGAAAAAAGAGGCAGATAGCTCTGCAGAAAAAGCTTAATAAATTTCTCCAGGCCACAAGCGTAGACTCCATTACACCCCTGCCAAGAGCAGTTACTCACACAAGTAAAGTTAAGAGGACTACCAACTAGGTGAGTAAATCCATGTCCGCTTTGTTTCTAAGGAGGGACATTCACCCCAGCAAGGCTCTGTTTGTACACTGGAATAGAAGTCCTGATTTCAGCAATTATTCCAGTCCCCCAGAACAGGAACGCTGCAGTGAATCAGACCCACTGTGGTTTTGCCCCTGTGATTGCCTTTCTCCTAAGGAGTACTGGGATGCCCAGTGCTAAGAAACTGGGTCACAGGTTGCTTGAGGTGTTTATTTCCTTTTAAAGGAGACACTCTTGGATGGGATAAATGGTCATCGCTTTCTTGTGACAATGTAAGTGTTAAAACCTGGTTGCAGCTAAAAAAAAACCTGGGAGTGAAAGTCATTTTGCCTGTTCACCTGGAACTTGTTACATCAAGTGAAATAGCAGAAAAGCACTCACAGCAAAATGAAAGCTCTTTGCTCCTGTTTGGTGAACCTTCACCTGTAAATTTTAGGTGGAAAAAGTAAATAATGGACCATATGGCACATTTGCTCAGCAGCACTGGTGGGCTGACATCACTATGTTACTTTATTATATCTGTACTCTTATCAAATCTGACCTGATTTCTCATTACCTAACCATTTCCAACAAGGACTATTACCTTTACTACATCAGCCACCCCTCCCCCCCACGCTGGGGGACCAAAGTCCCCCACTGGATTTGAAACACAGCCCCGACCTGATGAGTTTACAGTCTAGCCTGCAGACCCTGCAATAGCCTTGATGCTCAAAATGATGCTCTTAAATGAGGGAAGCATCCGGGACAGTTGTGCCATCCGAGAGAGAGGACCTTGTCTGGAGGAGGCAGCCTCTGCCCAGGTTCTGCACGGGGAGCAAAGTCAGATAACTGTTTTAACTGTTTCTGTTAAAAGTATCACAAACGATGATGAATCTGGTTTAGCATTTGCATTTGATAAAAACAACTTTTGCTTCATAGAAACCTCTTTTTGGCATAGTGATATCCAAACAAAACCAGCTCAACAGAACACCATGACGTAAACGAGGCTGATGGTGGTTTTGGTGGCAAAGTTTTCCTCATCTTCTTTATAAAACTGGTTACCCTGGTAAAACAAATTATCTGCTAATAAGTCTGTACTCAAATTATGAGTCCTAGTTGCATGACACAACTTCTTCCTCTGCTGTTAGCCAACTGTATTGGCAAAAAGGTCCAACACAGACCAGCCTGCAGATTGGTGTCCAGTGTTGTTTTCAAAGGCTTCCCCTCATGTCAGGAAAATCCCATTCGGCCTTTGAATCTTCTGGTGCCAATATACTCTTAAACATCTGCTTTCAAGACTATCCCTCTGTATTACTTCACAGTATAATTACAAGGGCACAAAGCTGGAGTCTCCCGCACCATCCACTCCAAATCCTCTCTTACACAGCCTGCCTTTTCCCATATTGCCCTCCATTTCAGGCAAATCCTGATTACAGCAATGCAAAGGGGATGGGACATCTTTGTTCAGACGCAGCCTGAACATCATCAACAACATAAAGACTGAGCGCTTGTATTTGTCAAGGCCTCTGCTTGATCTTTTTTTTTTTCTTTTTGGCTATTGATGTTAGAGGGAGCTAAAAAGTCTGTAACTATTTCACCAATTAAAAAATTACATTTGTCTTCTGCAAAAGCTACTAAGAATCTCCGTTCTCTCGCTCTTCCAGTTATAGCTGCTATGCTTTCTTGCGTAAGAGACATTGCTCCAAAGGGTGTTTAGATCCCTATGGATTTATTCTAAATCCACTTGGCTGGGGGTGGGAGCGAAAGCAGGAATAAAAACTGAAGCAGGAAAAGCTTCATAATTTTGTACCACACTTCAGAGGGCTGTGAGGAACATTTGTCTTGTCAACTCATCTGTTTAATCAAAGAATTTTAATCAACGTGCAGTTCTAGAAACCACAGGATAACATGAAAAAATAATAAGAATAATTAAACCACTCAAATAATCTGTAGCTTGTCTGTCATCGGTTCCTAAGTACACTGTAGATATGAAATAGTTTTATCTTACATATTTAGTGAGACAAATCCTTAGCGGGTCTCAGTCAATAAAGATCCCACAGAGCTTCTGCTGAATGCAGAGCTATTATCTTCAAACACGGTGCTGCTCCGGTCTCCACGTTTCTTCACACACTCACACGCACCCACAGGAACAACCACCATGTTGTTTCTTATCAATGGAGTCGAATCCAAATAGTTGTCACAGACAAATATTTTTAAAGCACTGTTTTCCCTTGGAAAATGATGAGCCATTGGATCAAAATGTCGTATGGGAATGCATTGGTATTGTGATAGCCACTTCTGATAGCCTGCTCCTGCCTCTGCCTGTTGGCATCGCTGACCTTCATTCGGCTGCTTTTTGAGGGAGGCCGCAGGATGAGCACACAGCATGGGGATTCTGCAGGGCTGTGGGGAACTGAGTATTTGTCCGAGAGCAGTGAAAGAAAACGTGAGCAAAAGGGACTCATTCCTATGCTGCAAAGGACCTGAACCCGTACATGCGCACCAGGCTGAGGAGGTCCAAGCTTCAGGGCATTGCTTACAGCGTAAGAGACGCCTGCAGGAACCTGCATGAAAATCTATGAGGAAGAGTAAAGTACAGTTGTTGAGGAGAGAACCCTAGATGATACTATGACAAAGAAAGAAAAAAGTCTAAGTATTGTTTCCGTAAAAAGCACGAATTGTACTGGCAGAAGATTAAGGTCAACTTCTCCCAGTAATTCAGGAGATCCAGAGGGGCTAAAAAAAAAAAAAAAAAAGCAATGAGGTGTCTCCTTTGGGATGTGGCTGCAGCAATCACAGGAGGACAAGGAAATCTTTGTTATTGTGTCCCAAACTGTACTCATTATCAGTAGGATGGATATTTAACTTATGGCCCCAAACATCAAGACTATGAGTCAGTGGAGAAACCAAAGCACAACCATAGGCAGACCGCTACCTTTTTAAAAGCGAGCACTACAACAGTTTGATTACAATGGTAGTTGGGTTTGCATCTTTGTCTCAAAATTATCCTTCAGTCATCCTTGCAAATTGGAAATGTGCTGCCAGGACCAATTTATTATCTAATACGTTGCAACGGCTACTGCTGTTATTAGGAGATGCTACAGCAATGTTTACTCAAACATTCAGGAAGAGCAATTTCACTTCCCACCTTAGATTGTTTGTTCGGGTGCACACTGATACTGATGCTACCCAGCATCAAGTTAAAAATCACACATTAGAAACATAAGCTTCCACCTGTTTTGCCCCTATATTTTTATCACCAAGGATCAGATAATTAAAGCAACGATTTTTCTCCTTTCATCTGCTTTTAAACATATTCTACTGTATGTTGTTTTTACTTGGGTCGGGAGATGGCTATATAATACATTAGGCATTTGCTTCTGTAGACTTGGAAAGGGATTTAATCAGTACATGAATGAGGCTTAAAGAAACAGAAAGCTTCCTAATGCAAATGCAGCTGTGACTGATAAGAAGGACAATGGACAGAAATCCTTGACTTGATTAACTTAGTGACCTAGAAAGAAGGATGTGTCTCATTCCAGCAGCGCAGAACAGAGAAACACTCATTAACTGTTCCTTTCGGCTGAAAGGATCCGCGGCGCTCACTTCCGCACCCAAAGGAGCCATTCACCAGAAACTTGGACACACTAGGGAAGCCTTTCTTTCAGTTTCTGGCTGTACAAAGTCAAACAGAGGGACAGACTTCACATAAATAAGTGTCTTTCTCTCTCCCCTTCTCCCTCTCTCGCTCCCTGCTTTGGCTTTTCAGAGGATTCAGCTGGTCCTAAACCACATACAGTAATAAAGATTATTTCAAAAGGACTTAATTCACTTTGATGTGTTGTTTTGTTTTAATGGGATGCCTTTTCTAAGGGCACACAAGAACTCTTAACAATTCCGTATCTGCACACATACATCTGCATGGTAATTCTACAGGAGAGAGAACAAACCTCAGCAAGGCCAATCTTAGTAATACCTTTACAAATATTTCAGATATACCTCACCCCTTCAGAGCCCTGTGGTCAGCAGCTAATTAAATCTCTCAGCACTGTTCTGATACAGAGGGGTTAAGACTAGTTATCTCTGTTTGGCACGTGGAAAGAGAGAAACAACGTGACGTGCTGCAGAATTTACAGAGGCCACAGGCATTTCCTTCTCCAACTCAGGGCTCGAAGTGCACACCCCAAACCCCCCCCCGGGCAGCCTGGCTGCTTGGGCAGAAGGGGTCACGGATTGCCTTGGGGGAGTTCGAGCACTGAGGGAGAGAGGACAGGAACCCAGAGTCAGTCTCCTGACCCCAAGGACTTGTGGCACAGAGCAACGATGCTGAACAGCGCTGACATTTTTCACACAGAAAGAAATGGAGCACAGAGGCCTCATAAAGAATCAATTAGAGGTTGCGAGAGAATGCAAAGGCGGGGGACACATACACACAGAATATCAAACGGAGAGGAGAAAGGCAGGAGCGTTTTCTCCCAGAGCTGGTTCACGTCCCCACCCCAGCTATCGCAGGGCTGATCAGCAGGCAGCAGGATGGGAATCCAGAAGCGTAACAAGAGCTGGAAAAGAAGCCAGATCTTCCCTATCTTGCCACTGTGGTCCCATTCCTCCAAATAACGGAGGTTTGGAAAATTAATTAACATTCTGAAAGGAAAACCTGACCGTAAGAGCAGATTTCTAATTAGCTAGAGATAGTGCTGGCAGGCTGCTTAAGAGTCAAGGCTGATTCCACTGGTGGCACACAGGGCGCGGGCCTCGACTGACTAAAAAGCAAACAAACCTGGAAACTGCTTACTGCAGTGATTCACGGATAACAGGGCAAAAGGAGCACATTAACACTGGCTTATGAGATGGTGGGCTTGCAGCTTATCTCCAAGGATCCTAACGGCACCTCCTAAGAATTAAGACGTATTTCTCTGAATGCCCATATGAGCCTAACCATTTTTACTTTTCTCATCTCAAACCAGCAACATACAAAAATAGCACACAAAGTCATGAGCACTTACCTGAGCCTCAGCCCTGTTTGGATAATGTTGCCAAGTATAACTCATGCTTGGCTAAGGCTTGCAGAAGGGGTGAGATAAAGGTGTGGGAAGTCAGTGGCAATGCCAGCACTTTTCAATGGATGGAGCTCTTCCACAATCCCAGGCAGGTAGAGTGAGAGTTAAAATTTTTTGCTGATCAAAAGGGCAACAGAGATCTTCAGGAGTGTTTCCGCTGTGCTCAGTCTCAGAGAGCTGTCTGAGATTTCCACAGTCATTTTAATCTCTCTGCTCCCACCAGCACTACCACTATCTCCCCTCCAAATGCTTCTCATAATGGAAGTCTTGTCTTTTGGGGGAATCCAAATTTCCCCCTTAAATGTATTTTTTCCAATCATATCTGTATCAGAGTAACATTCATAAGAAGTGAGGGCATAGGAGAGATTTAATGGAGAACTAGAGCAGGAATTAAGCATCAGGCAATAAAAAGTGAAAGGCACCAAGAAGCAGAGAGAGACTGAAAACCCCCTAAACCCAGCTCAGTGCAGTTAGTGGGGAAGGAACATCTCAGCGGCCGGGCAGAACGGTGCACCAAGGGCAGAATGAGGTGTGCGAGGGAGTGGGCCAGCTCTGCAGAGCACAAAGCACACAAAAAGAAACCACGAGTCTTTCCGGCAGAGAGAAAGACATGGTCCAAAAGTGGGTTGCCTGGGAGGAGGGGGGAAGCGGCAGGTGCCAACTTCTCCTGCCAGCCTCTGAGGCTGGGACGAGGTGATTGATGTGGGACATGTGAGATGTATAAAGGAAAGGAACTATGAGGAGAAGGAAGAACCAGCTAATTTACCCACGAGCAACTAACAGAGCCAAAATTGTGCTAGGGTCAGGAGCCAGACAAAAATCAGGAGCTTTGACTTGACAGGAAGATGCTCGGCAAAGAGACAAAGGCAACCCAGCTTCTTCACAAAAAGACTGTGGAAATGGAGGCTACTAGGAAGAATGCAAGGAGTGGTTTAAAAAAAAAAAATAAAACAAACCCACAAGCAAAAAAAAAAACCAAAAACACACAAAACCAAAACCACAAGGTGTAAGAAGAAAAGAGGCAATGAAGGAAATCTGATCTAGAAAGGGAACAGGGAGTGGAGCGCCTGACGTGAAGCTGAAAGGCTGAGCCAGTCAGTGGTAGAAGAAAAAGGGAGGAGAGATTTATGAGTTTGGAACAAATCACTTAATTACAGATGGAACAAATAAAGCCTTCGCCTAAACCCTACTTCTTAATGCAACTCTCAGATAGTTTGGTGTGTGCCTGAAGATAAGGAGCTAGTTCAAAATGAAAAGAAAGCACAAATCTTTGAGTGTTTAAAAAGCCTAGTATGTGGGTCTTACTCTGCTGGTAAGATCTGTGGTGACTACAGCCAGCCAGGTCAAAGCTGTGGGCATACAGCAGGCAGGAGAGGCAAATCAGACCCTGAGAGGAACAGGGATCTAAGGCAGTGACAAGGGCACATGGGGGAAAACACCCAAACACACTGTCAGAAATAGAATCCACAAAAAGTGCCTTCTACATAGTCCAAATTAGAGGTGCAGGCCAGGACTGATTAGAAAAAGTAAGTCTAGCCTGAAACTAAGGCAGGGGGTGGGTGGGAAGAGCACTGGTGTCCCAAAAGAAAGCTCAAATGTTTAATTCAAAGCAAATGACTGAAAAACTGCAGGAACCTCTCTAATCCCATCACTGACACCTTATCTAACCTTTTTTTTTTTTTTTTCAGCAGGAAGAGAGAAAAGATTTTATTAATTGAATTAATAAAATCCCTTGTTGACTCCAGTCCATCCTGGGCAATAACAAATCCTTTCCAGATGGATTGCAATTTCAACCTAATCTTTTATTCCTCTGTTGCTCTGTCGATCAGCAATCCACAGGGCACGAGAACTCATTTCTGGCCATCGCTGACTTGGTGATAGATGGTCAGAGGTAATCGTAACAACCCTTTCAGTAACTTTAATCCATTTTGAAACCATATTCAAAATCACTTTCCTTTTGTATCCCCCACATAGATGAAACAGTGGATTGGGCCCCAGCCTTCAGTCGCATCACTGAAAACCTGTCTTCCCAAAAACTTAACCAAGGATGAGCAGGATCTGCTAACATAAGTCTGATTCAAAGACCGGAGGCTTGGATTTGAAAACGTACTGCGTGTTCAGGTTCATCCTCTAGCCCTTTAGCATTACAAATCACGCTTGTGGTGTTGCTCAATATTGTCATGAGTGTGCGTCTGCATTGCTGAATTACTACCGTGGCTGCTTTTGCACATAATGTAGGAGGCTGTATTAATAGCATGATCGAAGCTTGCAGGAAGCGAGCAAGAAGTGCCATCCTTCTTATAATTAAAAAAAAAAAAAGAGCGTGGACAATCAAGAGCAGAAAATCCTATTTTAGTGCTGCAGCTCTGTGTGTGCAGATCATTAATTAACCTCTTCGTACATTACAGGATTCTGCCATTCAATTGAGCCATCAACCAGGCTCCAAAAAGGATGCTAGTAGCTCTCTCCCCTCTTTTCTCTCGAGAGAAGCCACAATGAAGACCCTCATGCCCAAAGAGGGAGGGAAGGCTCCTCCTAAGACCATCATGGATAAGGAAAGGTGAAAAGAACAATGCAGACAGCAGCTTTTCTCAGCCCTTTTAAAACAGTATGTCCTTTTATCATCACTAATGCTTCCCTGCATCAACTTGAAAGAACAAGCTCCTTCCCCGTTCAACAATAGTTAAGGGATTAAAACAGAATTCCCTCGCTGTAAGCGACTGTCGCACAAATACAAATTCCTTAACCTGAAATAAACCCAAAGAAAACACGTATTTAAAAATAAAGGATGATCAGGAGGGATAGACGCTGAAAATCCTTGTCAAAGAAGAATCTCAGGCCCCTCAGTTGTTGGAAGCAAGTAATAACTTATTATTTTACAAGAGGGAACATGCTCTCAAACTTCAGCCCAAATTTCCAAGAGCTACAAAGGGAGTCAGGAGTCCTGATGGCATGGCCTGGAGAGGTGACCCCACAGCAGCACAGGGGCTCGGGCAGGCCACCTGCTCTGGCCTCTCGGCCACCCTCCAAAGGTGAGGGTTTAGCAAAATGACAGCAAGGGGGTCTCAAAGGCTGACACAAATAGCTAGGAGAGAGGCACAAAGACTGTCTTAACCTTTCATTTTGCACAAGTTTGCAATTTAGCAGTGTGCTTTTTGCAGCTGAGTCTCTCGAGCACAGGCAGCTCCAAAATGCAAAGGAATGGCCAGAACCGTGAGCCTGTGTTAAGTTGCGCTTCGTTAGACGTAGGTCTAGGTTTCCATCCAAAAAGGAAAAACCGCTGTTCAGGCAAGTCCTAAAAACAAACCATATCTTTGCACTTGGCATAACCATTTCAAAACAAGTCCAGTTCCATTAACTTACCTATGTTTAACCGTTGCTTTCACATAAAAGGAAGTAACAGCAGCACTGAAAGCTGCAATGAACTAGTTTGTTAAATGTGTTCCAACTCCTCTCTTTAGTGGTCACTTAACTCTGCAGCGAGCCAATGAAAATAATGTTTATTTTAAGGACTAATAAGGAATATCCTTGATAAAATAAATCAGGTTTATTTTCCCTAATTATTTTTCCTGTTTCCTCGAATGACTTACCTACGCTTATTGAAATATCATTCCCAAGTACCTACAGATAGACAGTTAATGACTGTAATAGGAACAAGGTTTCAAGGACAATGTTCAGATGTTAATCACGTCTGTATAAAATCACATTCTTAATAACAGAATTTAATTCTGTACATATTCACACAGACCAAAATGTACAGGGGTATGCTAATACTAAGTTCCTAGTTTCAAGCACAACTTTACTTATCCTATAGGGATATGTATATAAATGCACACAACTTTTTCAAAATACACTTATAAAAATACACACACATCTATGCAAACATATACATACACAAACATCTAATGCACGGGTATAACATACTCAAGAAGATACCATCCAACAAATGGAAGAAGAGAGGATTCTGAGTATGACCGAAAAGAGGGTAGTAGCACATAATAAGACTTGCTCTTTGCACAGGTTTCCTAGGAATTTTGTGTGGATGACTGAGGACTGCCTGTACATCTACAATGTTGAATGCAGGGATGTCCGGACCCCCGGTAGCCCAGCTGAAGCTACTCTGTGTCCAGAAATCTTAGCTGTGCACACTGTACAAGTACTGGTGAAATTGCACAGCACACACACAAATGGTCCAGTAATTTAGAAAAACGGGGGGTTTAAGGTGCAGGGAACGAGGTAACTCATGTACATTTAAATGCTCACTTCCACAGAGCATCCATCTGATTCTCTGAGCAGGAAAGAATAAAGCAGTCATGGACAGGAAGCTGGAAGCTTCCTGCACTGTATCACTGAAATGCTGCTTCACAGATGCCTTGGGACAGAAATATAGTACCTCTAAGATTCAAGGCAAGGAAACCCTCAGCGCTTTACACACAGACATTTGTCTTCATTGTCACTCAATCAAAAAAATACTTCTTTGGTTAAAAAGTGAAAATAAAACCCAATACACCATCCATTTAGAAAGAACAGATTTACTAAGTTAAATTGAATCACAGAATGGTTTGGGTTGGAAGGGACCTTAAAGATGATCTAGTTCCAACCTCCCTGCCCTTTTCTCATATATACTCACAGAACAGCTGAGGTTGTAAGGAACCTTTGGAGATCATCGAGACCAACAGCCCAAGCGAGACGTGGTCAGCTAGAGAGTGTTGTTCAGGACCTTGTCTAGGTGGGGTTGGAATATCTCTATGGATGGAGACCCAAAACCTCTCTGGGCAACCTGCTCTACTGCTCGACAACCCTCACAGTAAAAATTGTTTTCTGGATTTCACATGGAATTTCATGTTTTTATCTGTTTCCATTACCCCTTGTTTTGTCACTGGGAACTAGTGAGAAGAGTTTGGCTCTCTTGTCTTCAGTACCCCCCATCAGGTATTTATACACATTAATAAAATCTCTCAAAGTCGGTTCCCCTCCAAACCGAGCAGTCCCAGATCTCCCAGCCTTTCTTCCCATGAGAGACGCTCCAATCCCTTGAAGCAACTTTGTGGCCCTTTACTGGGCTTGCTTTAGTAGGTCAACAACTTTCTTTCACTGGGGAGCCCAGGACTGGACACAGCACCCCAGGTGTGCTCTCACCAGTGGTGAGGAGAGGGGAAATCAAACACAACACTAATGCAAAGCCTCTGAAGAGACTGTACCACAACCAAAACCTACCATACAGTCCCTAACTGTGGAAAAAGTCAGCTAAGAAAACTTCGACACGCTCCCCATATTGGGCAGTCTGTGCAAAGTAGTTCTCATTTCCCTCTCCTCCTTTGGCTGTCAAAATGAAGAATTGGGAAGCATTTACCCAAAGATTGGCAGAGTCTGTCAAAGATTTAGCACTGTAATTGATGGGAAATCTAGTATGTTTAGACAGCACCGACTGAAATCAGCCTCTACAACATAGCATGCCAAAACTCTTATGCCATTACAAAACATGTCCAACAAAAGCAATGCATGTTCTGGCAGCTTGTAATGGCAGCTTGCTTGGATACAACCAAAAGCGGCTTCATCCAAAAGATACAGGAGATTTACTCTGTGAACTATTAAACATGGGTGCATGGCCAGTAATATGCAAATGACACAGAAAAGGAGACTGGTAAATAACAGAGGCATCACTGTCACCAAAGGAAGTGGAGAATATCATATTCTTCAGGTGGAGGAAAAAAACCCCAAAACCAAAACAACAAGGAGCTAGAATTAATAACGGCATAGCTATCCACCTACGATGGACGTTAAATCATTAATATTCTTCACTTTGACATCTTTGATGATGAGGAGAAGCCTGGAAGCTGCGAGCAGGGCAAAGGCAACAGAAAGAGATCAGGCTCAAACTGCAAGATTAGTTTAAATACATAGTTCTCCCCCAATGGGAGTTTATTCAAGTAACACAAACCACATCAGAAATATTTAACAAAGCATAACTCTCCACAAAAGCATCTACACACAGCTCTCTTGCATCATATTGGCATCCCACTCCAAGAGGGATTACCAGCTCTATTTACAAGTCCACCCCGACGTTCCTCAGTCTTAAGCAGCTCTAACAAACAGCATGCAGCAGTTTCCTAACAAATATGAATTAACATCTTCATTAATTAGTCGGAAGGTTTCAAAATAGAGACTATATTCACTAACACAAGAGGCTACTAGCGTGGGCAATATATCAAATGTGGTATCAACAAATGCTTGTGATTTAACTTCCTAAAAAGGTTTAGATTCAATTTCCTGCAAGGCACATTTTCTGTGATCTGTGCAGGTTTAACACAAATGCTCAGCTATTGCATGTTAAGCTATGCTGGTTTTTTGCTGGGTTTTCACTTTATGTTTGTTTTGTGTTTTTTTTTTAATGTCTCCAGGCAGACAAAAGTTTTAGAAGTCCAAGCTCCCCAGAAGGCAGCCAAGAGCATCTATTGTGAGACAAGCTTTCAAAGATCAAAGAAAAGAAACACCCTTCCTTAAAAAAAACCAAACAAACAAAAAAACCCCAAACACTAATGGTCAACTGAATTCTATCTCCTAACTGAATTCTATCTCCTTTTTTGGCTGGCATACTTAAAAAATGCAGTTGTAACCAAATTTCTCTCTCCCTCTGTCAACTCGTCATCTAGAACAAAAACCTCGTAATGCCATGATTCATAAACTGTAATGGTGTAAATGACATAAAGCAAGGCACAGTCTTTGATTACATTTCTTGACCAACTGTTCAGATGCATAACCTCAAAAAATAAAAGAAAACGGAAAAAAGAAAAAGAAAATGCATGTGTGTGCTTAAAAGTTACCGGAGTTTAATAAACACAAAGGGAAGCTACAAAGACATTTGAAGCACTGGTCTCAAATACATAAAGCATATGCTTGCTAAAATTAGTACTATGGTGTGATACAGAAACTCAGATTAATTATCAGTGAAAAGTAGTAAATTTTGTTCTCCAATGTCTGACATACTGTAAAGGGGAGTTTCATACAAAAGCAAACTCTGCATTAAAACCCAAGTTTCATAGCTTTTGTATTTAAAACAGAAGACAGCTTTGTATAAATAAATGTATTTCCTGCTACTCAATTTTGCATATTTTGTGGGTAGGAAACAATATAAACCAACCAAAAAATATGGAATTCATAAGTGGAAAAAGATGCATGCCCTAACTCCAAATTAACAGTAAGGTGGGGATGTTTTCTTTATTGTACTATTTTTGCTGGCCTATTTCTTCACTGTAATAATAATTCTTCATTTCTTCACCCTGTTATATATTATATCTAAGAAATACAGGAAAAGGGAGGAAGCATTTGGGATTATAAAGAGTACAGATAGTGAATTGTTATTTCAGTATTCTGACTTAAGTTTTTTGATGAAATGGCTGAAAAGGAAACAAGATTCACTTGAATTATGTTTTCCTTATGAAGAACCCATGCTGATTGCTAACTGAGTAGTACCACCAAACACAGATGCTGCAATATCATGCATTAATCCCCTTGAAAGCACGACATCAATTTAAGAAAAAAAAAACCTACATAAAAAGAAGGGACATTTTCCTGATATTTTTGAGCACAAATTTGTCTCAAATAAAAGTATTTTTAAATAGGTGGTGTAAAAATATTGTTTTAAAAATCAAAGTGGTCAAATGTTACATGCCTTCATCAGCTAGAGATTAAGGTGAAAAAAAGGCCAGTTTGCTAAAGGTGAAAACAAAATCACTAACACTGGACACTTCAGAAAACTGCTCCAAGGTTCCTCTCCGCAAAAGTGGAATATCATTAGTGCTGGTAAAGACCAGTTGCCCTCATAGAACCAAATGATGGCCCTGATCCTGCAAATAGCTTGCAAGTATTTCCAGGACTAGGGTGGGTGAATTAAAATAATTACATTTTTATGGCTTGTAATAGCAGGATCATCTGTATTCTGCACAGAAGACAATCCATCGCAGGGAGGCAAACAAATTAGATATTCTTGGGGTTTGCAAACCGAGCCTGTTATTTATCATTAACAACCGCAGTAATTATGCTGCAAATGGCCACCTGTTTAAATTACTCAGGTTTTTGTGTTCCAGTCAGACTACTAGGAAATCTAGGCACGTGGGGTTTTAAGGAAGGAAGTCCATAGTTCAATAATTGAGTTGGATTTTATTAAAAAGAGAGGAAACCTTGGAAAAAACCAAACATAAACATGTGCAGATTGAGGAGCAATCGTGCATCCAAACTGCTACCACCCCTGTGCTTGCAGAGAATGGCCATATCCTACGTACTCCTTCGTGGGGCAACAACTTCACACNTCATCTTCATGGCCCTCCTCTGGACCCATTCCAACAGGTCCATCTTCCATCTGCTTCCAATCCCTGGCTGCTGCCCTCTGTGCCAAGCACATCTGCCTTAATTCAGAGCTGCTCCTTGATGTGCTCTGGCTTCCTGGCCTAAATTTAAATGATACCATTTTGTTCCACATTTCATTGTCGCAATGCATTCAGGATTTACCCATTCTACTACTTCTCCCGAAACGACGCTGTCAGGTTTTGTGCAGCAGAAATCCGCACACACAAGTTATTAAGACCATGAGTCATCTCTGCCCAGAGAGCTGACTTCAGGAAAGAGATTCTAGGAAGGCTTCTAGGAACTGATTCAAAAGGTTTTAAATGCACGCTTGTTAAATAGCTATTGCAGAAACTTCAACAAAAGCCATTGGATATAGAAATTAACTAACTTACAGGCCACATTTACCATCCCAGCAATGCACGCATTGCTCCAAAGTGCTAAGCAGGGGGATTCCCAGCTCGCTGATAGGTGAGGGTTTGGTGGGTGGTGGATTTTTCTTGGATCAGTGTAGCTTGTTGATTATACTTTGGATGTTATCTTCAAAATACTGTGGAGATTTCAAAGCCTTACTGTGCTAGTCCTTTTGACAATGTCAACATCTGCAATATTTTGTTTGTTAAATGAACTACGTTACATTTACTGTGCAGCTCAGGGAATGGAATTAGGAAACCAAACTGACTTACAAAAAGGGGCGCGGAGAATTTTTGGCACGAACAGCAGCCTGATAGGCTAATAATAGGAAATGAAGCTTTAATAAATAGTTAAGAATCCCAAATAAGATGTGAAGAGCTTCTGGCTGTATTAACAACTTTCATTTTCTTAAGACAATTCTGTGGTATCCCCATAGAAGTTCTCGAATGTAGAACAGAGATGTTAAGCCTTTGCTCTTGTTATTACTAGCCAGCTTTCTTAGACAAAAGCTTTAGGGCAAACTACTTTCCACTGCTGGAAAATACCCATACTTTACTCAAAGGGTTAGTGATTTTATAGCATGTATTTGTTGCCAACTCTCTGTCATTTTACTTTCCAACTAATTTAACACATCTTGACTCTGAAGTGTTTTTTATTTTCTCCCCTGCTGATATCCCAATGTCAGAGATCAAAGGCTTGTTTCCATCTTCCAGCTCGTGCTACATTCAAGTAAATTACCAGATATGTTACAGAAAATCTGCAGCACTCACCCAAACACGGTCACAAGCAACCCAACAAAGCTCTGAACACATCACAGAGTCAGGGGTACTGACAAGCTGGGGCTGGAAAGGCAAGCTAATGAGCTATGAAAAAGTGTCTCTTCTACCAAGCGGGCTGGAAAGAAAACCCCCAAATCCTATGGGGGCAGGAGGATGGCGTGGGGGAGCTGGGAATAAAAGGGGGAAAAAAAAAAGGTACAGGGTTTTTTTCTTTTCTTTTAGCTTGGTTTAATAAAGCTAGTAAAGAGATTTGTAAAGCTTTGGCAGGTCTACATGGGTTTTAACTTGTTCTTGCCCACACGCGTGAAGAAGGACTTGCAGAATGCTCAAAAAATAAAAAAGAAAGAGCAAATGTCTAGTAAAGACCAGGTCAAGCATTTCTAGCTCACCTCTCTACCCCTTTCAGCACAAGCTAATCCTCCTTTGGCACTGAAATAAAGAAATACAAACAGAAATCCCTTCTGCGTTGGCTGCCTGCCTGAACTATAGTGTCTGTAAACCTTCATTGAAAACCTGTTGGAGAGAAAATGAATTCAGTGAAGACAATTCATTGCTACAATAAGTTAGTCTTTCATAACAAAACATACCTGACAGTTCGGCTTTATGACCTACATCGGAGGAAAAGACATATGTATATACAACACATGGCAAACACGCAGAGAAAGTGGGGGATAGTTGGGTTCTGACTTGAAGGTTGCAAGAATACTTCAAAGAGACCTGTGAGGGCGGTGATATTGCATATGGACAACGAAAGCAGGGAGAATTTTTCTCAATGCCATTTTAAGTACTCTCCAGCACGCACCAAAGACACCCCTCTCGCCAGCATTACAAGTAATTAGCTCTGATAACTTGAAAACAGTAAGGAAAAGATAAATTAGTGGTGAAGAGGGGTTAAATCAAGCCAGCACTATGGCCTGCATCAGAACCTGGATCCTGGGATATTCTGTAGAGAGCTTCACAGCAACTTAACCAACAATTAGAAAGAAATATCTAAAAACCCTAAAAAGAACAAAGAAATCTTAATAGAGAAAGCATATGCTACCTGTTACGACTGTCAGAAAACAAAACAGGGTGAAAGTGCTAACTGAAAAAGCTTCAACATTACTGTATTTTAATTTAAAGCATTACAGAAATGAAAAGGTTGCTAGTTTAAGACTGCTCTCATACTAAGTGCATCTGGAAGGCTATTCAGTATCTTCTGTGCTCCCCCCTCTTCCCCAGCTTGAATGCAATTAATATCTCAAAGCACTTTTAGTAATACTTTTGCATAAGCCAAAACTGTCTAATGAGAAGGAATGCAAATGTTCCAAAATCACCATGGCAAACCCAAATGGCCTGCACCAAAATTCCCTGCTGGCAAACCACCAAATGCAGGTTTTGACCATTTCCCAGTGGTTTTCATGCCATACACCTTCAAGCTATTTGACTCTAGTACATATCAGACGGAATGGCGAGATGGATGGGAGGTGATAGTGTCAGAGGAATTCCTAGTTAGAGTTTGAACTACCCAGGGCATCAAAGAGGGAAAAAAAAAAGGATCAGAACAAAACAGGACAAAATCATAGAGGGTGATTGTTAATTCATTCCAAAGGGTTTATCCTGCTTCTCTGGGAGGGCTGCAGTGACGAGTGCCGACAATGAGAGAAACAATTCGAGAGACAAATCTTAACTGTTGCTGGGGTTACAAAGAGATCAGCTTCCACAGAGTGAAAGCTGTCAGGTTAGAGCAGCCAAACAAGGCATAAATGAAGGTATTTAAATTAGATAGTGAAGGAGTAACTTTTTTGTTGTTGTCTTTTTTAATCCTCCTTCTTTCTTACTTTTCCGCCCCTTTTACTAGCCTAGCTGTGTTGGCACCACTAGCCATCCTACCCCTTCCCACTGTGCACTGCAGTTGCCATACAGCAGGCAGACCCACCAGTTGTACCGAAATTGAAATGGTGACCAGCAGATAGATGTTTTCAATTAAGATTATATGATTTTTTTTTCAGTCCTCTTTCCAATAAACAGCAATTGTGTGCATCTTGCTTGTGTAAATCTGAAATACCTAGCACCAGGTTACATGTAATGACTGTTGCATTTCCTGGACCAAACCCTCCAACACGCTCAGCTCCTGTTTAGAGCTGCTGGCTGAACCAGCCCAGCTCTAAAGGGTTTGGCAGGCAGCAAAATAATCAGTCTCATTGCTATTCTCAGCAAAGCTATTTTCATAAATGACAAGCCTTCCCCCCTTTCGGTTGTCAAAACAGAGCCGAAACCCGTGCTACCATTCTTCGTCTGGAGTGGAGGTTGTACAAACAGTAAATGCCAAACCCCTCAAAACACTGGAGAGTCACATGTATCATCACTGGAAGCACACAGCAAAAGAAATTTTTTTCAGTTGGATAATTCACCTATTCAGCCTCATTTAAAGAACAAAATATCAAACAAGCCTGTCTTCCAGACTCTCCTGAGAACACACTTAAAATCAAGGTGGGTCCGTTCCACAGCTAACTGCATCCTTAATTACTCCTGTGTTTTCCTACATCTGCTCATCCCAGTGCTGAAGTCTACATAAACAGGGGACCAGTACCAGCAGTACTCAGCAACAGCAGAGTTAGAATTAATCTTAAAAACATTAACAAAATATAGTTCGTAATAATGGTGAGAGCAGACTGCTCACATAGAGCCAGCCAACCCAGGCCAGGAAATCCACCTGAAATTCTGCCCTCTGTAAAGCAAGAGGTTATTTGAACTCCGGTTGATGCTGTCTGACCAGTTTTAATTGCCTTTTTCCTTTCATCTATCAAGTCTCTTGATATTCCTTATTCTTTTAAATCCACATAGAATCCTTCAACAGCTTCGAAGTCAGGCATTTCAAAGCCTCCTCCCCGAGCAGTTTACTGTGCGCCAGAGCTGACTCTGTGCATTGCAGCATTGAACACTGATGCAATGAGAAAGGTTATTTTACCCACGGCTCCTTGAGCATGTGAGGGAGCCGCCTTTTACAGGGAACAGTCTGTAGTCACCTTGGCTGCAATCTTCTATTAACGTGACTTGGGAGATGGTGCTAAGCTACAGTCCCGCTTCTTTAGCTTTTCTTCAGAGAATTAGGAGCTCCGCATCTTGATAAAATGACACAGAATATCTTCCTCAAGAATGAAAGCGATTTTCTAGCCTTTGATTGCCGAAAGCATGCTTGATAAATTGAATGGGAAGGCATAAAAAAAAAAAGGGGGGGGGACGACGACGGACGACTGAGAACAGGAGATGTTAACAATGAAGCTCTTATGTGAGGAGGATTCGGGTCATCAATTTTCCTTCAGTATGAATCAAATACTGTTAACAACATAGAAGCAGCTCCACGATAAGACACAGAGACGCGCTCGAGAAATTTAATGCTTTGCACCTCATCACAGAATTTACAACATTTAATCGACCAAATGGAAAGGCAGAGGCTCTTATCAACTGGAAAGTGGGAGGCGTGACAGGACAGCGGGCCAGGATAACGAATGCACAGTGAAGTCATAGGGATGCTTGTGAAGCCACTCCAGTGCCTCGGCAACACTAAGGTTCTAGAAGATAATTAAATTACATCTCCCCCATGGGCATAGTCTAATTTGGGATGTGATGGAAGTAAGGGATGGCCTCTGTTTTCTTCCATGCCCTAGAAGACATGGCGTATTACTGAGATGCCTGACGATCCACATCGAGGTTTGCATACACATCAGAGAGCACTTCTGCTCACTGAAGGGAAGAGATTTCCCCCTCTTCTTCCAGAGATCCTCTCTCCGGGCTCCTTTCCAAAATCCTTTCCTAGAAATCTTTCTCAACTGTCACAAACAGACTTCCATCCCTGCTATCACCCCATTTAATACTGACCATATTTGTCCTCCTCCAGGTTGTGCCTGCTGCATGCCTTGCTCTCTCATCATTCTCTAAATTCAGTTTGCTAGTACACAGCAAATAGCAGGTAACACCAGCAACCCCCTCCCCACCCCAAACAAGCCCCACAACAAAACCAAACCAAGAAAACCAAGCCATCCACAAGATGATCCAGTCATTCACCAGGCTTTCATGCACATCTGTTCTCCCTCAAAGGTGCTTACAATATCTTGCAGGCTTTTTTTCAATCAAAATTTATCTAAAAGACAAAAGTATTTGTCAAACGAAAGAGCTATCTGATACGGACACTAACCTTTATGCACAGAAAGATCTTCATTAAACAATATAAAAGGTGCATCTTTTTATTAAAAGCAAAACTCTGCTAATAGAGGCACTGTCATTCTTTCCCATTACCTTTTTAAAATGGTGGTGGAAAGGGTACCAAGTGAGATTTACAGATCATCCAATATGGTTTTTTGGTATCTATTGATGTAACCATGTGTTTTAATACACAAGAATGTCACAAACACTGAGCTTCCTAATAGTTCTCAGAAATAGAATTTTACTTACTGTTCACAAGTAACCTGTCCTCTATAAATTAACAAAAAAATTAATATATAGCACCCATTTCCACATCAAGCAACCTGTAAGTAGAAAACTGAACAGAAATGGAAGGTTATTGGCAGTAATAGTTGCAAACGGCTATCCAGGGTACTTCTCCCTGCTCACAACGCTCAACTAAACATTGATTCAGCACACAAAAGGCATCTTCAGTAATCTGAATGGGACCCACTAGTACACTTTTTTATTATGTTAGTTGAATCACACCATCTTTTGGCTTCTGGAGAATCAAGAGACAAATATATTTCTCTAGTATTTATGGTGTTAGCCTCCCCAACACATTCTTCCCAGAATTTCTGCACTGACTAGCGTTTCATACTTTCTATTGATCCAAAGCACGTATTAAAATGGCTTGCAGAGGAGGAATTGCTCAGCCCTTACTTTATTCAATACCTGACATTTTATAAGGTCAAAAACCCGGTGCCTTTAAATTACAGAGAAGAGGGACAAATTACAACTTCACATAAGATACGGCAGATTGCTGTCACACCCAGCTTTTCTGTCCAGTTGGGTCTCAGTCACCCTCCCTTCTGTGAAGATGCTGAAACTCTCTAAAAAAAGTCAACGCCACTGATGCCCTACCTTGTGATCACCTACTACAAAGTCATCATCTCCGGCACGAGAAGGATCCATGCTTCTCCCAAATGCACAGATTCACTTTTGGAGAAAGGACACTGGTAGACAAAGTCTCAGCCAACAGCCTCTGCATTTCCTGACTAGAAGCACAGTTGTCTCTTATGCCCTGTGGGAATTGCCCACAGGGCTGCAATCTCAATGTGCCTCTCTTGACAAGCTGAAAGAACAGGTTTCACTTAAGAATAACATAATTGGGCAAACAACGGTTAAAGAATAATTCTCATGCTGTATTTGCATGTCAATCGATCCTGTATATCTAGGTATAGATCTAGACACGCGTTTCAGGTAATCAACTTTTTCATCACAGGAAAAACTTTTTGAATGGCATCTTTTTTTCAGAAAACAATCTACTGCACACCTCAACTGAGGGAAAGTACGTTTTCTTCAGGTTGTTTCTGAGAAAGCATACAAGAGACAAAATTGTAGGAACACAAGAAATGCCAGAGGCTTCCATCATACAACCCAGTTTCCACTGCCCTGCTGAAATTCTCATTTGTCTATAACAGGCAACAGAGGAAAACAACAATCGAATACCGTTGTTGCAACTTAATTCTTCACCTGAATAGGTGTGTTTTCCATTTTACGACAACAGAGAATGGGAATTATCCCAAAGATCCACACACATGTTTCTGGGTGCAATTGGGATGAGGAATGGAGGGTGTGGGAAGCTGCCCTTTTTTTTTCTCTTGAACTTGCCTATGGTGTGAATGCAGTGGAGAAGGGATCATAGCTTTCAATCACGCCACCATCCCTCAGCATTTCTGCATGTGTGCTTACCAAACCGCAAACTAGGGCCACTGTACTCTGTAGGAGCAACTTGGAAGCAACTTTGGGACTATATACAAAACATAGGAAAGAAAGAGGTTCAGTTTTGAGTTCTCTGAAAGTGACACAAAATACCTGTCAGCAAACCACACATTTTATGATTTTTGGAACCAAAGTGACAAATTCCTGACCATATTACTGTGGGTGCCATAGAGGCAATTAAGAAGTCATCCAGAGATACAGATTATCACACAATCCTGCTGTCAGCAGCAATCAAAGGCATCAAATACATCAGCAACAAAAAGGATCAGCCGAAGCAGAAGGATCAGTGACATCTATTCATTCCAAACAACTTAAAGAAAGTAAATGCCACAGACAGGCAGAAAAAGAGAGATCTCTCTACATCAAACCGATATATAAGCCTTAAAAACCCCAGAAGGGGTTTGTACTAAGAAAAGCAAAAGCATAGCACTGGCAAGGCAGTCGGTTAGGAGAACAGAAACCTCGGCCACTTGCCCCAAGGGTGCCCAAGAGCTCTAACACAATTTTAGGATGCCAAAAAAAAAAAGGGAATAGAGAACAACATCCATGATATTTTATCTGGTGAAACCTACTAAGTCATTGACAGCAAGGATCAGAGAGGAGAGGAGGCAAGAATTTGCCCTGAAGGCAAAATTTACCACAATTGCCTGCCTTAGGTCTACTCATGTCCTAAGCATTGCTCTAGTTTAATCTCCATAAAATCAGTATGGGCTGCTGAATACTCTGGATTTTGAAAACCATTTCTTTATAAAGATCAAATTGTATAGTGACACCATGTATTTGCATATAGCATAAGTGGAAAAGTCACGAGCAAATAGTAGATGAGTTCTGACATGACTTGGTCTAACAAGCCCAGAAGAAATCATTCTTCCCCTGACTGCATAAATCCTTTGTCTGCAGTGTTGCTGGACACATTGACAGAGCACTATGCAAACTTAACCAAAGGATCAATTCTACCCCAGCCAACCATCTGAAGTTTTTTTTTTTTTTAATGTTGGAAATGGCCCTTTCCCCCATCCATGTTCCCACTTCTCCCGCGCTCCCCCCCATTTTAATATAACTTAAGTATTTCTTTGTAGATGTTTCAACTTCATAGCTAAAGCTCTTGTGGCTTAGAGTAGAAAGCCTTCTCATACCTACAGCTTTGGTTTCCTTAAAGGTATGAGTAATAAAACAGTCTGAGATACAGACATTCAGGATAAATTCTCTTTTGCAAAAGATGAAAAATTCATTCTCTCCCCAGAGCCAAGCTGGAGCAGTCAGGAGTATTCACGTCTTTCTGCTATTAACTCAATTAAGCACGCAATAAGGATCGCTGGGTAAAATGCAGCGTGTATTTGTGTGCATGTAAAATGCAGACTCAAGGAGTCTTAAAATGCCCTTATAAATACAGCAAAAATAGACCAATGAAATATTTTGTAATGACTATTTATGTGTGTATAACAAGTCATTATTTCAATTCTCCGCATCAGGGATTTCTTGTTTCTTTCCTCTGCCCCTTAAATAAATCTAAATAAATTATACATTTAAAAACAGTCTATGCATCTATAACAACAGAAACAAATTTCATTTAACATCCAGCTGTCAAAGCCAGCCCTTCTGTCACTCTTTATTCAAGTCTGTTTTACATAATTTATGTCATCTTAATTATTTTCTTCTCTTTCTGGCACTTAAGGATGAGCCACTTACAGCACAGTCATTTCCTTTGGAGATGATACGACTGTGTGACATGATCGCTCACAAAAAAAAACACACGATGCTTTAAGGTCTCCAGGTGGGGAATTATGTATATGCAGAGCCTATGATGGGACATCACTCAATCTGCATACTACAGCAATAAAAATAGCAGTATATATGCATAATACTGTGTTTTAATGCAGACATACTGTGCTATTAATAGCTTCCCTTTTTACTCCTTTGCAAACAGACGCTGACAGAGTTTATGGGAAGCAGAGGAAGAGAGAATTAGCTCAAACCAGACTCAGAAACATTTTTTTTTGTGTTTTTTCTTCTCCAAAGTCCTCCAAATTAAAAATTTTTAAGCCTCAGCCAAGGTCCTTCCCATCTTCCACCACTCCGTGCCATTAGTCAATTAGTAGGAATTACACACAGAGCTTTAATCACATGTATACTAAAATACGTCTAAAGTAATACAGGCATCACTCTGGAAATATCCCATCCCATTTGCACAGGATAAATAATTAAATTGTTTTAAGCGGTCTAATCTATTAATGCCTGGAGAGGCCTTAATTTTGGTGACTAAATTTCAAGAAGCTACGTTCGTCAATTCAATATAGTTAACAGCCATAAATCAACTTCCCCGCTGTACATGACTAATGAGTTTACTACATGATGAGAAAAGCCAATTCCTTGAATTAAGGTTTCACTCTAAAATGTTCCTCATTCTCCTTATCGCCCAGCACATTTCTATCCTTTCTCTGTCCTCTCCGTGGCCTCCTGAAATATGCAGCAAGGGACCTTCAGAAGTGATAGGCTGGCTCCTGTGAACACGTACTCGCAAGGATGACCGATGCGACTCAGGAAATATTCTCAGTTGAACTGAGCCACTAATCCACAACAGTGCTTTGAATTACCCCAGACCCTCCTGAATCAGGCTCGTGATGCTCCGAAACACCGCAGAAACATCACTGACCACAGCCAACATTTCCCAGGCTATAAATTCACCTGGTTTTGCTCCCTGTGCGTACAGTCTTGTACTTTCCACCCTGCTCTGCTGCTCGGATTGCTTTGCACACCATCTCAAGTTAGTCAGAGCCTCAGCGAAGCATGACCGCTTACTCAAAGCTGAGCTGAAACGGCAGGAAGAGCCTCCGTGCTCAGGGTTTTCACCATCTCAGGGCACATCCCAAGGCCAGGAATATAAACAGGGATTTATCTGCTACTGCTGGCAGAGCCACATACACACAGTCTAGCAAAAGCCAGGGGTTGCACTTCATTAGGAGCTGAAAAGATCAAAACGACTGACCACAGCCACAGAACAATAGCCCTGTAAAATATTAACTTAATTCCATACCGGCTGACCATGCAACCTCAAAGAAATACCCCTCTTTTCCGGTTATGCGACACACCCCACAGAGATAGAGATTGCCTGTTCGGTGCCAAACCTGAAGGCAAAGATAGCCTACCCACCTGCCTCCCGTTACAGTGCTGGTCAATAGGAACTGCCCTGCCTGGTGCTGCTATCCCAGCAGAAGACATTTGCTGATGGAGCCACACAAAGGCTGCACCGAACATGGCAGATCCTCAGCGCTTGCAAATCAGGGCACTCCCACTGCAGTTGGCAAAATGCAGCTCACCTAGACGAGTTCAGGACCTAGACTTCCACATAATCTAGCAAAAGTCCATGCAACCACATTAAAAAAAAAAAAGATACAAGGATTATTTAGAAATTAGCAACAACAGCACAGATTTCTCAGTTACAGAGAAAACACAGTGATCACTTGGGACCAAAAGGACACTGAGAAGCTCCTAGGAAGAAAGAAAAAATCCAGCAGATACAAAGACAGGAGAAAATAGAAAATATTAAAGCAAGAGTTACAGCTTTCTCCGCTGCTTAACTATAAGAAGATGATAATAAAGCAAAAAGCTTGGATAAGATGGAAAAATTTAAGCAGTTGGAAGTCAAAGGCTAAATTCTTGGGCATATGGAGCCAGCTCCCATGGACCCCATTTGCCTACCACTGTCTTACACACCGTGGGCAAAAGTGGGATATATGGTCACAGTGTGAGTTCGTTGATTAGGAGTCATAAAAGTTTGGAGGTGCCGAGCTGAAAGTCACGACACCTGTGTGGGATATTAAGACAGCCATTTCTCAGCATTACGTGTGGCGGAGCAGCACAGGCTTAACTGACATCGAAGGCAGGGCAACTTTCTCGCTTGCTTTGCAGTTTCGAAGAAAAACAAATGACCAATAAGTACATATATTATGAACCTTATCTGCATTTGCTAGTATGCTGCAACACTGTTAACACTGTTTTTAAGTCTGGTTTTAATTCTCTGAAGAGACAGTGAGTTGCTTCTGCTTCCCCTCTTGATTTTAAATCAGTTCTATTCTTTGTGTACGTTAAAGAGAAGAACTGTGAAGTTTCCTCTTTAAAAAAAGGCTGTCATTTGCTATTTTTCTGTGCACGTGTTGCTGTACTTTCTCATATGTACATCCCTCTCTACATATATGCAGCCAACCTAGATGTATATACAAACATGCCAACTGTTGCACATTAAAGAAATGCATATATTGAAAATATCACACTGTATACAGTCTATTTTGGCAATAGCCATCTGTAAGAAGAAACAAGCAGAGAAGAAATACTTAATGTAATCAAACTAGGTTTGTACACTTCTGTCAATCTACAGAAAGAAAGAAAATTTATTGGCTACTCTTTGCTCTGCAAGCAAATTAACCGTTACTTCGATAGCTTTATCCGTACAGAGACACCCAGGCTACATCATATGGCAACCAACTCCAGCAGAAGACTATCTTGCTTTTCAGTATATTTTTAACTGCCGCAGAAGACAGGACAGGCACGCATTTATCACTGTGACAAAGGACACACCCCTGCAAATCTCAGTCTCTCAAAATCTTTGATTTTCCTCTGCCGTCAGGACATTTTTGTACCATTTTGTTCTAGTTAAGACCTCCCCTGGACCAGGTCTGGGTAACCAATGGCTGACAACGGCTCCTGTCACAGCACAGGGATTTCAAAATCACCCAACATTTACCCCAAGGGCCTCATACTCACAACCAAGCACTCCAGCCATTCCTGCTGCCTGTGCGTATGTTTAAATTAGCACCACAACCACGGTGGCTTTGTTTCTCTTCTAGCTGAGCAACACTGTGACCAAAGCCCTATCAGTCCTGTAGATTCCCTCCTTCCTGTAACACCCTTCATAAAATTTGCGATACTCAAGAAGTGACGGACTCTTGATTTCACGTTCCTTTTTCACAGCTGCCTTGCTCCTGCTGAAACAGTGGAATGAAATTATGCATGGACACTCTGCTGAGAATTTTCTTCCTCGTGGAAAAAGAAAAAACGCCCGACGTTCTCAGAATTCAGATCAGAACCAGAAGGGCCCTGATTCCGTATACAAGTTATCAACATGATACACATTTGAAAATCGCGTGGTACTTGCCAAACATGAGGGTGTCACCGTGGGAGGACAGGGATTAAGATGTAACCTTGGGTCAAAAGAGGTTACACAATCAGGATTTCCCATACCAACGGTGAGGAAATGAAATTCATGGTGGAGATGCTCCACTGCTGAAATGCAAGGAAACACTGGAAGAAACCATCATGATTAAAAAACATGAATTAATTTTTTTACGCAGAAGAGCCCCAAAACACAGATTTGGCAGGAACACTCTTCAGACTCACTTATTTATTCATTCATTTTAGTAGCCATGCTTGACTTTGTGAATTATGCTTGATAATTCAAGCAGAAATGTAAGAAAGTACCCAATTCCTACACATTTTAATACATATTCTAGACTCTCAAAAATGAAAGTTTTTGAACTATGTATCTGTTTCTACATGCTTATATATGTGTAGAACTCCAAAGAAGACAGCTGAAAAAGGGAATATTTGTTTTTCATCTCTTAATTATGCCTTTTTTTTTTACCCTTAGTGCATTAATTTGGCAGCTAAAGGTTTCTGCTCTCACTGAACGGTGAAGACAACAGAGCCTCTCGGAGCCCCAGTTTTTGGCACCACCTCACTCCTACTTTATGCTTGAGGCTACTTCCCCTCTGACTGATTCGTAATTTGAATAAGCTTTCACTGAAGACTGTATCAAAACTGCAGCAAGTTAATCTTATTAAACCGTATGAGTTTAAATACTCAGAGCTTGATGTCAGGCAGGCTGTTTCCAAATTTGTATAGTTAAGATCCAAATTAGATCACAAGCAAAACATTAAAAGGCTCTAGAGCCACTTAAGAGTGAACTTCCATTTCCAAAAGAAATTTCTGGACTTTGGGAACCCAGGTTTTGTGCCAGTTCAGTGGGAGTCAGGCTCCTGGCTGCAATGGGTGTTTTTAAGTGTTTTAAACCCTTGAAATTTAAGCAACAGAGAAAGGCTGTTAAGACATAAAGGAATTTACTTCACCTATTGTCAATACCAGCACAAATACATGGACCTTCCTAAAGGATGCTTTTGTTATGGGAGTTTTCTACTCCCACCCAAAGTCTCCTGACAAAAACCACCTTCGGGGGATGCTGTGTCAATTGTGACTGAATCTGTAAGCAACAAGGTGTGTTCTAAGCACTATAAAAGAAAATCTCCATCCTCTTCCTCCACGTTCACTCTTTATAGAGTACTTTTGGGTTTTAAATAATTGACAAGTGTTTATAACTTCAGTTTCACTTCAGCCACCTCTGGGCACAGAAGACCGCAGTCATTAGAAATGGGGGAAGCGGTGACGAGGGTGCAATCCACCCTTGGCTTGCCAGCTCACTCAAGTGCGTGGTTTGCAGCAAAGTAGCTGGCTGCTTAGATCCCCTTGACTTCCAGCAACTTGGTGAGATGACGTACTGGGTGCTTTTGCTGCTTGGATGTCATCCAGGCCACAAAAACGAAGTTTGCAGAGATCTCCTGGAATGCTTCTACCTCTGTGCCGGCTTCAGACACAGCTCCTGTCGCACGCACAGCGTTACACAAGCACCCAGGTGTTTTCTGGATCGAAGACTGACACAACAGGCATTAGACCGTGTTGTTTGGTGCCCAGCTTTAACTCTTTACATCCAGCTACAAGTGCAACTAATCAACTGAAATTGATTTTCCAGAGCTCAGCCTAACCCACTGCATTGAAGGTGACCTATATTCTCCATGTGTATGTATAGCTAAGGGATTTGGGGTTTTTTAAGGTGTCTCAGATATTAGATGCCTGTGTTCAGCTGATGGCAACCTTGCCAGTAATTCAAAAGCAGTGCCAAGGAGCACTTCTGACACAGGCAGATTTCAGATGGTTCCTATAGATTTCTCCCCTGCTCCCTCAAATATCAACAGTGAAGACTACTCATCTGCCTTCATACATGCAACTCTCTGTCAACCATGGGAATATAACTCGAGGTACCAACTTGAGCAGATCTCCAGCCCACCAACATCCCTGATGAGAGCATAGTGCTCTGATACGCACGATTCAGACCCCAGACACCTGCAACAAGTATTATATTTTTTCCAGAACTAACCTTGCTCGCTCCAAACTAATATTTATATTTTTTATATTTTACTCCACATATTTTCTAGTATTAGCATAGAGAACCAAACTTTACTTTCCATCAGTGCTAGCTGGGAACTACTGTAATCATTTAAGAGGAACTATCTCTTCCATGTGACCAAGAGAGCTAATAATTTATCAGAAACAGAAAAGGCATTTTGGGAAGGACGTAATAATATTTGTGTGCTTTGTAATAATCTTGAGTCAAAAGGGACATTCTGCGTAATTCAAAGCCACTTGGGGAAAGGAAGAGAGGAAGCAGGCTTTCCAAAGAGAAATGGCCTCAAACTCTCAAATTTAATCCCCCCAAAATTTTTTTCTCCCTCCTCTGTCCTTTTGGTTTTGCTTAAAACAAAGAAAACCTTCAGCATTTGAGTGAGCTTTACAGAGGCGGGAAAAAAAAAGGCAAGTAATAATAAAAAAATAACATCTTGCCTTTATATAGGTAGATGAAGCAGCCTGAACTGGAATGCTGTACAGCTCATCTTGTCTCAAACGCGGTAACGGGTATTAAAGGGTACTCAGGGAAGAACAATGAGCACTTTCACACACTCATAACTAAAGCCCAAAACAACTCCCGTAAGGAGAAATATTTGAAAGACTCTCGCTTTCTGCCTTGGAGAGCAGGTAAATTAGAAGCAGTATGACAAATGCATACAAGCTAATGAACAGAAATGGAAAAGGTAGCTTGGATGTCTCTGTCTGCAGGCGGAGGAGGGATGGCAATGAAATTAAAACCTGACAAAAAGCAATAATTTTTTCACACAATAAGCTATTATCTTGCTGGACTTAGAGCTCCTGGAAGTCATCATGACCAGGGACTTGATGAGATTTATAAAGGATTTGACCATTTATATGGACAGCAAGAATATAGAGCAAATACAATTAATGCTAACAAAGAAAATCTAGAAAGAATATTAAAAAATCTTGGTCACTGGGGTGAAAGCTCATCTCATGACTATGAAGGATCAGGACCAAAAAAAGCCATGGAAGTGACAGAGACAGACTCTGCCCACAAAGGGATGCCATGTCATAGAATCGGTGAGGTTGGAAGGGACCTTTAAGATCATCAAGTCCAACCATTAACCTACGCTGACAAAAAACCCTTCTAAACCATGTCCCTAAGTACCACATCTACCCTTTTCTTAAACACCTCCAGGGATGGGGANGTAGCGCTGCTTGGGGTTGCTGTGACCAAGCTGGGCAGGACAGGGCATGGGGCCGTACCAGTGACTGCAGGGGGAAACCCTATTTGCATTCTGGCCTCTTCTGGCCAACCCCAAATCATCTCTTCTTTCCTTGCATTAGTTTTACAGTTTTCTACGGTTCTCTTGCCATTACTCCATCTCCCATTCCTCACAGCTTCTCTGCAATAAAGTTTTTCCTTCTTTGTCACCAGTCCTACTCTGGGTAAAAGCACGTAATATATTGCCTACTACCAACTGCAACTCTCAGTAACCGACTGAATGCTGAGGCCGTAATTCAGTCCAGAGGCTCTCCTACTGCCCATAAACTACTCGCTATCTCTCAGTTTACGATGTCAGCAGGACTCCAGCTGAATTAAGGTTTCTGCTGTATATAACTGACACCAATGTATTATCTTATGCATAATGCATAGAAGATGGCTCTAATCATAAATTCCACATCCTGCCCTTCCTTTACATCACAGATGCAGCCCGGCATCTCTTATGCACCCTGCGTACTGATATATTAAAACCTTCTCCTGAATCGTAATGGCAGCAAAACCTTTTCTTGGGTCACTGCTTCCGATAAAAGCCATTCATTCCCTCTTTACCCCAAAGAGACCGAAATAAAATTCATTTCATCCCACTAACAAAACTCACACTTAAATTTAAGGACCGTGTGGAACTGATGATCCAGGAACACTGCCTGTGCCAGTCCGTATTACTGACACTAGCCAGTGAATGATTTGCGCCTAGCACCCATCTTCTGCCTGTTTGCGTTTGGTACCAGCGGAGGGATCACACAGAACGCAAAGCTGCCCTGTGGATGCCAAACTGCAAACGTGCAAAGGTGCGTGAGGTCTGCAGAGAGCGTTTCCAGCCCTGCAGAGAAGTACAGGCGCACACACACACAGAGGGTGTGGTATGAGCCAGCACGGGTTTTACACATCTTGGAACAGAACGCGGAGTTCAAGCTCCAAAGATTCCACAAACTGTGCAGTCAAAAATGCGCTGAATGAAAGCTTTGAAATATCCTGGAGAATAGATAATCCCCTGTGTATAAACCCAATTTTGACCTCAGGCACAGACTAACTGAGCTCTTTTGTACAAGAATAAAGAAAAAAGCAAAAGAAACTGATATAGATGCATTACTTCAAAGTCATCTTACCTCACAGCCCTGTAGCCATTACTTCTAGCCAGAAGACTAACCGGAGAAGGAGCATGCATGTATCTTTCTTTTTATCTTTTTCTTTGTTATCTTAAGATAGTATAAGTCCATTTTGCCCTCATAAACCTTATCTTGCCAATAAAATGTAATAAAATCACTTCATTAAAAAAATTAAAATTTAAGAAAATCAATAAAATTTAATAAAATCAATTAAAGCCTCATGACAAAATGACCAAGCATATGGAGACCAAACCCTGTGATGGCCTCATCAGGCTGTCACATTCAGGTGGACTGAAAATGTAGGAAGACTGAGCAGTAGCATCTTCAATGTTCATCGTTTCAGCAATTTAAGCAGGAGATGTCATGGGCAGCATGCACATGCCTGGCTTTAAACTCTGCTTTTTGGGCACCTCAGATAATACTTTTCATGGTACTAAATTTGTGTCAGCAAAAGCAGAGAACAGTACCCAAGGGCCTAGAGTTACATCTTCCGCAATCACGGTTGCAGGAAGGCTTTCTACGTGCTTGCACCCACCTCCTGCAACACGGTAATAAATGCGGTACACATTTCAAGCGGTGGACACCACCGTCAGCAACGCCTCCAACACTTCCACCCTGGGTACAAATTAGTAGCTGCTGTTCTCAACAAGCCTCAGACGTTCAGAAAAAAACAGATGACAGGAACACGTCTCACATAGGTCTTCTCCCACTGGCAAAAGCTACACGCGGCAGGCTGCCAAGGGCTGGCCAGTCCCTTCCCTCTGACAGGCTGGAGCCAGCCACCTTTCACACTACTCAAGTAATGGATAGAGTAATAAACCTGGATTTTGCCTGCATGGTTTTCAGCACATCATGTGTTCAGCACTTCTGAGGCCACTTCAAGACATGATTTATCCAAGAGGATTTATCCATGTCTCCTCCTTGTCAGTTAAAGCTGAGGGGGAGGGCGGAATAAAATGAAACAAAAGAAAATAGCTGGCAAACTGAAATGGTCTTAGAAAACAGCAATGATGAATTCCTCCAGCTTCGTCCAACCTCCGCACTTCACGGAGGCCTCTGCCTTTTGCCATGGAGGCTGCCAGTTGCACATTCCTTTCTCAGCTCAAGCCTGGATTTTCTCAAACGATAGCGCATTGGAGTCGCATGCTAACAGCAACCAAAAACCAGCAGCCCCGGCGCAACACAACTGTCTATTTATTTATTTATTTTGACTGGGGTGTTTTATAGCTGGCCACAGCTACCAATTGGTACCCGGGGAAGCCTTAAGCATTATTTTTGATCTACAGAGCCTTCCACGGCTTGGAACCTAATTACCTTCAGAAACTACTGCCTCCTCCTCATCTGTTACCATGGCAGCTGCAATCAGCTGAGATGCTTGGGCTGACAAGCCCTGATTTACTAGGGTACCAGGGCAATTCCAGGGTGCTGTCGCTTTCAGAATTTACTCCTCTGCTTGGGTCTGACAGCATTTTCAGGAAAGGAAAAGGTAGGATAAATTAAGACTGTGCAGGCTGGGAAGCAGCAACCTTTTTTTAGAGTGATTCAACAGCTCAGTGCATACCGCTCCACTAGCACTTACTGGGTGGGGTTTTTTTTTAATTACTTTTCTTCTCCACTCCCCTCTTAGTAATAGTATGTCTGGCCTTGTCCCAGGGTCAAGGTGCAGATGAGATTAGTAGACTTTGCTTCATTTTAAAATATCTTTTTGCCTGGTGAGAAAATAGATTGTTTAACCAAATGGTAAGGCTTGTTTTCTAGCCTTTAAAATCAGAATCCAGGGAATATGATCTTCATTATTCCCTGCTTATTTCTACTGGTTACGGAAACTACTGTTTAACTGAAACATTAGTATTTTTTCCATATTGATGCTTTTCACATGGCAATCTCAAAGCACCAGACTTGTGCTTCCCAGCAAGGGAAAAGCCTAGCTTCCCATTGCAACATCCCAGTCCTTCAGAAATGCACTTCCCATGCCATCTGTGTGATAACAAATTTAGAAAAATGATTAGTATCTTGGCAGTCTTCACAAAATGTACTCAGGATGCAGGGGAAGGTGGAGGGGTTCCTACCAAATGGGGCATTCAAGCAACGGAGTCAGAGGTGATGCCAATGTCTAAGTAGGGGGCTGTTTTCTGAGAAATATGCCATTAATTTTGTAGTGCCTGATACAACTGTGCTGCAGTTCAGCTGAAGTCTGATCATTCACTCCTACTGATGGCCTTCTTATTACAGAGCCTCCAGGTCTGCAGCTCTCCTTGTCCTTCGTGTTGTCCCCACGTGCACAAGGACAAGGCACTTAATATAAAAGACTCTATGAGAACATCCCGAAATGAGTATGATCAAAACCAGTGGCCATTT
This sequence comes from Rhinoptilus africanus, assembly GCA_013400135.1. Taxonomy (NCBI): domain Eukaryota; kingdom Metazoa; phylum Chordata; class Aves; order Charadriiformes; family Glareolidae; genus Rhinoptilus; species Rhinoptilus africanus. Next base: position 31,240 of record VXBO01001752.1, on the reverse strand, counting down.
TATGAGTGATTAACGTGAATTATCCCATCTCTAAAATACAGATAACCCCGACTCCTTATTTCCCAACGCAAGAACAGATCTCTGGCATTTGGAGAAGTGTCTTGAAAATCACAGGTGCTGATAGCATCAATAACAGCACACCATGAAATGCAATAATATTACAATCATAGTGGCACTCGTTTCGGACTCCTGCGTTTTTCAGGTCATCAACTAAAAACATTAACAAAGCATAGCCCTTCAGGAAATGAGAAATCTTTGCAGGGTAATGCAAGCTGGTTCGTACAATTTCTTTGTTCTCAGCCACTCTGTGCAAAGTGCCTGCTGCCATCCTTCCAACTACCTGGAGAGTTTGAGTGTTCCTCCTGACATAAAAGGATCAGGCCCTTTGATGAAACTAACTGGAAACCTGAGAGTATCAAGCAGCTGACAAACAGTCTTATGCTCTTAATTGCACTTTTCTTTTTCTTTTTATCCCAAAAAACCAAACTCTAGGTCTTGACCTGCAGGCTTCATCAATGACGCCAGCACTGAAACAACAGGGACAAACCACACAGATTAGCCTTGAACATAAAGGAAACTAGTTCAACTAAGAAACTGGAGCCCAGCAGGACATCTAGTACCTTCCAGCTCTGCCTCCCGCAGAGCTACTAGACATTGTCTCTCTACTCAGCCCGCGGAGAAGACCAGCAGAGCCGCAGCGCCCACTGTCCAAGCCCTGTCCTGCCCTGCACCAGGGCGCTTTCCTGGGGGCAGGCAGCCCCAGGACCAGCTGCAGCGGAGCAGAGGAGCCGCGTCCTGCCGCACTGTGCAGGCTGCACATCCTCCGCTGGAGGAGCCGCAGTTTCTCTATCCTGGGAGCAGTGGGAAGCTTTGGGCAAGAGGTGGCTTGCCTGAGGGACACAAAATGGGTCCAGTGCTCCCCTTCAGGGCAGAAGAGAGGAGAGAGCTGAGCAGCTTTCAGCCCTCGTCCCCAAGCCAGAAGTAACAGCGGCACATAAAAGCTCTGCAACGCTCTACTGTGGCAAAAGGCAAAAGCTGCCCCCTTTGCAAACTGAGCTCTCTGAGTTGCTGAGAGATACACGAAAGTACCCCAGGAAGAGCTTTGCACATTTTCTAGCTTCCATATTTTGAAAAGGCAGAAGGAATTTTACTTTGATTTTGGGAACAGCTGCTGCGACCTGTGAACATTTCTCCCCTGGCTCCTCTGTTATGCCTGCTGGTTTTGTCTTACTATTCCATCCCTCCTTTCCTTCCTCCAGCTTAAGAGCAGCAGACAATGGTTGGGGTAGACAAGGATCCCTTTACTTCTGATATGTGGAAAGCAAAAGGAAAACCTTGATCTTGCCTTTAAGGCAAAAAAATGCAATTGTTCTGTGTATGTGTACCCACATGCCAGCTTTGCTACTCAGACCTTCCCCCCCATTTTAACATTCAAGTTTAAAGCCTACAGGAAGGATAAGGAGCTCAGTAAAACAGGCTGTTTCAAATTACAAAGAAACACAAAGGCGGTATCGAAAGCACACAGTTCTGCTAACATACATGCAAAACCTGATCCCCTCCCCATCTTATTCCTTCCATTGCCTTCAACCCAGGAAAGTACATGGGCAGGTCTTCATTTCACAAAACGCTTAAGCCTAAGAAGCACACGCTGGTTATTTGTCTGAATCAAGGAGGAGGCAACTAAATGTTTAATTCCCTTGCCAACGTTGCAGCCTTAATTTTTTGCCGCACCTTTACAGGGCAATTAGCTCCACTGACTTGTAGTGAAACCACCAGCACGTGAAAAGTAATACACAGATTCTGTCTTTCTGAGCTCGGCATTTCCTTGGTGGAACACATCCACCAAGAAATTCAAGAGAACACGCTGAAAGCTATTTTTCTTTAGGGTGTTTTTTTAATAGACTAAATGGCAGTGTTAACACTATAAAAACAACGGCAACTCTAACGGGAATAGGAGGCTGCTTTCCTCTATTATTCGCAGAGAAGCCCGGCTGTTTGAGCGGATGATACGTTAATTCTGTGGCATAGTTGCTCAAGGGAGGATGCAGCAAAGTCTCCCATGGTACAGTGCACACAGTTTACAATGGGCATGGTGAGAATTTAATTGTTTGTTACAGCCCTTGAAAAGACGTTTCTCCAAAGCAAACATGCTATGAAATACATTATTCTCTAATCATATCAGAGAAACTTCAGTACATAAAGCTCTCTTTCTGAGCTTTTACGGGCAGCTGCTGCTTGAATGCTTGAAGGAAGAGCTGGTAAGTTAAAAAACAAAGTAGGCCACAGAAATTTAATTTCCTATAAAATAGCTCCCTACAAGCTGTTTAAATGTTCTTTACTTAGAGCAATACTCCAAAGATTTTAGAGATTTTTCAGGGCAAGGCTTGCAGTAAGAACTCCTTGTATTCCCTCTGCTCAGGGGGCTCCACAAACACACCATCAGATTTATGCCTTTCCCTTTCAAAATAACCCCCCGTACTCGTCTGCAAAATTAATTTAAATAAACATACAGAAGAAAGGAACATGCTAGCTTAATTTTTACTGGGGCGTGGGGCGGAGTGTAGGGGAGCAATCACTAATATCTGCCATAAATCTGCTCGCTCGCAGCCTCGGCTCACATACTAACATCTCTGTCTCACACATACTTTTCTTCCCACCTTTCCATCTCCCCCTCCCCACAGCCGTGCCATAACGTGTCCGAGTCGGCTGTACAGTGTCGCTGATTAAAAACTGCCAGCAGTAAGACAACTTATTATAAAACCTACAAGGGGACTGTGTATTTATGAATGCAATAATTAATCAATGCATAATAAGCGTGTGCTGCACATACAGTTTTTCTTTCCATACGCAGACAGCTTCGATTACCAGGCCGGTTACATGGCCACGAGGATCTTCAGTTCCCAGTAGCTTCTTCCCCACCCCGCAGCGTTAGCAAAGACAAGCTCATTGTATTAAAGCCTGCCTTCATCTGCAAAACCACCCAAATACTGCTGAATTCATTAATTTTGCAGGTAGAGGCTTTCAGAAGAAAATGGCATTGTAACTGCCACAACTACTAGGCTGTCACAATTCTGCTTTTAAATGACTTTTTCCAGAAGCTCAGCTATAAGGCGTTACTCAGAGCTGCGAGCTGGCAGACTGGTTTGCATCTTAAGAACATATTTCATTTTAATGGTTTTATTTTTAAATTGTTTCAACTCTTTGAATTAATGGAGATTTAAAAAAGAAACGAGACTGACATAAAAAACGCAAGGTAGAGTGTTTTCCCCCTTTTTAACCTGCCTTTTAACTAGAAACGGGTAATATTTTTTTTTCCAGAAACTCAATAGTACCCAATTAACACCACAATTGCACGCTACTTCATGAAAATTGACCATCAAGTGGCTTAAATGCAAAGAGACACCACCCCTTCCTGAGCCTCCTCACTGACAGAGCACCAAGCGAGGCCCCACAGATATTAATATTCAGTCAGTAGGGATGCGTTTTTCCCTTGCAAGAAATTTCCTCCTCAATGGCCGGCTTCTACAGCACCACTTTCTGCCTAAATGGGAAAACAGAGATGCTTTGCCCCAGAGATGCGCTTCCCTGCTAACTCTCTGCTAAGCTGTTTGAGTCTGTGGTGATGGTATCTGGAGTCGAGTAATCACGGTGAGTTTTCATCCCAGTGCTGTGGGCAGATGTGATTACGTGCCCTCCCTGACCGAAGGGCTAACGTTTACTGCAAACTTGCTACATGTGGGGACGGACCAGAAGATTGCAGAGCTCTGCATTTGGCTTGGAAGCTAGCGCCTGGAGAGCACTGCTATGTGTATATATAAAAATATTAATACTTTGTAACGGCACACAAAGGGGATGACATGGTTTTATTCTGCCAATATGCAGAGGATTAAGGATTTCTGCTTGAAGCCACTAACAACCTGAACAGGAGAATTACAGTAATTCCACTAAAACCATGCCGAATCCAAGGGACCAGCTGATGGCACGTTCTTACTCTTTCTGCTTGTCTTGAAAACGTAACCAGCACAATCCCACAAACAGGACTTCAACCAGCTACGCAAGGAGGTTCAGCTTAAAGGCTGGGCTTATAGGAGCCATATGCAACGACAAGGACATTTTTCACAAGACCCCTCAGCATTTTGAGATCTAAGTTCTTGATGCAGAGCAATTCTAAAGGGAGCTCAAAAACAGCCATTAGCATATCAAATATAGACAATCCTCAGGCTTTTTTTTCTATCGCTCGCACAACTCCATTTTTAGTGCAAAGTATCTCACAGAAAACAATAGCAAGATACTCCAATTAAAACCTTGCACTGCTTTACCCATTAGGTCACCATGCAACATTGCTATCATGACTTCAATTAGCAACACTTTGCCTATATCAATACCATTACTAATACCCTAAAATACTACTTTCTATTACTATTTAATTAACAGCCAAAACTAAATAATTATTCACATGTAGTTATTAGGAGAAACGTATTGAATGCAATCACTTGTCAAGGGCTGTGACTTAGGAATCCTTCCCACAACACTTCTTGTGCCAGAAAATACCCTGAAAAATTCAGCAACAGTTAAAGGCTCTCCATAACCAGGATACCTCTCGGTTGGAATAAACTGTTAGGCCCTGCCTCTCCAGTATAGGAGTCTGTCTACATGGAGCATATCACAGATACCATTTCCAGATGCAGTAGCCACACTTAACAGCAATCGTTATTATACAGAAATTTAGGAAGACTTCTGGAAAACCAATGGGAGTTGACTGGCAATTCTGAACCACCCTAAAACTAAGCCTGGCAACACGATGAATGATAGAGACTTTTCTTTGTATTTTGAAAAATGTAAACGTTCTGAACACAATTTTTTTTCTTTTTTTTTGCACACAGCACAAAAACCAGTGAACGTGCATTTGAGAAAGACTTCATGTTCATTCAGAGCCTTGATATTTAAGAATGTCAGAGGCAAAATTGGGAGACAGTGAGTATCAAGATGACTGATTAGCAGTACTTACAGCAAGTGTTATTTATATTGCGTGGTGCTAACCAAACTCTGCTAACCCCACAGTTTAGCAGTGATAGCTGTAATTCTGTGCACATACATACAGACTAAGCACCCGCATTTTCTCATGCAAACACACACACAAACTGGTGTGTACATACCGGATTAAAAAACCAACAGTCAGCAAACAAAGAATATTAAATGCTATACCTTTGAGTCATAATCTTATAGGCATCTGGCAGATAACAGCGGATATTCTCCATCTGAGCAGGATCAGAGTCACAGATTTTATCATCAGTCCTCCCGTAGTTGGCACTTTCGATCATGATAACATCTGTTCCCGGGCAGCGAAGCTCTATGGGGTAACTCTCGCAGGACAGTTCCCTTCGGACTACAGCCATGGGGACCGGAGCACGGCTGAAAGCTGCAAGGATTAACACAGAAACACAGCAAACATTTACTTTCCACACTGAGGCTAGGATTAAAAGCAGAACAGCGTTTAGCAGCAGGTTTTATCCATGTGCTGTACTGAGATAGTTTTGGTACCATCGAGATACTGTCTGCAGAAATAGGGTCTGATCCCCCACTTGCTGGCTGCCCAGAGAAATCACTTCTCCACTCAGAGACTTGATTTTCTCATCTCAGAAATAAGCTAATGATCCCTTTTATACAGGACAGGGCTTTAGAAATCTCCCATTGAAAGAGGAACATAGGAACTATGGCATTGTTATTACTTCTACTTACCAGGTAAAAAGCTAGTTGGCTTTGATATATAAAATTACAGTCCTGTGTTGTGCCTGATCAACTGGGGAAAATTTTCTGTCAACAAGCAATGCAAGCACCAGGATCCCACCTGCTCAGCAAGATTGCATCTGTCCTACTGCAGATGTCATAACATCTGCATTGCTCTCTGTCCTTTTCTTAGTCCGTAGAAAACATGAGCCTAATGGCTCTTGCTGTAGCCTGCAGCATGCCAGGGGATGGCCTGTGGGTTCTGGCAACCATCCTGAAGTTTGGGGCCTGCAGTGATATTTTCCATGGAAAGGCCAATATATGAGACACCGGGTGATTGAAGTTCAGTCTCAGCTTTGCATCGGATTTGCCTGGATGTTCAATACTGTCACTGACTTGTAAAGTTAATTTAAAGAGCTCTCAGAAATCTTACCTGTTTTAAAAGAAATCCATGCTACAGTTTGCAAAAAAAAAAAAAAAAAGAAAAAAAACACGCTTTGAGATGCCTTGAAATCAAAGCACTAAAGTATCAGTAAATAAACTCACATAACAACCAATAATATTTCCCATCTTTACAGCCTTTTTGATCCAAATATCTTCAATAGCCTGGCAAATGTGAATGTATTAATCCCTCAAATACCCCTATGAAGGAGCTATGCGTCATCATTCTCCTCTTAGACGCAGAAGCGTTATGCAGCTTCCAGAAGATCTCATGGGGAATCACAGTGAAGCTGGGAACCAAATACTTGTTTTCCAGCCAAGCGCACCAGCCACGAGCTGAAACAAAAGCCAACCCCTTCCCTTCCTTATTCCACAAGCATGAAAACTTACACTGAAAAGGTTCCAAGTGGTAGGGATGATGTGCTTTTCTGGCTCCATTTTGTACTACTTCCAACCACAAAACTCAACATACAAATGTTGAGTGACGGTCACAGAGCAGTCAGAGAAGGTTGAACCTTCTAACAGACCCAGAGCCCATCTGACACCAAGCATCTTTCAACAACTCACCTTTCCCCCGGTCTCATTAAGAAAACACCAAAATACCCTTCCCAAAATCAAAAATCCCTTCCCATGCACTGCTGTCTTGTCCCACAAAACTTCCACAAGGTACACGTACACCAAATTTGCTTATGGAAATGAGAGCATACTGACATTTCTCGGTATACCCCTTAACTGTATCAGGGCGGCTCTATCCGTCTGTCTGGCAGGCAGCAATCCAAAACATTACTCAAACTTCCGTGAAGCCTTCTATTATTGTCAGTTGTCTCATTTAGATTTGTATTATTGGGCAGATAAACATTCCCATTTCTGTAAATTTGCAGGGATTACTCTAATATCAGATCCTTACTGATGTGCCAGATTGTGGACTAATTGACAAACTCCACAGACGGGCATGCATTTACTCTTGAATAATAGCTTCTACAATTAGCATAGCTTTAGGGTTTGCATCATGTAAGACATTCTTCTTCCCCAAGACACGAAAACCAGTTTTGCCCTGAGCTCACATTGCACCATACATTTGTGCAATGCAGTAAATTCTTACTTGTGACCAAGCTCTCCTGTTACAGAAGGAGAGAAACGAGGAGGACAAGCATGAACCTCTGAGATGCAACACCTTGTTCTTACCCTTGGCTTTACGCCACTAATCAATGACAAGGTGAGTGGAGAAAGGATGGCACATAGAGGCAGCATTTGGTCAAAGAGATAAGCCCATCAGAAAGGCAGAGTCGGCAAAGCCTAGCAATTTTAGCCTGCCCTACAAACAATATCAAGAAGTATTAAGTCTGCTTAAAAGGATCTGCCCACAGAAGCGCCAGCAGCAGCCCCTGCTCTGCGAAACAACAGACCCTGTGGCGACAGCGGGGGAGTTTATATTGTCCTGCCTCACCTTTAGCATTCACAGGCCCAGTGCTGACCAGAAAACTTCTGATGCCAGGCTCCTGATTTTGGAAGAGAGCTGTGGTCAGCTCTCTTTTCAAGCCTCTTCTGTACTAAACCTGAGCAGATTGGCAACGCAGGAGGCAGAAGGTTTCTAGCAGCTTTTGGCAGAACACTCAGGCCAAGTGCCCTCCCTCCGCCTGCCATGCGCTTAGAGGACTCCTACTCACTGCAAAGAAAATGGCAAAATGAGGTTTACAGTAAATATTAGCTGTTTGGGGCAATGGTTTGGCCCAGTTCTTGGTCAGTTTGGGTCCTTTTCTCTTGAAGGCTAATGTGGGCTACAGATCGGCAAAGACAGTTGCTAATACTACTTTACTTTTTACAGGTCCCATTATAGAAAACAAAACTCAAACCTCTGACTCATATGCTTCAGAAAGTATATTTTTGCTGTTAATTCCTATGCATTTTCTGCAGTAACTATTCTATATTGTCAAAGAAAGCAGACATTAAACACATGATAGTTGAGGAAAACCCCACTTAAAATCGCAGAAATTAATTGTCTGGAAATTCACTCGTACAAACTTGGTGCATTTGTCAAACAGCAATCCTGTACATAAGCAGCTAATCTTAACTCTCATGTTTTCTTGGAAATAAGACATTAGGAACTGCTACCAGCAATATGGCTTTATTAAATCAGAAGTTCATATGAGGCCAAAGATAGCATCCTAATCTCACAGCAACTCCATCAACAGTCATGATGCAGTACTTCAGGCTTCTGGTGGAGGATTTCACAGTTAATATGAAAATACAGAGGTTTAGTAAAAGCTGTTAAACATGTTTCTGTACCGAGTGTGAGAGCACATTTCGTGCATCTTGGGCATCTCTTCTGTACATGAGACTTTTCAGCACTGCTCTACTAAAACTGCACGAATGCAATTTTACCCCCCAAAAACCCAAAACCCAAACCAGACACCCCTCCCCAAAAATAACGGCTCATGCTCTACTTCCCATTGAAGAAACTTTGGACGGATGCAAACATTTCTAGATGTGGCTTTCTGTTTACTGGAATTCACCTTTTTGTTTCTCACGTAATCACTCAACCGCTCACCATTAGAAGGGCAGCTTTCGCTTACAGACGCCTCACTGTGGTATCATGGAATCAACATTTATTTCCTGGATAAATGGCATAAAAGAAATGTGACACTCTGGATAAACTGTAGGAATAACTGAATACTGTAATACAACATGACAAGAGAAAGCAATGGCACGTGTTTTCCATCCTGCCATCCTCCGATTCAGTTGTTCTGCATAGCTTTTTTTTTTTTCTACCCCTATAGCTGCAATAAATACTCCAAAAGGGAGATTAGAGGTCGGCTGTTTATCTCCTTGTAAGCACATTTCTTGATGTCGCATTCCTATATGATAATCTTAAACATTTTTACTGGTTTTCCTGTGAGGAGCAAAGATTTTTTTGCTTTTTGCTATGAAATAAGATACGCCAAAGCCCATCTGTGAAATACACAGCACGAGTGTATTCATTCATTAATACACTTCTCTCTTCTCTGAGCAGCTCCCCATCTTTGCAGTCTCTCACTGAGCTCCTTATTTAATCTTCTAAATAAGTGACCTAATTGTTGGCTTGAAGTAAAGAGGAGCTGATGGCTGCTTACTACTTTGGAAAACAGGTGTCTTTTTCCAGGATCCTATGTGCAGGCAGCCATCTAAATACAGACGGCAGAACTTAAAGATTTTGAAAAACACTCTTTTTTAACATTTAAACATGTGCCAACTTGAGTTTTCTAAGTGCAGCCATTTAGTGGAAAATCATCCTCCTGAGCTTCTGCAGGGCAAAGTGAGAGCAGAGGGTGAAACGGCAACAGATAATGACAGGATTTTATCTGGGCGATTTAGAACTTCTTTGTCTCTGCTAATTTCAGGAGCTGGGAAATTAAGTAAGTCATCAAAATCTTGTGCTTTTTCTCCCCCTCGCTTTTGACCTCAGAACATAATTGCCTCTTGTCATGCCTGCGGGGCATGGGCTTGTAGTTATCACTGTGTGTTTAATCAAATGCTGAAATAGCCTTTAAATTACGTGTCTTCTTGGCTGCTAGAGACTTGTTGAGCGCTGTTACATTTAGAGGCATGACGGTAGTAGATGTACTTTTAAAAGAAAAGTGTGGGATGATGCTTTTAATTAGGTTTTATATGCAATTTTCCCAGCAAAACGATGTTCTGGCTCAGAATTTTCAGAGTGAAATTCGGTGCATATTTAAAGGCGGTGAAACAAAAGCTGGAAATGTAGAGATAATTATTTTCACAAGCTCTGCGCATGATTTGGTCTGCCCAGCTAAATACCTGACTTACCGTTCCCAAAGGGAACACAACATGCTGGGGGGAAGAGGCTTCCTACTACTAATTTGGAGGAATGCTTCTGCGTTTGTAATTTCGCAGTACTTACTATTCCCACAGTTCACCTTGTTGCAAAAAAGGAAAAAAAAAAAATCCGAAAGCAATAATAAAAAAAATCCCCCCTCTCACCTTATTCTGAAGCCTATTCAGGTACGGGTATGAGCTGAAATCCCTTTCAGGCACCGAGTCAATAGGCCTTATATGGTTCTGTCACTCCCTGAAGAGAAGCACATGCTTAAGTGCTTTTCTAAATCAGGGCCCTACTTTTCCCTATTAAGATATAAAGTCTCATTAGTGCATTCATTGCAGTGTGCAAACATAGCTCAGTGCTTCTTCTGTCTCCCTTTTCCTTAATCCAAATTATACCTGGCCTCTGATTTCAACAACAATATTAGTAGCAAACAAAAACTCAGGTTAAAGGTAGTGACAACAAGCATTTATCCAATGTGTAATTCTCTCACTCCCCGGTATTTTCATTGCTCACAAATATCAGTGTAGTTCTGTGAAGCTTAAAAAAACCTGTTTGGTCCGAACTTCTTTGAAAACTTGTCATTAGTATACAAATATGGAAATACTGTTCTCTCTCCCCCACTTCTTTACATATGCTGACAACAAATTAAATAGCAAAGAACTCGGTGTCTTTTCCAGGGGGAGAGGGTGGAAAAACCCTTCTTCTACTCTCAGTCTGCAGAGGGGTTAAAGGTGCATCCTACAGACGATGGCTGGTGCCAAGACATCTCAGCAAACGCTTGCAACATCCATATGCAGTTCCCCTGGGGAGGAAATGAAGACTGAAGGCAGCCAGTGTGGCCAAACTGCTGGAGCCATCAGCAGTGCAAGGCTGGAGCTGGACAGTGCTGGTCTCCACTCCCCGCTCTCCCCTCTGTGCCTCAACTGATTTCTCTCATCTATAAAAATGTGAAAATTATCTGATCTCCTTCATTAAGCACTCCAAAGGGAAAGGAAGAAGAGAACTAGATATAATCCTCAGAAGGTGAGGAATGTGGCTTCAGCCTGGGCTTCTCCATGTGAATCAAACACCCACATCCCCCCAGGCTATCTCAGACTTGCTTTCTTACTTTATAGAAGATATCAAAACCAATTTCCAACTTTCCTTTGCGCACCTTCACCAGAAGCAGTGATCCCCCTTACCCAGCCAGCTATGAACAGACTTCACAAACTGCGGGAGCATCCTCTTATATGGTGGGATGGAGCATACAAAAAGAAGACAGAAGAGAAACACAATGTTCTGCAACATCCCAGCCATGGCAACCAAAGAAAAGCTAAAAAAACCCACCACCTCACACCCTTCCCTCTGCATTTCATGTGGAGGTTGAGGTCAACTATCTTATGGTTCCATAAATTACTTAATTTACCTCCATTATAACACTCCAATGACACTTGCTAGGGATTTGCTCGCAGGTTGTCTGAGTGAAAATACAGTAGATATTCAGCAGCATGTTTCTATCAGACACCCTCCCCCATGATGAAGAGGAGACACAGGAGAAAGGTGTAGTAAACACAGAGGGGTATTTCTATAATGGCTGCCAAATCCACACACAGACAGCCCGTTTTCCAAGGTGACACAGCCAAAGTTGCAAACAGGAGCACAACAAAAAGCCTGGCCAAGTCCCAAATGTCACACCTCTGAAGCAAGCCTCTGCCCCCAACCACCAGCCTTCTGGAAAGTATCTTTTATTTCCATGGCAGACCTCCTTCTTCCACATTTCTAGACACTCTAGAGATCAGATCTCACAAGGGTGCTGTAGAAACAACTGGTCCTTTCCACCACCCACGGAGGCCTAGAAAGCCAGAGGATTAAGCACCAAACAGCTACATCCTGGGGTACTTCTGCTGCTCACGCTTCGTACCACTGATATTCCTCATCTCCTTGCCATGCTTAGATGATAAATACCCTTCTTCTCTCCCCTTACTCTCCCAAACCCCAGCTCAAACTATGGGGAAGCTTTTCTCATTCGTAAAGACTACTAGATTCTCTTAGACTATGGTAAGTATTAGATTAGCTCTTCCTATAGGGATAAAAAGAAAATAAATTTACAGATAATGGACAAAGAGGACTGCTGGAAGACCACCAGAAAGAGGAAAGAACAGTGAAGTGGATGCATTTGCACCTAAGGATGGGTGCTCATGAGAGAAATGAGTCATTGCGAGGCCCGTGAGGAAAGGGGATGAAGTGATAAAAAAGCAAGACCGTGGAAACCAGATGGTAACTATGGATGGAGCAGTCTGACAGTAGGAAGCGACTGAGGACATGTAAAGGGAGAGGCAAGATGGCAGGCTGGCCCAGGGAGACATGGCATTGAACTTAACCAGACCTGCACGACAAAGCACTGCAACAGCAGCATTGTGCTTTTTCTTTCTATTTCTCCATTCCCATCTTCTTTCTGGGACTCATGGGCCGCTGCCTCGTTAGTGAGAAACACTCTGAGAACTGCAAGAAGCGTTTCTTTCAACGAGTCCTCATCTTCACAAATGCCCCGCGTACAGAGAGGTGAACACCTCTGCAGCTAATGCTCACCCCAGAGCACACTGCAAGGCAAGGCGTCACCGAGCGTTACCCTCCACGCTGCGGAAGAGGCAGTGGTCCAGGGTAAGCCCACCTACCAGGTCGTTATTGTTGAAGGGAGAGTGGGTCCTGCTTCTCCCCCAGCCAGGCCCCCCTACCTACAGCCACGGCTCAGGTGCTGGACCTGCACCCGGTTCTGCTGGTCCCTGGACCCCTCCATGAGGCAAGTTAACTCAGTAGTCCAGCAAGAAGCAAAACTGGCTAGAGGAGGGGAAAAAAAAAGAAGTTTCTGCTGGGATGGCAGAGTTGAATCAGCTCAGAAAAGGTTAGCTAAGGATATGGAAAGGAAGCATAAGATTTTTGGAAGGAAGTGAGCCTGAATTTAATGCGCTTTTCAAAAATACATGACAACCTACCTTCAAATCAGAGGTCAGAAGCACAGTCCCAGCCTGAGCTAAATGTCACTTAAATGAATTTAATTAAAGCAGAAGCAACAAGTCGAGAACAACAGACAAATGAAACACTGTCTCCAAGGGGAAGGCTGAATGCAAATACATTAATATTTAGGCCCCGTCACGGGAAAAAGCTATTCCCAACTATCTTTTCCTTTGCAGTGGATCATCTCATTTGTAACGAAAGGCACGCACAAGAAGATACTCAGATATGACTGCTCTTTAAATTCACAGGCTTCCTTCATGTGAATTAACTTTCAAATGTAGGAAAAAAGTGCACAGATAGGGAAAGTATCTGCAGTTAAAGCCCTGCACTGCAGTGCATAAGATGTATAACCAACCCTATGCTAAACTTGCCCTCCAGCCTAACAGTGACATTACTTAAAATACAAGGGTTACATATCCTGGTCCATAACACGGAGACATTCATGTTCTCAGTAGAGGAGGCGTTAGGTTCTGTGCCATGGGGACCAGTCCTTTTTACAAATCCACACACCACAAAATCGCACTGGGGCCTTCAATAAAGAAAATCATGCCATTAATTACTTACCCGACTCACAGTTACTGTTGTTACAATAGACACTTAACTATCTCCAAAAAAAAAAAAAAACAAACCCCAAACACTACCAACCAAACCCAAAACAAAACAGGCAAGCTTTGACTTTGACATTGCTGAGCAACCTTGAAGTCTCAAATTCAATGCAGCACGAATTAATGTGGTGAAGCAAGTAGCATTTGAGTAATAACAAAATTCATCCTGTTTTAAATTAGTTCACTGTAGCTTTTTATTGTAGCCAAAAGTGAGGTTAATTGTTTAATCTCATATAGAAACTTCTTATAAACCACCATAGTAGGTATAGTCATAGGGGCAGTTAGATAAACTAATATAAAGGGTTTAGCCTAAGAACATTAAGAAAAAAGAATTTGTTTACCATTTTTGGATTTCATACTAAATCATAAGTTCATTTAATGTGACACTTTATTATTGTTTCCATTTAAAACACTATCTTAAATTCTTACCTTTGCTAAAATAATGCACATCTGGAATAACTTTCCTGTTACCAGGAGAGTTTTTTTAGGTATGTCATCAGAATGGCCTTCGATAGGATTTAGTGATACCCCCAGATGGGTATTGCCCAAATCCTGAGGATATGCTCTTCTCCATCATTTGTACCTCTGTGAACTGGGAGGTGGCAGTCCTGAGCTACAGGAAGCAGGACAAAGACAGGCTGGAGGAGACCAAAACCCAAATGCATCCTCGAAAGTCAGAGACAGTGTGCCATGGAGGGTGGCCACATGCAACAGAGCCCAGATGTGACTTCTATCTCACCATAGGACAAAAAAATAGGCAGGGGGGAACAATAACAAAACCCTAAAATCAACAAAAAAACCCCCCAAAACCAAAATCCCAAAAGTCAGGGAGAGATCCAGTGAATTCAGTAGGTTCAAAAATCCTTTTAAGACATGTCGGATGTATTTGGAGTTTTGTTGAAGAGCAGAGTGACTGCAAATAATAGACTCCTACTGAGTAACACCTCCTCAAAGTTAAAGTTTAATTTTGATTTACAGTTCCCTGAATAGCCTCTGAAGGGGAACATTAAAACTCTTGTAGAAATATCTGCATTATTAAAGAAATGATGAACAGCAGAGTGAGGACTACTTTGGGCTGTTTGTGGACTTATTTACCGGAGCAGTAAATCTATTTTTAAGTTTGCATTGCCCAGAAAGGAGAACTGTGAGAAACCTGAAGAGCTGCCCAGAGAAAAAGCCAGGCAGGCAAAAGAGAAGAATTTCTTCTCAAGTATTTCTCCTCAAGTACGAGCCTGTCATTCAAATACGTGTACAAAAATATGGAGTTTCAAATATTTATCAGTTAAACAAATTGCTTTACATTACTGAAGACCAAGAGTGACTCCTTTAGAGTTAATTTTACAAGAAATTACCCCAGACCATGAAGACTAGCCGTCTTCAGTAAGTACTATGGCAAAACTGTAGATCGTCGAATAAATAACTGTGATTTTTCTTGGTGGTTTAGACATCACAGCTCCTTTGAGCCTCTGCCATAAATAACAACAGAAAATTTGTTCTTTCCACTAGCCATAAGTCCGTGAAAGTTTTACAGAGAAGCTTGAGACTGGCTTTAAGATCTTGCCTCCTCCCAGAATTGCAGTCCCTTATACATTTTTTTTTTTTGTATATTCACACGCACTTCTACAAATGCATGATATATATGTAACAGGCAAAATGGAAAGTGTAGTTTTCTACATGGCAAGATGAAATATGGGGTGCCCTACTGAGCACACCTTAAAGGTCACTGATTTTTAGAAACCAGTGCATGCTTATCAGCAAGATCTGTGAGTAATCTACAAACACAACCCAGTCCCCAGCTGCTGGATGAGGATTTCCATAGCATGGCATCTATAAGCTCCATCTCAGAAACAGAGGCATGAAATCAACAATCCTTTTTGCTGATATGCTAACAAGAATTATAAGTAGGCTGCGGCAAGCCATTCTTTGCAGCCTTCTGAATCATGACTCTCCTCAAACCCTGTGACGTAACTCCCCTCTGCCCTCAAAAGATCGAGGATTTCACCTCAAATATACCATCAGCTAAAAAGAGCATTGCAGAAGCATACACATTCATCTGAACGGTGGCCAACTTTATTTACTTTCCTCCCAATCATAAAAATAAAGAACAATAGGAGAATTAAATTTGGGGAACGAGCTCAAATGCGCACACTTGCTCCAGGTGGAAATACATTTCAAGTAAAAGCAGATTTTCAGGGAAATTACATAGTTTTGCCTGCAGATACCCCTTCTCCTCAGTGGAAAATACCAAAACATTAAAACTAATGAATTAAATTAACTCCACAAAATGGTTCACTTACTAGGAAACACAACTAAAATCCTGAGTGATGAAGTTTCCTATTGCACCCACCTGCTCACAGCAAACACTGTGGCTAATCATTTTTCCACCTAATGCCAGCCTGTGCAAAAATTGTTCCAGAATACCCTGTAAACATACATACGTGTGTATATATAATACACATATACATACAGCACTGCCCATCTCAAGGTAAGCCACAAAAAAAGCTGAAATAATGCTCAGCTGTAGGCTCTCAGAACTGCTCTGAAGAGATTAACTGCTCCCAGAGTCAGGCAAATAGCTCTGCAAAAGAGCAAAGAGCTCCTGGGCTTCCTACTGGGGAGGCGATGCTTATCCTGCAGCACCACCAGGACTGCTATCGCCAACCCAGGGCGGCTGGGGCAAGGCAGCATGGCCAAACTCGCCTTACCACATTTTTATCTGCAATAAATGCTCTGAATCCTGCCCTCCACACCCCACAATTTCAGTTTACAATAACCAGGGGACACCAGGATACACGTTTCCACTCATCTTCCACTCCAGCCTTCAAAAGTGGTTAACAACAGTCTAAAAAGCATTTTTTAAAGGCAGCAATAGAAACTATAAATAGTCACGGAGATATTGTGCTCAGTAAAAAAGCAACCCAGTACTGGTTAAAAGGCGACCCGGTTTTATGAAAGTCCCTACAGCGCTGGCTATCATGATTTATTACTTGTCCTGTGGGAAAGCATAGGGGTCCTTCACAGACACCTGTGCACAGGACTGAATAAAAAGAGGGTCTGTGCCCCAAAGGACACTTTAAAGAGAAGAGGAAATACCTGCAGATTAGAGACAGGAACCACGGTGGCACAGAAAAGGACAGCCATGCAACACAGGTAACAAACAGATGCAGACACTACACTTGAAGGCATAACGCTCACCAGTTCAATGAAAATATGGTTGAGAAAAAAAATTGTCAAACTTGCTTTAGGAAAACACCACTACAAACAGCTATGATGGATGGAAGGGTTTATTTTCCTCCTCCTTCTTTCTTTTTTTTTTTTTTTTTAAAAAACCCACAATCACTAATCTTGTTTCAAATTCTCCTCCTCCAAGAGGTAGATGAAAGAAGTAAATCTTCTGCTGATCTGTCTGGCAACAAAAAACAGGATCTAATTGTTCAGAGAGAGATATCAGAGCTAAAGGCAAAGATAAGTTTTCAATGAAAAAACCCGATGAAATATTCTATCCCTCCTTCCCCTATAGAGACTGGATCAGAAAGAGCAGGACTTTTCAAGCCCCAGACAAGAGAATGCTGCTGGGACACCAGAGGATGCCCAGACAGAGAGGAGGCCCTTGGAGAACTGGGAGGCCAGAGTTAATCAGGCACGCTGGGCACTGCAGCTCAGCCACACAACAGCATCTCACCCAGTTTCCTTGATCAGGGAGAAGAGACACGGGATCCAGCACCCCCAGCTCAGCAGCCCTGTTGGAGAGGGGAGGTTTAGGAGACCTCAAATAACACTGACCTTAGGCTTAGAGAGTATCCAGGCTTTGACCTCCCAGGACTGGAGATGGCCAAGGCTGCTTCACTCGGATTGCTTCAGTGTGGCAGACGGGTGAGGTTGGGGTGCCATCGCATCCAGGGCAGGACTGCCCAGGACCCCAGTCCATGGGTACCCCCCAACAAGACTGGGAGGCAGACCCACCCGGCACTGACCTGCAACCCTTGCCAAACCCTTCTGTTCATTTCCTCCCTAGAGGTTTCTGAAGGATTCCTCTGAGTTGGAAAAAGCACCATGGAAATGTTTCCAGAGAATTGTTTCTGGGAGATCATTAGTTAAAATTCTAATGTAATTATGTTACAGTACATTTAAGTGCGCTTTCTAAATAGAAACAGACTTTTATCTATCAAAGGATCCATTTCAAGCACTTTTTTCTGTACCTATAATACCCATTTCCTTCTATACCTATTTCTAGCATTGTTCTTCTAGAGTTATTTATACTTCACATCTAGAATTTTCTGCGTTTTCTAAGAATAAAATTGTTGCATATTTCCATTATCGTATGTTTGCTGTTCATATTCAAGGAAAGCATTCTGCTGTCAACTGCTTTTCAAGGGCACTTTTGGAGCATGAGGAAAAACCTTTATAAAAGAAATCAGACTCTTCTTGTGGTTCTTCCATGCCCCCTATTATTGCGTAATAAAGCACCTCAAAATGAGAAGGGTTAAAAAACTGTTTTTGCAGGGGCTGGGAGGAACTACCTGGGCAAACTACCAAAGGTCACTGAGCAACTTTGATGTTGAGCCCATCCCCTCTAAAAAAATAAAGTAGCTTTTGATGCACTGCAATATTTGCCCATACTTGCTTTTGGGTGGAGAGGCTAACACATGGGAGGTGGTGGAGGGTTACCCTAAGACCCCTAACTCAGATAAGGAATGAGGAAGAGCAACTCCTAAATATCTCTCTACAAGTTTTTTCATTGCCTTACTATTAGGGAATTACATGCTGGAAATCTCATGCAGTGACTGAAAAAACCAATACAGTGTTGATGCCTACTTTTGACCATAAAAAAAATCAAGGAAATTTTAGTGAGACTGCCTCCGGGTAATTTTATATAGGACACTGTTCTAGCAAATAAGTTGATAACAAACAAAACAAACAACAAAAAAGCACAACAAAAAAACCTAACCAAACCCCAGATGCCTAAGAGGAAGTAGCAACAAACCAATTTAACTTGGAAAGTAAAATAAGATCACAGTCCTGACGGGTAACATATATAGTTATGGGTTTTACCCAGTATAGCTCCTCGTAGATTAAAATATTCCACACAAAATTAAACTAAAATAAAGATTTAAGCTTAAAAATGCAGACAGTGAACTGAGAAATCTGTTTCCAGAAGACAAAATCACTGACTCTGCAATCATGAGCAAAAGCTGCTTTTATTAAACAGCCTACCTTCACTTAAAAAAAAAAAAAAAAGAAAGGGGAGACAAAGGCAGCAATGTAGTTAACAAGTACAAATTACAGTTTGGAAACACAAATATGCAGTAATAAAAGCTCGAAATACACATGAAGTAACTGTGGACCATCAGACTAAGAAAAATGATGCTTGCAAAATGTTTAAAGCAGCAGCAGTATTTTTGAAATGGTAAGGTGTAGGGGTCAAAGACAACCAGCTATCAAGCACAAAATCAACACCTTACAAATATGCCATAACTCATTCCGATCTGTACTTTGAAAGAAGCAAACAGATGTATTCATAATCCACAGCGATAAAGAGGTGGGGTTTGTCCTATCAGAGATTAGGAAAGATACAATAGCTAACAGCCCAATATTTTTCATTCCGCAGAATTAGATATCTTCTATCTGGAAGTTTCAAAAAAACCCCACAACCCTCTTAGGAATGCCTTGATGTTTTTTAATGCGATCTGTGATGCTAGCACATTACTACTAGTAAGCCTTGAAAAACAAACAAACAGAAAAGGCTGTAAAACCAGAACACAGGTCCAACTAAACACGGAAAAAATGCGAGCTGTTGCTTCTGAAAAAGTAATATAAATTTGGAATTGCCACCCCAGCTGAACCATTTCTGGAAGTTCAGCAAGAACCTCATCAGTCCAGTATCATTCAACACACTTCTTGACGATCTGAAAGAAAATAAACTCAAAGCTTGACAAATTTGCAGTCGGCGCAAAAATTGATGAAATGTTAAGTAATGACATGGACCTTGTTGGTTTTGCAGATTGATCTATACGCCGTCTGAGCGGACTGTGCTTTAACACAGACAAATACAAGTCCACATAGGAATACAAAAAGTGCTCATTATGTGAGACTACAGCCTCGCAAGCAGTCACGCCGAAACAAGAGTCTTCTCATGATTGATAAGAATTTGAACGCTACCCAGTGGCTCAAAGGGCAAACACGATCTCTGCGAGTATTAGGAGGGGAATAACAAGCAGAACTGGGAAGATGAAATTGCCCTGCATATGGTATTAATGAGTCCATTACCGGAACACGTACATTGTAGTGTCTATACTTCAAAAAGATTGTTGGAAACTTTGAAAGGGCTTGCAAAATAACTTAAGAAAATTTAATAAAAAAAGAAATTTTAAAAAGTGTAAATTTGGAAAGCCAGTTTTACAAGTGAGACACCAAAGCTGCTTAGTCTGTTTAACTAGTCCAAAACACCATTGTAGTCTGCAGGTATCTACAGAAGGTAGATATTTCTTGGAGTAGGGGGCTCTTCAATCTAGCAGAAAAAGGCACGCGAGATACAAGAGCTGGAAGTTGAAGTCAGATAAATTCAGGCTAGAAATAAGGTACATATTTTTAACAGTGTGAGTAATTTACCATGGAACACTTAGGTATATGATGTATTCCTTATCAGCTGAAGTCCCTAAATCATGACTGAGTGTTTTTCTGGAAGATATGTTACAGCTCAAAGAGAAGATACGGGAGCCTGATTCACAAATTACTGGGTGAGATCTCTATTGTGCAAACAGCCTGGCTTGTCGATCATAGGAGCCTCTTTGTATTAAAATACAAAGACCTATCTATTAAAATACAAGATCTATGAAGATTTGGGAGAAAGAAAACAGGAAGAGAGGGGGACATTTGGCAGCATGGAACCCACAGAATTTATTATCTCAGAGTAAAAAAAAAAAAAACAAAAAAACACACACACACACAAAAAAAAAAACAACCAAAAAAATCTTGGTCAGCTTTTATGCAGCTACCTGCTGCGCTCATCCATGCAAAGAAGGTTTGTATCTTGCCTTTATTTAGTGGTCGTGAATAGACAAAAAATGTTCCAGGACAGCTTCTTTGAATTCCTAGGAATAAAAGACAGCAAGGAGGAAGGAGGGAATTGCTTAATGCAAACCAACAGATGGGATTTCAGTCAGAGGCTTGCTTTGTTTTCATAATGAACCATAATCTGTGTAATCTAAAACAGTTTTTATTTGCTGCAGTGAGACATAAAGACTGTAGCTATGGCATGTGAATTGTTTTCTCAACAATCCATTGTTACAGAAGGTACCTCTTCGTTGCTGAAGACACATTGGACCCTGTACCAGTCAGCCAGGTTAAGTTTAGGAGGATGGATGAAAGCATAGGTATGGTACTACATTTTTAGTATGTTTGTCTGCCGTGGGTTTTTTGTGTGTGTGTGTCTGTTTTGGTTAGTTTTTTTTTTTTTTTAATTCAACCTTCCAATATGGCTATCTAATAAATTATTATAATTCTGCAAAGCCTATTAACTGGTCTCTAAGTGCCATTAGCCACGTAAAGTCTTTGCAGCACACACCCTACATTATCAAATCAATGGCAGAGGCATTTAGGGTCCTAGGATGATGTTATTGGGATGGGTTGGGGGCATTATTTCCCTAATCCTAATTCCCAGTCACAGTGCTGCAAGCGTCCCCAACCCTAACATGGTCCCGTAAGTCCTCTTTGACTGTGCAGCCACTTATGCCATACGTGGGGAATGGGAGAGAGCCAGCAGCACTGCATAAAAGCAGGGTCTCCATTCTGCCGGCAGCTCTGTACCACAAATCTGTACCACAGATCTGACACTCAGGCAAAGCAGGGCACAGTATTACTAAATTATATCATGTTGTGTTATATTATACACTATACACAACATGGAAAGTTGAGCAATTCAATGTTAAGGCACAAAGCCAAGAAAAGCTACCTGGAAGCCTGGAGCTACAAACAATGATTGCTACGTATATTGCTTATTATTTCACTCAGGTCCAATGCTTAGGTTTCAGCAACCTTGGACATCTACTTGTGGCTTCTCAGTATACTTATATTCCCATAATGTTTTGCAATATAAAATACCGACTTCTATTCATACATCTTTCCCTATGTTATTTAAGTTCATCTTCATATTAAAAACAAATGGATTTAAAAATGTAGGCAGCTACATATATAAGCACTCTGCTTGAAAGACATACTTCATCTTTAAATAGCAGCAATCAATACGCACAGTGCATAACCTAAATAAATTTCTATTATGAATCCTTAACGGATGCATGCTTTGGTCATTTTTATTACTAATATATTATTGATTTACAGAATACATTACCACCTTAGGCACTGGGATTTGCTGGAGTCCTTACATCCCATATGTAGTTTTAGTCAAAATAGGAGCTAAAAGTCAATAACCCATTTACCACCAGTGTAGCCCCTCTACAGAGTTAGGTATTTTAATGATGGTCTGACTCTCACAGTGAAATCACTTGTCTTACAGAGGCATTTATAAGTCATCATTATTAATGTAAAGTCATCCATTAGGCCTGCTTGCTTATCTTTCACTCTATTGCCAAAACGCTTTGGGAGTCACAGTTTGGAAGAACACTGTCAGACTAACCTTGCAGATCCCTCACAGAGCAGAGTTTCTCTGAAATCAAAGCACCCGTTTGGGCTCTTTTGCTCTGAATCAATGAACGGTTTCTTTGTCTTTGTTGCCATTCACATCAGGGAGTGGTTATTGACTCCTGCAGATGCCCAGGAGAAAGGGAACCAAACAGCTTTCTTTGATATGAATACCAATACCAGCAGACAGGGCAAAGCCAGCATGCCAATCAGTCCCCCCACTACCCCCGCAAACAGGCTGCGGCGAACACATCAACTGCTACTCAGTGAGGCTTCAGGAAAAGCCCACAATGAGATGCGAACATCATAACATTGTTACACAAGTCAAATCCAAAATGTTTGTTTACTGCTACTGACAAAAATGAGGGGAAAAAGAGTTTAGGGTTACAGTCACACTGGAGAAACAATCCCACATTGTTAACTTACAGATTTATGTTACACTGGCGCAACAGCACATGTGCATCTTGCTGGGATATTATCAAGCCTTGGACAAGTCGAGCTTTATGTCAAAAGCCAAGCAGAGAAATGGCAGAGATGCAGTTCTGCAAGCATCATCTGTTCTTCAGCTGCTCAATGACATGACTCTCCTGTAACCTCATAATCAACTGCTTCCAGAGGAAATCCAAAGCAATATATTGCTTTTCTGCTTTTAATACCTGTTAAGAAACGGATGAGAACCCAGCCCTTTGGAGAGAAAGATCTGCAAGGAGCGACCCCTGTTTCTCTCAGTTTCCTCTTTGCTGTTTGTTTTTTTTCCTTCTTTATTAATGCATGTGAGGACAAAGGAATAAAATACATACAGAGTAGGAGTGCTTTGCCCCCTTTTTTGCAGAAGAACAAATAATTGCAATAGAGACAACAGTAATCAAAAACACGCCTGAGAAAATAACAGCCGCAAAAACCAAAAGTCATATCAATTGCTTAGGCCTCTCTGCACACAGAAGTTAAGTGAGGTGAAGCGAAAAAGTTTAATTCACTGAACTGACTAGAATTAAACAAATAAGCCATCTAAAAAGTGGGAGATAAGCTCCTAAAAACATGGCTGTAATGCACACAGTCATAACAACTTTAAACTGACTTTTTTCACCCATTGCCTGATTTGTAACCTAAAGGCAAGGTGCTCACCCCCTCCTCTTCCATTTCTTTCCTAGGTAGGGATGGCTCCCAGCACACGCGGTGCAGGGGATGCCCAACAAGAGACAAATTTGGAAGTCAGTTCAGTCCTGGTCCTTGCTCCAACACCAGAAGAGGCAGGAGAGTTTCAGCAGCATGTTCAGAGGTCCCTGAACAGAACGAGAGCATGAGGGGAAAACATCATGTCAGCATCCCTGCCTTGTCACCACCCAATCGTTTCTCTCTTTACAGAGATAACCATGAGGATCAGCCAGAGTGCTGAGCGAGAGGCCCATCCCAGCAGATACAAAGCGTGACAGATCCAGAACAGATCTGGCAGAGGCTCATGCAGTCTATGGTAGGGCTACTGACAGCCCAAAAATGTTGGAAAAGAAAAAGCAAGCTTCACCTTTTAAGCCATACAGGAAGAAGCTTCCAAAGGCCCAGCTGACATCATGAGGCATTTCATAAGCAGCCTTTTCTGCTTCCATCCTCATTCACCGGTGGCAAGAAGAAAACAAGACCAAATATAAAATTATTGTGACTGATGCCTGTTAATGGCCTGTCACACATGGAGACAGCCCTAGAAATTATCCTTTTTTCATAGTGGCAACGCCCTTAAGTTACAGTGTAAATCCCATTTTCATGAATGTTTACTGCATCACACCATCCCGGTTCAGCACATGCACACAGAGCATTGTGATCCCAGTAAACAATGAGAGTTTATTTCCATGTATCTTATTCCAGGCAAGGATATGACAACATGCCTTCTACAACAGTGTTACAGCATTGGTGGCTAAGGTAAGAGCAACTGACATCATCTACCTGAACCTGTGCAAGCATTTGACACTGTCCTGGATGACATCCTTGTCTCTAAAAAGGAAAGATGGACCACTCTGTGGATAAAGAATTGGCTGGATGGCTGCACTCAAAGAGTTGTGGTCAGTGGCTTGATGTCCAAGTGGTGAGCAGTGACGAGTGGCATTCCTCAGGGGTCCGTACTGGGATCAGTGCTGCTTTACATGCCACCCAGAGGGACTCAGACAGGCTTAAACCTCATGAAGTTCAGCAAGGCCAAGTGCAAGGTCCTGCACATGAGTTGGTGGAATCCCACACACAAATACAAGCTCGGTAGAGAATGGATTAGGAGCAGCCCTGAGGAGAAGCACTTGAGAGTGTCGGTTGATGAGAAGCTCAACATGAGCTGGCAATGTGCGCTCACAGCCCAGAAAGCCAACTGCATCCTGGGCTGCATCAAAAGAAGCGTGGCCAGCAGGTCAAGGGAGGTGATTCTGTCTCTCTGCTCTGCTCTCGTGAGACCCCACCTGGAGCACTGTGTCCAGCTCTGGGGCCCCCAATATAAGAAAGACACAGACCTGTTGGAGCAAGTCCAGAGGAGGGCCATGAAGATGATCAGAGGGCTGGAGCACTCATGTCAATACAGGCTAAGAGAGTTGAGGCTATTCAGCCTGGAGAAGGCTCCAGGGAGACCTCATAGTGGCCTTCCAGTACTTAAAGGGGGCCTACAGGAATGATGGGTAGGGACTCTATGAGGGAGTGTAGCAACAGGACAAGGGGTAACAGTTATAAATTGAAAGAAAGGAGATTTAGGTTAGATAGGGGGAAGAAATTCTTTACTGTGAGGGTGGTGAGACACTGTAACAGGTTGCCCAGAGAAGTTGTGGATGTCACACCCCTGGAATTGTTCCAGGCCAGGCTGGATATGGCTTTGAGCAGCCTGGTCTAGTGGGAGGTGTCCCTGTTCAGGGCAGGGGGGTTTGAACTAGATGATCTTTAAGGTCCCTTCCAACTCTAACCCCTCTATGAAAATGCCATATTTCTAAAATTAAACTTCTCTTTATTAGCAGAATTAAAGAAAGAGGTGTCACAATTTCACTTCACTTCAAAACCATAGGCAGAGGTTTGCAGCAGCTGTTTCAATCAAATGTGTTATTTGCCCAGATCCACACTGAACAAAGCAAACTGTAAGGCACAGCAGAACTGGAAAATAATATCCAAACACTATCTCTCTCATTTTTAAACACACAGCCAACATGGCTCCATTGAAATATTTTCCAAACAAAACAAATATCTTTCAAAGATACTTTATATCTCCTTAAATGCAATTTAAAACAGCGATGCAAACTAAATAAACAAACAGAACCTACAGGAAACCTTTGCTTTAAGCCCAACCAAAAAAAGCATAGTTGGATCCCACACAATGCTTTCGGGGTTGGTTGTTGATTTTTTTTTTTTTTTTTGTTTCCTTCTTCCCCTGAATTGCTTCAGCAAGTGAACCAGGGTAGAGAGACAGCAGGTAGGAGATGAGGAGGATGGAGGCTGTAGGTGGTGGAGAGTTTGGCTCTGTTGGTAAGCCTGCCCATACTCTGCATCTTCCCCCCTTTATGAGCGCACAGACCTTGGCATTGTGCTTCCCAGTGACCATTTTCTGCATCATCTTTGTGCTCCTGACAGATGAATGCTGTCAACAACCATCTCCATGCCTTGTCACTGTTTGTGAGTGCATTCAGAAATATCATAACAACTTCCTGAGGTCATGAAGCTGGGGAAGTCATCCAGGTCAGTGTGCCATTACCCAGAGCAACAGTTGTGAGTTAAGCAGCAGTGTATCTTTTCTCCTTGACAATGGTAACAGCTTCTTTTCTGCATCCCCCTTAATGCTCTTGGACTCGACCAACTCCTGAGTTTGCTAACTGTCTCTCTCGATGTTGTCAGCTGCCCATCAAGGATGGAGCAGTTTCAAGGGATGCACTGATTTCTCCACCAGCACTGGCAGTACCTTATGCTTCAGAAGCCACACAGGCATTGCACAAATGCAGGGAGTAGGAGACAAGGCTGAGAGAAGAGGCTTCTTTTTATTTTTATCCTTCCATTGCCCTGGAGACATTCATCTCCTGCAGCTGCATCCTCACATTATGTTCAAAGACTGGACAGGGCTCAGATATCTGTTCTACCCCTCTGCTCCTGGGTATTCTCCAGTGTTGTCCTAGGATTAAAACCATGCGCCGCCAAAAGTGGTATTGCTGTACATCAGCTGCATGAACCTCCAGGCAAAAACCTCTCCTCTTGCATGGGCTTGTTATCATAACACGCTTGCATTTGCCTGATAGCCACAGAATGATTGCGCTCTATCTCACCAAGGCTTGGTCATATTTCCCTAGGCTTATATTTTCCACTTATCAGTGTGGCTGGGATTACACAGCAGCAGGTTTGTCAATCCAGAGCAAACTGAAAGGGCTATTGACTCACAGCATAGCTGCAGATATGGCAGTCAAATGTTTGGCAACCTCCTCTAGTACTGCATGTACAGAGAGAGCAGGTCTGTACCTCCTGCACGTTGGGTTCCTGCAGCCCACATGCGCGTCTGCACTGGGTTTTCAGCCCTTCACTGGGTCTTTCAGTTTGCTTTCTCTCCACCCTCCTTACTTCTAACCTGCACTCATTTAGATTCACTGCTAGGCAGTCTTTAATGTCTCCAGAAATTACATGCTGGAGCCAGAGTTGTCAGCTATCTAGTGGAGTTAACTCTGCCTGCTCCCACATTTTGGTTCTGGGCAACAGAAGCAGCATTGCTCTGCCTGGGGCAAGGACACTCCTAAACCGCAGGCAGCCTTGGGCAGTGTTCCCAGCAACAGCTTCCCAGTCATACCTTGGGGTCACTCTTCTGCCATAAGTTGTGAAGCAAATTTTATGGTTGTTTTCTTATCTTTACCCTCCAGGTGGGTCTGTGCACAGACTCACGTCTTCCTCTCTCTGTCACCCTGCTCCTGCAATGGAATTTTGTTCAAAATGGATTTTTTTTACATGTGTTTGAGATCTTACATACAGCTCTAACTTATTTGGATAGTGACAGTGGTTTTCTTTCTCTTCTGTTAATCACACTCTCGTGTTGATGTACTGTTGGCAACAGTCCTGCTTTGAGTGGGAAGTTGGACTGCAGATCTCCAGAGGTCCCTTTGAACCAGCACTGGTGTAATTCTTGCCTCTTATGGGTCTCATTGGCACCACCATACTTTATGCTTCATATTCTAGATAATACCCCAACCTGAACAGTTACTTCAGGAACAGAATTAGCAAAGGTAGAGCTACATCTACAGTACACAACCTGGCCACATTCAGAGGCTGTCTCTCTCGCTTCTCCTAGCCTGGCTTCCTTCCTTCCCGTACCGGGGAGGTTGCTATGGAGATTTCTTCAGAAACAAAAAGAAAAAGGGATACAAGAAATACAAAGCACTGAGAAGGGCACAGAAGAGAAAATAAACCTAACTGTACAGTATCTTTTGCATTAATAAAACCATTTTCCCCAAATCTTCACCTAGAAAGCTACTGATGGAGACAAGCCCTCAAACACTCCTGATCTTCAGGCACATTCCCCGTCACACTGCACGGGCTTTTCACAGCACTGGGAGCCCCCACGAACGGCACCCCAGCAACGCACGATGCTAAAGGAGGCACAGTTGGTACATACATGGGCACACACATGCCAAAAGGGTTGTTAGATGATTTGGTGGTGGCAACTGAAACACACAGAGACAGCAATTCTCCATGTAGCCCATACAAGCAGAGAGCTCACCACCCAGAACATCCCACTGGCACTGCTTTTATGGGACACCTGCCCCTGTTATGAGCCAGTTGCCCGAAATCAGGGAAAATCCAGGTCTGGGCCCTGCATTTTGGGTGGTTGGGCAGCATGTCAACACTAACACAGCACAGCTCCACACTACATAATGGGGACTGCTACGTTTCATAGGGCAACATCAGGCTGAGGAAGCTGAAAACAGTCGGCGCTTGGGCAAGCACTAGCAAGAAGCACCATAAAAGCCTGCCCTGGTCTTACAGCTTCTCCTACACGTCTGTAAAGGTGCTATCACATTGTCTCAGCACAAGCGCTCCTACGTACTTACAGGGGCTACCATAAAAATATCTGCTGCAATCCTCTCAAAAGAGTCTGCAATACATCTTTCTCATTTATCTGCTAGGTGGTTTATGGCTCTGGGAGGGTGTGCTTTTTGTTTGTGGCTGTAAACTCCAGGATTAGGGGCACAGGGAACTGATGAAAAAAAGTGGTCACAAGAACTAGACAGAAAAGGTCCTAAGACCTTTTTTCCCCCCCACCTTAGGTTGCTGAAAATGCCTTAAGTAATCAGTACTGGCTTTCAACACTTTCTCCGAGATGCCCAAGTGGCTGTCAAACCAAAAGAAACTGGCAGGCAAGAGAGAGGGAAGCAGGCAAAGCAGGGAAAAAGAACAAATGATAAAGGAAAAAAAACCCAACAAATCAGAAACTACAGTAATAAATTACTGCAGCTCCATTCACAGCAGTACTAAGGGCAGTTCAATGATCCTGCAGTCATCTATCACCAACACTCTAACAGGATGGAGAGAAGTAAGGTATGAAAGAGATTAGAAAATAAGTACTTGTAACTACACCGATTGCTCCAGTTTCCCAGATTACACCTTATTTTAGCTCCTCAAAACAAATGTCAGCACCTGGTGGTTATTTGGTGTTTTCAATTTCTCTGGATATTGGCCTTGTTATCTTGACTTATTCCCAGTATATATGTTGATAGAGCAACATAAGGACCTTAACCAGGATCTGAAGACTAACACAGTCCCTTAGGTCAAGGCTATTTTACACACTTATGTAGGCTCAGTTCCCATAGTGTTTGAGAACATTTCACATTTTTCTAACTGCCATGCAATGAGAGAGAGAGGACACAGTGTTTCTGTGCTCATTTTATACACCAAGGTCTGAAGGGCTTATGAGCCAGGTCCACAAGGAGTGGTCAGAAGAACTGGCATGAACCTTGGTGCAATGACTGACTTGGGCCTTCAGCCAAAACCCAATGCTCACCCCCGTGCTGCATCTTCTCTACAAACCCCAGTTTGGCAGAGCTGTCAGCATCTCTGCTAGCTTCTCTCTTGCCACAACAGCACGCAAACGCCTTGTACCCACTCATCAGCCATCTCAGTGGGCTTCTCAACACATGGAAATAAATCATGGAATCACAGAAGTTCCTCGGTTAGAAGGGACCTTTCAGATCATCTAGTCCAATCAGCAACCTAACTCTGACAAAAAGTATCACTAAATCATATCTATAAATGCTGTCTACCCATCTTTTAAATACCTCCAGGGATGGTGACACAACCACTTCCCTGGGCAGCTTGTTCCAATGACTGACAACCCTTTCAGTGAAGTTTTTTTTTCCTAATATCCAGTCTAAACCTCCCCTGGCACAACTTGAGGCCGTTTCCTCTTGTCCTATCGCCTGTTACTTGGGAGAAAATACTGACCCCCACCTCTCTACACCCTCCTTTCAGGTAGTTGTAGAGAGCGATAAGGTCTCCTCTCAGCCTCCTTTTCTCCAGGCTAAACAGCCCCAGCTCCCTCAGCCGCTCCTCATAAGGCTTGTTCTCCAGACCCCTCACCAGCTTCGTT
>VXBO01001751.1:245340-307946 GCA_013400135.1 Rhinoptilus africanus | reverse complement strand
AAAAAAAAAAAAAAGGTTATTTCAGTCTCACTTTATCATTCTAAAATTCTTTCTTCCCTCTTCTAATCTGTAGTTTGGTTTTACAAAACCATGTGAAGGAGCTTATTTTTTTGTTTCGTGTTACAAAAGTATTTATCTCATTTTTCCAGCTAAAAATCCTACTAAACATCAATAGTATGGACAGAGTTTGACTAAAGGAACTTTGCCACTGTGAGGATAATAAGCACAAAGTGTTAAAACTTGGAAGGACACTTAGCATTCAATTTTAAAGTGTCAGAAACCCAGCTTTTAATTAGTTTTCATAATAGGA
Organism: Rhinoptilus africanus; assembly: GCA_013400135.1. Classification (NCBI taxonomy): domain Eukaryota; kingdom Metazoa; phylum Chordata; class Aves; order Charadriiformes; family Glareolidae; genus Rhinoptilus; species Rhinoptilus africanus. Next base: position 307,636 of record VXBO01001751.1, on the reverse strand, counting down.
AATACTTAGTAGTTCAAGGTAAGCATGAAGATGGTAAGATTTTGTTAATATTCTCAGTGTTTTACAGCCTCAGTCTACTAGTCCATAAGATCTACAGAACAACTATTAGTTTCTGCTCCTACATTGTAAATGCAAGTGAATCCACTTAGAACTTTCTTCAGTGAGAGTAAGTCTGATTGCAGTATTTGAGATTGCCATCGCTTTGTAGAGGCAGGTAAGTACAACACAAAGGAGTGAATAGAAATTGAAGCAAGAAAGTTGTCTTAAGATCTCAAGAAGCTTTACCAACATTCAGTTCCAAACCACGGCCCAAACTCAACCCAAGTTTCATTTCTTTATTGCTAATGGAGGCACCATTTCATTAACCCACAGCATTCTCCACTCGGCCCTGTAGATGCCTGTCTATGTTATAGTATACCCATAACCATGTTATATGCTGCTGTAAGAGATTGGGCCTGTGCCTAGATAAAAATTAATGCTATCTTAATATATTAAATGGGAACTTTCAACAATGCAAACCACAGTTTCAAGAGGTAGCTACTGTTACATTTGTGTTTACAGAATCTTTGAAAACAAGCTGGGAATGCAGGACATCTAAAAGTTTTCTGAATCACAAACCGAGCATGATGTAACAAAATCATCCCATTGCAGAAAAAAGGCTCATACCATTCTGAGCTGTATAAGCAGGTAATTTATTAATCAGTACTTGGCATTTGCAAGGCCTCAGCTAGAGAGGAGTGAGCAAGCTGGGGTTTCTTAGCTGAAAAAAAAGCATAAGCAAAGGTATAACTCTTTAAATACGTAAGATTATTGCAAAATGTAAGGGAATAAACACTTTTCCACGTCCCTTTCCAACAGGAAAATAAGTTACAGGTTTACAGCATGGTATGGGTAAGTCAGTGTAGACTGGGGAACACCTTTTAACAGTAAAGGGCAGTGAAGCATTGGAATAGAGCACTTGTGGAAATGCTAGGAATTTGTCACTGGAAATCTTTAAGAACAGGTTAGACACATATCTGTCAGGAATAACATAAATACAGCTGATCCTACTGACAGTAAAGGGAACTAGCGGATCTCTTGGGCTCTGTTCCTGCTCTATGTTTGTTGGAATGTCTGCAAAAAAATAATTTCTTGGCTAAGGCTTACTGAAGGTTTTCTAAGTTATAGCCATGAGGTTCATCTGTGTTTTGAATCAGTATGGAATCACTGTTTATTAGAACTTCACAAAAGGCAGCAGTGAAGGGACTGGCTCCCTCCTCTGTCCTTACAGTCTCACAAGGAATCACATTTACAGTAGTGTATCTCCAAATCTGTTCAAAACTAGGTATCAGGTTATCTCTGTGTTATGGTACCTATTTTTGCATTGGAACTCTAAGGCAAAGGAAAGTAAAAGTACTACATCAAGACAAATAGGATAGTGGGGAATGGATGCCTTTCCAATTCCAAAAGAAAAATCCTGCCTGGCTTGCTGTGATACAATAGAGAATTCATTTTATTTACCAGATGAATAGACAACATGAGTAATGAGCTGTTAATCGGTAAAACAGGAAAAAATAACAAAAGAAAAACTTCTTTCAAAGTGTTTACTGACTTAGCAATCTAACAGTCTTATCTCCCTTCCTCAGCTGTGTTTTCTGAGTCAGCAGTAGTTAAATTTTCCATCAAGCCCCACATGAAAGAAAGTGTAAAGCGTGATTAGGGATTTCCAGTCACTGACCTCACTTTTCAGTGGGACAGTCAACAGATTTGCCCTGACATTCTTTCTATGAAGCAGTGCAGTGACAGCTGAAGTTACTTTCAAGAAGTGATCTCCACGGTGGTCTGACAGTATCCAATACCTTAACTTTTCTTAGCACAGGAGACAAATCACCTTGAATTTCTTAATTTTTGAAGCTCATGACAATGACAACTTATTTTGGAGTTACCTCAGCAGTGTTTTTCATCTGGTTTATGACATTCATGGCTCAAAGTTACTTTGTAACAGGTATGTAAAGATCTACTTTTTAAAGTCTCATAGTTGAATAGTAAAGTACTTGAAAAAAATGGCTAGATTTGCAAAGAGAAATAGGGAGAAGCGAGCATGTGTAAATAAGTTTCTGGCATAGGAAACCAGAGTGTTTTGAGAATACAGTGCAATCAAAACTACTCTAGCATATAGGGGAACTTTCATTGTTAGTCTAATTTATTTTCCGTCCAAATGGTACAGAGCTGCTTGTTTTAAAGATTTGGTATTGCATTTAGGATTAAGTTCAAATCTATTGAAATGTGATTTTATTTTGTACTATTTAAAGTACCACAGCAAACAGTTTTGTACAATCCTCAGAGAGCAAAACATGCATGAAACAAGTTCTGTGTGTCTGTGATAAAATGCTGTCTTTAATGCAAAGTGTTTTGCTCTGATTTGACAATATCCCGACTCTGTCTTGATTTGCAAAATTGCAGGAAATATGTGGCAGTGATCTCACAGTTCATCTCCAGGGCAGTCATGCCTGTCTCCGGTTAATACAGTGCAAAAGTTCTTATTTTGTATAAACTATCTGTTTGAAAAAATTAACATAGGGAATTGCTAATTATCGTGCAGTTCTTAATGACCCTTCTCCCTGAAACATTGTTATATGAATGTATTTTTTCAGTCAGGGTCATATAATAACCCTTTCTTATATATTTTACTGCAATTTGAACATCTTCTCCTTTAAATTCCATAATCAACTTGACACGGTCTATTCTAACTGCGGTAGCTACTAGGATATCTGCAGATACTCAGTGTATGTCAGATGTTTCCAGATGTTTCACTGTAATTTGCAAGGAGTAAATGCTTGTTCTACCTATGTAAAGGAACATACACTATTGTTGTAGACAACTGATTTTCTTATCTACTGAAAGGCTTCTGAAGGGAACTTGGACTGAGTGAATTAGAGGCTCAACTTAAGTCCGGTTGAAATTCCACAGGACTGGAGTACCCAACAACAGTAGTCTCCTCCAACAATCCCAACCACTGAATAGTTTTCACTGGGGAAATGGAGACCTTGGTTCTTAAGACTATTCCTTCCAGCTGTTGGGACCCTGCTTAGTTCCCCTCCAAGCCTCCCTTGGGGTACCTACTCGTGCACCCTCTGCTCATTGGCCCAAGAGCTCCAGTTAAGCTCAGGGCTGATCTCCAGTTGTGTCTTCAAGCTGTGTTGTAGGCATGCCCTGTCCCCTCCTGTAGGGACTTACTGACTGGGCTTCACGGATGCACTCTGGAGTTAACTTGTATGTAGCCTTGCCTCCGGGATGGACTTCAGGCCTGTGTTACAGGTAGCAACATCTTCTGCTGTTCCCAAATGGACTTTCTGGATGAACCCTGCATCTGACTGTCATGCTCTTTCCGGGGCTACCAGTGAAACCTACCACTGTCAGCACTGTGGTCCTGTTCAGGTGCTGTAGGACCCTGGTTTGTGAGGGCACCGTCCTGCCTGTGCTGCAGTCACCCTTGGCTCCTGGCTCCTCTTTCCTTGTGGAACAGCCTCATTCTTGCTGCTCCCTAACAACAGCAGCCAAAAGAAGCTCTCTAATAAATCAGAGTGAAGGCCTGGCACACGGCAAAGAGATAGAAACAACATCTTCCTCCCAAAAGCAAGCAAGAAGAGAACTCATGCACAATAAAGCCAATACCCATACCTTACAAAAATTGAACAATTTTCTTCTTGTCCTAGGACAACTCTGTCTTGTTGGGAGAGTCTTTAAGTCTTCCCACCTTTCTCAGTAAAACAGATTTTTCACACAAGACCCAAATACTGAGGAAAATGTCCCATTATTATTAGGTTAATTAAAGCTTCTCCTGTACAAACTCAGTCATCTTTAGAACAGAGTTCAGAGGGGATTTAAGAAGTGATGCATTTGGGATTTAAATTGAAGCTGATAACTTTTCCAAAACTTTTACTTCACAATTTTGTTTTAAAAGAGAATTCTAAGGTACAACTTTTGTCCATGCCCTACAGTCACTTTTCTTATCGCTTAATTTTCTGGTACTGAATTTTTATATTATGCTATGTATCTATCATGCAATTCTCATGTAGAAATATTTGTCCTGTAATTGAATGACTAAAGACTGTAACAACTTACAAGTATCTAGGCAACTTTCTAAGGTTTCAGGAAATTCCATTCAGTCAGCTGCTCAACTTTATTTGAAATTTGTAAAGTTGGTCACTCAGAAACTTTCATTTTCAACATTACATTTTTTGCAAGTTGTATTAGCTCAAATCTAAATATAGGAAAATAATTGACTAAGTAAACAATAAGAGTAAGAATGAAATCTGAGCATAAAAAATTGTAAGAGAAGAAAGGAATTAGGCATAAACCCTATAGGTGGAGTGGGGTCTTGAAAAATAAAAAAATGGAACTGTGGAATGTGCCTCAGCATCTGAGACAGGGAGTTATTCAGGAAACCAGAAACGATTCTCAAGAGGACCAGGAGAGTTGCCTGCTAGCAAAAGGGAATAAAGAAAATTAACATATAGAATAGAATAGAATAGAATAGAATAGAATAGAATAGAATAGAATAGAATAGAATAGAATAGAATAGAATAGAATAGAATAGAATAGAATAGAATAGAATAGAATAGAATAGAATAGAATAGAATAGAATAGAATAGAATAGAATAGAATAGGACTGTTGGGTCCCTTCCCTTGTTGAAAGGGACCTACAACATTCATCTAGTCCAACTGCCTGATCAATTCAGGGCTGACCAAGTTCAAGCACGTTGTTAAAGACATTGTCCAAGTGCCTCTTAAATACTGACAGGCTTGGGGCATCGACCACCTCTCTAGGAAGCCTGTTCCTGTGTTTGACCTCTCTGACATAGAAGTACTTTGGCAAAAATTAAGACATTAAAGAGGACATTCAAGAAGACAGGCTGGATGAAAGGCAGAAATTTGACAGTGTGAATCATCATCACACTGGGACTACTTGGATAGATTTGAGGTCCTTGATACCTTCACACGCATCTTCACTGATCATCCTCATACAATATGTTTGGGCTTGTCTTACATTCAAGTTGGGGCTGGCTGCAGCCACTATTTGGCTGTGGGGACTGCTCAAGTGTTCAGTGGCTCAGCTGCCAAGTGACTGGGTCTACTCCGTATCAGGAAGTCTTAATGGGAGGCCACAGCTTCCATTGCTGCTGAGATAAACCCACCTAATTCAGTGATTGCTCTACCAAACATATCAGTCCAATTAAACTGAATGTGAAGACAGCAGAGATGCACCTTTTACCAGAAGCCATTTCCAACCCCACCACACCCAGCTGGAGCAGGAGTGAAAAGCCTGCCTTTTAGCACTCCACACAAGCTTAGTCATCATTTTATCCTCTTCTTGTCATGGGCGTGGCTTGGCTGCTAGTTCTATCTTTTCATTCATAAAATTTAATTTAACCCATATTGCTAAGAAGTCATGCAATGGATCTGCAGGCATCACTTCATCCTGCCTTGAGAGTTTGTGGATTTCCTGTATTCTGATGCATAGATTTTATCAAGTATTCATTAGTGTACATACCTGGAGAGCACACACTCTGAAAAGCATATTGAGCAAGGAAGTAACACCTATGCCTGTTGGTTATAATAAATGTTTGCAATGAAGTGTTGAAATGTTTAATTTAACATGGCAATTACTGTATGTAACTCAAAAAGAAAAAAATCTTTTTTCTGGTATATGCTTCCGGTGAAATATGGAGGCAAAAGGACAATATCCTTTCTCTTTTTCTGTGTCAAATCCTGAATTCTGCCCTATATCTTTAACATAGGCTGAGAAAGTAGAGTAGGTGTAATCAGACCTAAGCTATGCATTTCAAGTTGCAGGTGTGCCAGCTGTGGCTATCTAAAAATGCTGGATGAACTGCCTGTGGAGGAGGAATGGAGAAAAGCATCATAAATTCACCCGGCCTATCCCTTCTTTTTCTGCTGCTTGCCAAGCACTCAGTAAATTGAACACTAGACAGTGGCTGTAGGGTGGAATCATCATGCCAAGCTAGAGAAAAAGAAAAGAAATAAAAGTTTAGGAGGAATAAGGAACATGAGGAATGATGAAATCTTTATAGGTGTATTTTCTTATTGGTATGTTAATTCAATGAAAAATTATGTATAAGACCTTGGATAGAACTCACTCACAGTCATGTACTGACAGAATCAGTGCCTTAGTGCAACTGTTAGTTTGATCATTTCAATTTAAAAAAAAAGGGAGGGGGAAAAAACCCTGTTTGATCTCTTTTACCATTTTGCATGTGTCTTTAGTGTATTTAATAAGAAAGTGGCTCCAGGTAATGACTCAAATGCCAACTGTATATGCATTTAGTCTAATAGCCAAACCTCTTGAAAGGCTTCTAGAGTATTGTGTGAAGGAAATATGTTCTATTTTTAAAGTATTTTTGCTAGAAATTAGTTTTATACTATCCTCAAGCTAGAAACTTTTAACAGTATTCAATTCAGTTGAATGTGATCTTAAATTCTGCATGAAGATTTAATGTTAATATTCAAATACTAACCTTGAATATTTGCATCTAAATTACAGGTTCCGTTGTTCCACCTTGCAGGATCACAGGTGTAGGAATTTACCTTGACGAGAAAGTGAATTTCTCAGAAGCAAGTAATGCATGTAATCAACTGAATCTGCAATTGGCAAGTAAAGATCAAGTTGAAAACGCTTTGAAACATGGCTTTGAAACATGCAGGTATATGACATCAGTTGGTGTCTCACTACCTTTCGTGAAAGCCTTTACACACATCTGAGGCTGGTGATATATCTAATACTAAAAAGACCGATGCTTTTTATTGTAGTTACGGATGGGTGAAAGATGGATTGGTTGTCATTCCTCGGATAACATCCAACAAGAAATGTGGTAAGGGCAACGTTGGACTAGTGCTATGGCATGCTGAACTCTTTAAAACATTTAAGGTTTACTGCTTCAATTCCTCAGGTATGTAAGCATAGCAACTACATTTTTTGTGCTTTAGTTTGGTTTTTATGATTTTTTTTATATCTACATTAAAAAGTCATAACAAGTGAGTGAGTTCTTATAATTTGTTGGCCCTTTCCCCTCCAGTCTTAAATGTTGTCAGGCTGCAGGGGAAAAAAGCTTCTGAGATATACAAGAGGTCAATTTGGTTAATTGACAGTAATTTGGTGATGCCATCAAAGCTCTTGAAGAATAGTTGCTGTAATGTTGACACAATGCTCTTAATATGCTTTGATTATTTAGGCACATTAATATGAAAGACAGTGAATTGAATCTTTAACCAGCATGCCTGTGTGTCATGTGTATTTTCTTGCAAAAAGACCAAGAGTTTTTGTCTACAGTCCATAGCTTTTATTGATGAATGCATAGGTGAATTAGTACTCAGGCAACATGCTCTAGAAGAATCTGCTCCTATTGGGATTGTTATTTCTTCTGTGCCTATGCAACAGAGTGTTTCACTGCATGAAATATGTGTCATTCTGCATCAGAAATGTTGATTAGGTTGGGTAATGCTAAGGAGGTAGCAAGTAATACCAAATTACTTGCTTTGTTTAGCTTTAATTTAAAAAAAATATACTATTGCAGCATGTGAAGAAAGGCTTGCTGAACAGTTAGTAATTTATATTTAACATTTGTATGATTCTGCATTTCTTTATCTTAATTGCCACACCGTTGCCTGTTCTAGGCATTTTTTTCCCAAAATATTTGGCAGAATATTTTTTCTTTGTGCCAAAGAAATGCCAAAATCACTTGAAAACTGTAGTGGAAAAGGGAAAAAGCCCCTGCCATTTAGCCTTTTATTCTGTGAATGTAACTGCGTCATCAGACTTCCCATGGGGATTCATTTGGAGAACAGTACATACGTCGTTTCCCTGTTATTTATGTTGTAATCTGCATGTTGCTTTAGTGAAATTTTTATAGCCTTACAGAATATAGAACTTCACTAGAAAAAAAGATTTTTCACATAAACCTGACTCAGAACTCAGCTTTTCCATTTACATAGAAAAATCCACTTGCACCCACGTTTTTATATAGACAACATTCACATCATTTAAATTATTTGATTTCTGAGTGTGCCTCAAGTTTCTTTCTTTTAAGCCCCCATTAGAATCGTGTCACCTTATTGCACATTGGGCCTCGTCTATGTGAAAGTTCTATGGGCTACTTTTGTTTCCAGGAAATCCAAGTGGTGTTCTAGGTATCAACAGTACATGCGTATGTTTTGAACATATACATAATATAACAGAAATATTTTTGAATCTTGGATCAGCAGTTAAGTCACCTGCTCTGCAGGAGGTCATATTATTGGTTTTTATATGCATTATTACTCTAAGTACTTTTGGGGAGGAATCTTGTCATTGGTATGCAATTATAAAATGAGCACCACACCTGCTCAAAAAAGTGTTTATGTGAGTAATGATAAAAGATGTGTAATCTGGGTTGTAGCCACATGTTTGAAATAGGAGTGCCTGATTTGGGTAAAGCTTTTGTGAATAAACAAATAATAATTTCCAGAAGGGAATGACTGAGGAACAATTTCAATAAATGCATGTACAGTAAGTAAAAAGCTAACATACAACACAACTCTTACGTATTTCCTTTCCATGCTGCAGATGTTCTGATTAATTCATGTAAACCAGATCCAACTACAACCATACCACCTTCATCAACTGCACCAATGGACTTGACTTCATATTCAGGCTCTGATTTGACTGAGAACATCACAGCAGTGCCCAATGTGACTGAGTCGGAACAATCCCTGAAAAACATAAAATTTCGCGTAATATGTATAACTGAAACTATATTACCAACAGAGGGGACTACTACAAAAATGCCAGAGGAATACTCACCCATTGACTCTCCTAACTACACTTCCCATGCTGCCTTTAAGAATGATGCCACTGTCTTTGGAGGTAAAGGCCATATACGGTAGCTATTTAATCAGAAGGGCTAGTTACGTAGATGTTAGTAGTAAAACTGTTCACTGCTCTTTTGTTTGCTACTCCAGCACCCATTACGATATAGCTGAACCTGGAGGGAGAATAGGAGTGTTATGGCTTTGCAAAAGCAAAGCTAATAAAGCAGAGGATTTTAAAATAATTTTTAAGTATAAGTAAGATCTGATTTTATACTTTTTGATAATATTTTAATATTAAATGGTGGAAGTTCATTCTGGTTAATGTGATTTGGGGTAAACACATTTCTGAGAGTCTTAGCAAACACTAAATGCTCAGAGTAATGGAAAACTCAGCAGGCTCTTAAAAACAAAAGAAGACAAGCATAATTGCTGTTCTCCAAATTTGGAGGTGTTCTCAAGATAGGAGGTGTGAATAAGTAATCCTAATATACAGCAGCTGAGAAAAAGACTTAATATGAGGAAAAGCATTCTAATGGTAAGGATAGTAATCACAAAAACGTGTTCTCTAGGCAGGTTGTAAAAACCCTCCAATGAGCAGATTAGACAATCTGTCAGGGATTGCCTGAATACCTGGTTTAGTCTTTCTTGAAAAAATGAGCGGGAGTTACTATCCTTTTGAGATTCCTAATACCTCTCCTCTTGAGTTGATGTTTATGTACCTGTTACACTGCGCTGGTTTAAGAAGAATCTGGATTTATGCTCATGAACCTTTAGAAAGTCTGAATTAAGTACACACAAAAAGTCTACCCTTACCTCGCTTTTATCTCTAGGTATCCCCACTGCACTTCTTGTACTGGCAGTCATCTTCTTCATTATTTCAGTTGTTCTAGCAGTTTGCTATATCAAAAAGTAAGTTGTTCTTTTTTTTTTTTTTTAATGTTGGACTGAGCTAACTCCTAGAGTACAAGTGAAGATTTTAAATATATAGCTGAAGAGCAGAGATGTAATGATAACAACATAACAGTGTAGCACAAAGAACAAAATCTTAAAGCCTGTTGTTATGCAGATCAAGTATCTTGTTTCTTTGCCATTCCCTGCTTTAGAAAAGGAACCAAAGACAAATATTGCCTACTTTTGATTAGTCAGTCATGCCTAGTGTGAAACATTTCCAAGTGTGCCAAAATAGCAACACTGAAATGTGCATCTGTTTGTACATAAGCTGTTTATGCAGTTATATTCTTGTTTCTTTTTATGTCAGACTGAAGGTAGAAGTTTTTATTCTTGGACGACGATTGTGCTCATGAAAAAACAGTTGTTGAGCTCATTTGTCATGCGTAAATGTCTTCAACATAGTGCATCATTAAATCAGATCAAAAAATTGTGTGCCTTCCTCACATCCTAGCCCAGATAGCTTCATCCTTATGTACCATGAATCCTGAATATACATTGACTGTTTAAAAAAAAAAATTACAAAAATATTTCTTTAAAAAGCACACTGCTTGAAAAAGCACAATGATCTAGCATGCCACTATTCTATGTGACACTTTTGCTAGTGTATAGCAAAGAAAGTTAATTCTAGATATTTTTCACTTTATTTCTTGAGTGATACTACCAAATGATGTCAGTGTTTCTGCTTTACTATCCTTTTTTCTATTTAAAGGTACAAGACAACCTTCCAATTTTCAAACAAGAATCAGCAAAAAGAAATGGTTGAAACTACTGCTCTCAAAGAGGCAAACTCGAATGACAAAACACCGGAGAAGGAAGCAAAGAATAATGGAAAAAAGGTAGAAGAATCTAAACCCAAGCCTGAGGCCCCAGTCAAATGTCTAGAAGCAGAAGTTTAAGGGGAAGCATGTACATTTTTTGATAGAAATATAAAATGAAGCACACAGAACTTAGCAATGCTTTTAAACATGGGTGATTGTAAATACTCATGAATGAATATTTTCTCTATCTTAACATATAAAAACTTGTTTTTTTAATACTTGCATCATTGGCTATAAATGCTCTTGCAGAAGAACATGGTATCTTATTTACTTGAAATAAAGAAAATCCATATTACAGCTCATTTTTCATCTTTAATAAAGAAGTAATTTGGAATATGCTTTTAACAACAGGCAACATGTTAGCTATTTGCACAGAATTCAGATCAATATATAATGAAAAGGGGTTTTTTGATCTGGTTGGAGAATGTCTGATAACTTAATGTGTAAAGTAAAATGGTGTTACTGTAGCTCTTCCTCATGTAGATTAGTTTATTTCCATTGAGTAGTTGCATACTGTTTTTAAAAAGTCTGTTTACAAACAGAAGAAATAAGTTTGTTTACAAGTGAGTAAAAAATCAAAGGATCAACCCACTGTCACTCAGATACCCAAGAAGGGTACAAAGACGCTGATGTTTATATACACATCAATGAATAACGTTCTTAGATATCTTCATCATATAATAATTTACTGTTTTATTTATTAAAACCTGTATCATTCCTCTGCATCAGATATTTGACACGGAAAAAACCCAACCATCTCAACAGTTATATTTAAGATCTTTTGTATATATTTGTGTGGCTTTCATAATAAAGATCTCAAGTGGTATGTGACATTTACAGTATTTCATTAAAAAATAAAGTATGGTAGATATGTTTGGACAATTTATTCTCATGAAAACTGTTTCACAGTACAAAGAGGTCAGATAACCTTAATGTTACAGAAGTAGTTAGTTGTTAGAAAAGAACAACATTAGCAATTTTTCAAATATTTTCTTGCATAAATGGTTTGGATAACTTATTTTTATTTGTGCATGAGGTTACTATGGCAAAGGAAGCTTCTTTTTAGATCAAGCAGCTTGAAAAACATAATAAACATAAATAAAATAGCAGTAGAACTGTTCACCTATATTGTGTTTTCTGCAGTGTAGGATACTGGGTTATGAACTTTCATATTTTTGATTCACATAAATTTAATAATTGCCCGGTGGTTATATATTCCACTAGATAGTGAGTTTTTCTTTTCTCACTCAATTAAGTGATTCCTCTCTTTGCAAAATACTGCAGTAATGCCATGTATCTCTCCTGGCAACCTGAATGAAAGCACTCTGTGCCATGTGAGCAGTGAGGGTAGACAGCAGAAATAAGACCATCAGGAAGGGCCACAGCCAATACTTTTCATGGTGGTGTCAGAACAGCAAACGGGCCTAAGGACACAGGCAACACTAGTGGATTCCAGGTAATTTTGGACTTTTTTTGTGACATAATTTCCCTTCTGCTTCTCTTTTCCATGCTTTATTACATATTACTTGTTTCTCTATTCTTTTACCTATTGCCAACAGATAATTATCTGTCTTTTCTTACTCTCCTGCCAATATTACCTCTATTCCATAGGTATCAACTTCCTTTTCTCTCAGACTGTCTCATTCACACCTAAAGAACTTCAGAAAATTGTTTTCTAATTACAGTCTGCCTGGAAGTTTTTTGCTGCTGTTTTAGATAGAAATAGGGACCTTTTTTTACCCCCTAAGTGTTTACTTTCTAAAAAATCTATACTATTTGATACAGTAAGATACTACCTTAACCTATAAATGTCTTGGGGTTTGATGTGTCTTAAAAACTCAGATAGTTTTCATCCTGACCTTCACACTGACACCTGGCCAGTGCGCGTAGTTTGATCTGTCCCTCCTATCCATTACACAATTTATGCCAATACTACAAAGGTGAAAAGGAACCTGTTCCACTGTTCTGTGTGTAGTAAAAGCTAGCTATAAGTACTAATCAACAAGTACTGTGTTTGACAGTGCCCGTATGTAATGAGTACTACTCAGTCACATTTGAATTAGAAAGTACAAAATGTTCTTGCTCATTGTTTAATAGAATTGCAAGGGATGTACCACTACAAAGCAAGCAGGAAACATTTATTTAAGTTCTAGACAGAAAGTGTCAAAAAACCAAGCCCTTAACTGCTAGCAGCAGAAACTTAAGAGAAGTTCTTCGTTATGTTTCTGACTTTTCTCAAGTGTCGTGCTTTTTTTTTATGAGACATTCTCAACAGCCACGAAGTTCCTTGATGTCTCTGCCATTGCATTATGCTCAAGTATCTCGGACCAATAATTCATCCCACCTAGCAGGAGATCACACTGTGTATTACTCATTTGACAGTCACACTACTTGAATTCCCACACTGAGGCTACAGATGTTTGCTGACCTTAGGCGAAAGGGGTGGTTGGCCTGCAGGAAATAGAGCGAGGTTCCCAGTCCAGCCCAATCCCTGTCTGGAATACAGAGGTGCCTTTATCGTGGGAAGTACGTGTGTCTATGTGTGAACAGAAGTGGGCAGGAAGGGGAAGTACTACTCCTTTTCTCCTCTTTAAATTAAACAAACAAAAAAAAAAGCTAAAAAAACCTTCTAGAATTAAACCTTGAAGCATCAGGATGTGGGTGACCTAGAGGATGTTCTACGATTTCTGTTCCTAAATGGCTTGTTATTGTTTATGGATGCTGGGGATTTTTTGTAAAAAGGTTAGTGAGTGTCGGCCTTTGCCACACGCATCCAGATCCCACAGCCTCCGGGCAGACGGGACCGCGGGCTCTCGTCCCCTGACTCTGGCTGTCCCAGCAGGGTTGGGGGGGTAGTGGCCTGTGATGATCCCACCAAGGCAGGCACTCGGACTCCGTTCAGTACCATTTAAATTGCTATTTATTGGAGCTACTAGGAAGGAGAGAATGATAGAGGTAGTCTTACATCCCTTCAGACGCTGGGAACCCTGCGCTGTGCAGCACTGAGCGGGCACCTGCTGAGGCTGCAGCAAGGCCCGCCTGCGGAACAGTTACCCCGTTTTGGTCATTCAAGCTATTACAGGATTTTCCTTAGGACAGCTCCGTAGGCCGTTCCCACCGCAGAACAGAGAGGGTGCCGGGCGGGGCCCGCTNCGGGCGTGACGCAGACGGGTTGTGCGCGCGGCCTGTCTCGAGCCCGGCCGCTGAGGACGGTTAAACGGCCGAGTGAGGGCAGCCCCTCTGCCCCGGCCCTCAGGGGCGGGCGGCAGCGCCCTGCGCCTCCGCGGCTCCTTGCGGAGAGGCCGGGAAGGGTCGAGCTGTCTCCGTCTTTCTGAGCGTGGGGAATAGGCGAAGGAAGCGCCTCGGCAGGGATCGCCGCAGGGTGGTTCTTGTCCAAACTTTCCTGTGGTACAGTCGGCTCGCGCGCCCGGGGGCACCTGCGCCCTCAGGAGGGCTGCGTTTCCCCAGGGGGAGCGCGCGGCCGCCGGAGGAGGCAGGGATGAGCGGTGTCTGAGGGGTGAAAGGGGGTGCTGTGGAGAGCTTGTGCTTCAGGCGTGTCTTAGGGGCGTGCGCGCTCCGCATGCAAGGTTTAGATAGCAGAGGAGGAGGTGGTTGGAGGCTAATTTGGAGGGGGAGAAGCGACGGTCTGAGAATAGAAATTGGTCAGAAGTCAAACATTAAATTGGAAGGTTATTCTCCTGCGTGAAATACCGGAATAGTTTGTAGAATGCTCTGGTATGAACTCGCTTTATGTGTGCTGTGTTTTTCTGGCACTGTGGCAAGATCTTGACAGCTGTAGGCCATGTTCCTGAGCAGTTTTATGCCCAATGCAGCTATACATGCATGCAGGATAAAGTTCCGTTTTTCTGCGGTGTCTCTCTTAAGGTGTTCGTAATGCACCCAGATTCAGATCATTACATATTTAAGGTTGATATTCTGCAATTAGCTTGCCATTGCAGATGTCTATCTGTAGAAGTCTTAAAAGAGTTTGAGACTACTGGTTTGTATTACAGGCAACGAACTCTGTACAGACAGAATTAATCTGCATGCCTCTGCTATTTCAGGGCAAAGAGCAAAGAGAAATTTTGGGGAATGTCAAATGAGAGGGAGCTAGAGCAGGAAGTAGATAAAGACTTAAGAGATCCTTATGCAGACTTCTGAGGAAAAAGATATGAGTGCAAAGGAAAGGTGAAATGAGTTGGAGGAGTTCTGTAATACACCCCAAAGCTGAGTGTTTTGTGCAGAAAGGGAGATTTCTAAATTGGTTTATACCGACATGGATTCCTTGGATTAGTTTAAGAATGCTGTGGGAGTTCTTTTGATCTGCCAATGTCAGACTGATGTAGGAAGGCTAATTCCTAGTGTAATGTCTGTGTATAGACGTACATTGATATGCTTATTGGTAGACATTCTGACTTTCACATGCACAGATATCTAGGAAAAACAAAGATCGTCATAAATTACCTGTGTCGTCTTATGATTTTCTTCTCCATTCCATTGGATGTATTTATATGTGTGTTGGAGTTGCTGAAAAATCTGCTTGAAAAATGATCTCTATTTAATATAAGTATCGCTGAAAGCGAAATAATACATTTGTCATAAGTTGCTAATGCCACATTCCAGTCTCTTCTCAGTGTTCTGCTTTGTTTCTGAGTTGGCTGTTCAAGTTGTGTTACTGTAGAATAATCAGACTGGTTAGTGGGCACCTAAACTCTTACTCTAAAAGAAAATGAGGGAGTAGCCATTCATAAAGCACACAAATGTAACTCTCTAAAATATTTTTAGCAGAGACTCTACAAGTGAATGAGAACTTCTTTCTACGGAACTGAGGTGAAGAACTTTACCATGGGTCAACAAATTTCCAACCACACACAAACTGTAATTAGCAAGTTGCCAGAAAAAGTAGCAAAGCATGCGTCTTTGGTTCAAGAAAGTGGTTTCCTAACGTATGAAGAGTTTCTGGGAAGAGTAGCTGAACTTAATGATGTGTAAGCTCCATTTTGTTTCCTTCTTTTTTTTCATGTTTTACAGAGACTTTGTATGCAGTATGTTTTCCTATGCTGGCTAAGCCAGAACCGGCCATCTGGTTTTGAAATGTTTCCTTCAGTTCTTGTAATTTCTATTTTGGTTGTAATTACACTTCAGAACCAAAGTAGTTTCTCCTCCTTAAATTCACTTTTCTCCAATACGCTTCTTCCAGCAAGCATTGCTTCTCTCTTAGAAGTTCATAGGAGGTAGACATTTAGCAGTATATTTTTGTTAGTGTTACCTGTCTCCCTTACTCTTCCTGCCTCCACCAACCACCTAAAGATGCAAAGCTGCTTCTTCTCTGCCCATCACCTTTGGTAGGAAGTAGTAAAACGAGCCCTATAAAGACGGTACAGCTGCACTAGGAAGGTAGTCTCTGAGACAGAAGGGTTTGTGACCAGCTCTCCAGCCTCTGTGGACATGCAGCGCTGTTCCTCGTTAGAGATGAGACATGCCTTACTGTCTGAAACTAGTGACCAAGATAATCCTAAACAAAAGGCTGCATAAGTAAGATTTTTCATAGCCTGCCTTTTGTTTGACTGACATTGACAGTAAAAAAGAAATTAACAAAAAAACAGAGTTGTCATTTTTACTCAGTATTTGTGGTATAAAATGATATGAACTGAAAACTTACACGCCAAAAAGGGGCTTTGTAGTGTGTGGCTTTTGGTAGTGTTTGATGCTTAACTATAGTGTGAATTTGTATTCAGTTTAGAAATTGTCCTGTACAGTGTCATACTTTTATGAATGACCTTCAAGAACAGATAGCTGTCCTCTGGGTAGACACATAAATAGATTTTGAAGAACGCTACTTTATGTTTTGCCTGAGAATCTAAGCATGTCTCAGTATAATTAGCTGCAAAATATCATTGTTATTCAAGGGGGTTTTTTTATTTCTTTACAGTGTTTACTTCAGCTTGAATCTAACATAAGTGGTTCTGATTCTTATGGAATAAACCTTTATGTCGCTGTTCCATTAAAAAAATATACAAAAAGCCAAAACTCTCAGTCACGTGGAGCTTTCACCTGACCACTTCATTTTTAATATATACTAACAAAAATACACCTCATCTGCATGTGTTTATACTTTCATGCTTTTCTTTTTTTACATACATGGTAAGGAAATAAACATTTTAGATTGGACTACACTATTGTATGATTACTTTAATAAACAGTGAAAGTATATATAAATTAAAATGCCTGTGAAGGACACTTGCTTGCTGATGCTGGATCAAAAGACTTGCACATCATTTTCTGAAATTTACTGTGCAGTTTGAAGTGAAAAGGACTGTATTTTATATTTAATGACATGCTGTCTTCATTACTGTTTAGTTTCTTGTCTCTGGGCAGTATTGGTAAAATCTCTTTAAGTATAAAGAGCACACAGGTGAACATTAAATTATACTGCAGTGGCAGAGGTGCATGTCTAGCACGTGATGTAAAACTGATCTTTCTTTATTACAGTACTGCAAAATTGGCTTCTGGACAAGACAAACATCTGTTATTTGAAGTGCAGCCTGGTTCTGATTCTTCTGCTTTCTGGAAGGTGATCGTTCGGATAATATGTACTAAAGTAAGATTGTTGAAAATTTTGATTTGGTGGGGGTTTTGTGTGCAGGTATTTGAGGACTGTCACTTTTACTGGTAAAATCCAACACCTGCTACATATATTTTGAGTATATATTTTGATACAGATGATGTATTCATGGATGCTATTTGACATAAATAAAGTCTAAATTCTAAGTTTCTGCAAAAAGCAGATTAACAAAAACATTTTCATAACTAAGTTTAAAGTAGTGATATCTTCCAGTGGAGCGCTTATAGCCCATTAGTTATGAATTCAGATAACTTGTGAGGTCAACTGATCATAATCAAATAGTATAACAAACTGAGAGCTATATGGTTTGATAGTAGTAGAAGTCAGTCAGCATTTCCAAGCATTATTAGTTGAGCCAGTGTAACTGTACATATTTGGATTCCGTAGAAAACCAATCTAAAAGTTAAATGTGTAACTCTAAGTTTTGTCTTCATCTTCAAACTAAGTTTGCTCTTTCTGATGAGGAGACTTTTCTCCTCTGTATCCTATCAAGTAACATCCTTAAATGGTCCTGAATCCACCGAGCAATCTGAACATGCAGTTTCAGTCAAGCCAACTCTCAAACTTTGTTTGAAACTAACAGTAAGTTTAGGCCATTTTTTTAGGCATTAGGTCACTACTCACAACTTAATCCATTTGAGTAGTGATGGTAATTGTCTTGCCCTAAAAACGTAGTCTTAACTGTGGTATTCCTCATGATGAAACAGCTGTGTTTGCAGGTCTTAACTCTTACTGAAGCAGAGTGCAGTTTGCTAACATAGTGATGGACACTTGGGAAGGTGGCTACTGCCATGAGAAGTGCAGTGCATTAAAAGAATTTTGAGCAATGTAAATCAGTAAAAATCTGATATGTAATTGTACGCAATTCTTATATCTTAAGATAAATAAAACAAGTGGCATCGTGGAAGCTTCCAGAATCTTGAACTTGTATCAGTTCATTCAACTTTATAAAGACATCACCAGTCAAGCAGCAGGAGTTCTTGCACAGAGTGGTACTTCTGAAGAAGCTGATGAGACTTTGATGTCTGTGTCATCTTGTCAGGCCAGCTTGTGGATGGGAAGGTATTTTGATATACTCTAGCTTCTGACCACAGTTACAACATAAATATTTTGGAAGTTGTGCATAAAATCTGACTACAAACACCTAATGATCAAAACTGCATGTCCTTGGCAGATGCAGACTTTGTATCATCACAAAATGGATAGCACATTGTCTCTTGTACCACGAGAGCTGTGGTGTACTTGGGTGAAATTCTGTTGTGCTACCATACCTTAGTTTAAGAACAATTGTTTAATGATGAGTTATAATATAAACACGGTATATTTGAATCTCCTGAATAAGGAAACAGGAGGAAATTGAATCAGCTGCAGCTACAAATCTAGGAGGGTTGACAGTGTTTGTTTAAACAGATTTTGTTATTGTTCCACTTAAACTTTCTCTTCCTCTTTAAATTTTGGCATGTGAAGGTTCCCATCTGTTGCCACTAGAAACTCATCAATTATAGTAATAATTTAACTTGTAAGACTGGAAAAATGTGAACTGTCTCACACATGTTGACATCCTGCTTTGTTAACTAGAGGAAAAGCAAAAGACTGAGGTCAACACCTGCAATAACTTCAGTTCAAACTGAATGTAACAGCAAGAAGCTTGTCACTCTTTCCCTGTGTGGAAATGTTGCTACCACTAATTCTTTACTTTTAACTTTCTGAATTAGTTCAGAGTTCTAACTCGGTTTTAAGTGAGGTAGAGATAGGTTTTACAAGAAGAAGTAGAAAGTAGTTTAGTTCTCTCTATCAAACAGGGAAGAGCTGGTAGCCAGGTTTTTTTAACAAAACAAGTGCTGAGCTAGTTAACTGTCTTTATAGTGTCACAGTACAGCTGTTAGAATGAGAAAGGGGTCAGCTGTGTTGACGTTCTACAGATAGAGCCCAGTCTTTTTCTGGGTCAGTGGATTGCAGAATGTGTTCTTTTCAATTAATTTCCTATTTGTCTTGTTTGGGAATAAATAATCTTAAATTATTGGCTGTTCTGCGTTATTAAAATGCTAGAATTAGATAGCAAGTTGTGGATGTGTTCGGGAAAGCATATTTTCCTGTTCTTTCTCAAAGATAGGGTTATGCTAGAACACACGTATCTCTGGAAATGGCCTTTTACTTCAAACAAAACAAAAAAACCCCAGATGCCTATGCAAAACAATTTCATATACTGCTAAAGTCAATGAGTAGACATAAGGTTTCCTAAGCGAGTTTCTCTTTCACTTTTCACACTTTGAGATGTGGGTGATAAGCATCCTTCGTGTTTGTAAACTCCATTGCTTGAGGTAGTAGTAGTGACAAATAACAACAGCAAAAAAGAGTATACTTTTCTGATATGCTGGTGATATGATGGAATTTA
This sequence comes from Rhinoptilus africanus, assembly GCA_013400135.1. Lineage (NCBI taxonomy): Eukaryota > Metazoa > Chordata > Aves > Charadriiformes > Glareolidae > Rhinoptilus > Rhinoptilus africanus. The sequence continues at coordinate 288,000 of VXBO01001751.1, read as the reverse complement.
GTAAGCTTGTATCTTATACAAGTTTTTCAAGTCATTAAGGAAAATACAGGCTGAAAACACCTTCAAGTATTTTACACTGAGGAAATCTTCTGTATGTTTTTCCGTGACATCTCCCCATTTGCCTAAAATCTTCTCACCTTTAGCCATTTTTCAGCTCTGCAAGACCTAGCTGTTACTGTCCAAAAATAGCAAATATTATCTGTTTCATTCTTCTTCTTATCTTAACTTCTTCCACTAGAATAATACCCCATTTCTCCAAAACATCCACTTCCTATTTAGAGCATTCCAAAATATCCATAAGTGTTTTATGTTTTCTGATAATGAAGAGACAAGCATTTCCTTAGTTTGACACTCTTGTATTTTACCATTTCTTCAGAAACTTAGTCCTATGTCTAAATCTTAGGTTCCAGAAACTTTATAAATAGGGCATCCGTTTTAAGTATAATTGCTTGTATATACACCAGCAAATCTCAAAAATTCAAGTGTTATCAAAGGTTAATACTCAGAATTGCATGGGGAAGGGAAATGAAAGGGAGCAAGTCCAAAGAACATAGTGAGATAATCAAAAGATAGGGTTTTTTGGAAACTGTTGTCCTCAGTGTATGCAAATCACCATCTGCAGTTCTACAAAAAAACCCCTCCTAGCATTCTGAAGTAATTTCTCAAAAAGCAAATTGAAAAGGAGAACCCCAAGGACTTACTGAAGAATAAAACAACAGCATGTTAATTGCTGTTCATTAGCTGGCTAATCTGTACAGTTAAAAAATTACTCTGTATTTGACAAGCTCCCAAGATACCTAAGCAAAAGCGGTCTGGTCGCTAGTCATTGAGGTGGACTCTCTCTCCTGAAGTGCCACTCTCCCTAGAATGCTACCTCTGTGCCCTGAGTCACAGGAGGGATTCCCAAATAAGGACTTTAGGAAAAGCTAAAATTTTCAGAACTTACTTGGCTGTCTTGGAAGTGAGCCATGACTATAAAATTAGGAAACTTGACATGTCTAGTTAGAGCAGTGAAAGCTGAGGAGTCTCTGTACCTTTTCACACTTGAGAAGTCAAATGTGCAATATATATGTATGTATATATATAGCACAGATACTACTGTTAGGAATTTTAGGTACAGATATCTATTATTTGGAAAAAAAATGAAGACAGATAAAATGAAAATGTCTGTCCTGGGGAGTGATCTAAGTTTTTAACTTTTTTTTTTTTTCTCCAACAAGAACACCTAGAAGCTTAACTGAAAGAGCTGTGGTAACAGTCAAATTGAGAAACAGTCCTGATTTGAAGGAACAATCATGGGGAGTGTATTGCAAGCTAAAACCAGCCTTTTCAATCTAATGAGCAGTTTAGCTTTTGGCATTTTGATGGCATGTGAAATTAGCGAACATGCATTCTAGTAGTGATCCTCTTGACATGCATGTTTTTATCTAGGATATAAGCCAGTACACAGAAATTTGACAAAGTTCATTGTAAAATAGGTCAGCCCGACACTCTGAAAAGAAGGCAGATTCTTCTCCTGCCTTTAAAGTAAACAGTGTTTCCGTTCTTGTGGCCAGGGATATGTAATGGTTACAACTTCTTACACTTCCATTTTGAGACGAAAAAGGGTTTGCATAAGCCCTTGCAACACCAAAAGCACCACGACACAAAAAAAATAAATGCATATTCTTAGTTTATTTCATTTACTGCTGTTTGTTGGTGGCTTGAGGCTATGTCTGTTGACATAGGCTGGGATGACGTAACTGGTCCATTCACAAAATTACACATTCCTTGCAGATAGGCACAGGTGTCCCTTTCTGTCCATCAGTAATTATTATGAAAAATGTAGTAACTAGTGTGGTTGCTAGGGCATAAATATAAAACTTACTAGTTATCTGGGAGAAAATACTGTCTTCTCTTCTGCAGGGTTAAACAGTTGACAGATGAAGAGGAGTGTTGTATCTGCATGGATGGGCGTGCTGATTTAATCTTGCCGTGTGCTCACAGTTTCTGCCAGAAATGCATTGATAAATGGTAATACATATTAAAGGATATTCATTAGTTATAGTATGTACTGGTAATCTGACGTGTTTCAGTTTGGTCTGACAGGTTCCTTAGTTCCTATATACCTTAACATCTGAAGGTGGGTAATGTATATGTGATACATAACAAGCTTGAGTAAAATCAGACTGCAGCAGAAGGAAAGAAAGATTTCAGAATTTGTAAACATCTTATGAAGAATTTAATCTTGGAAAAAGAGATGTGAAAGTGCTTTTCAGCATTTTTTTGGTAATTTTTTATCTCTGTTCTTGTAAAATTAAATTACTCTTGCTCAAAAACCAGAGAAGACAAAGGTATATGTTGATGCTGGCATGTTATGCTTCACAAAATCTCACTAAAGCTTTTTAAGAAAAAAGTCAATAGTTTTTAAGACCACGCAAATATGAAGACAAGTTGGACTGTCTTATCACTTATTTTGGAAATAACTGTCAGAGGGATTTTTTTCCACGTATTACGCTTTCACTTGAAATAAATAGCATACCATTTCCAAATTTAAATATATCGGACTTTTCCAGGAAAAGGTTTCTTCTCAATAGCACCGCCTTCAAATTTATGTGTAACGTGTGTCTTACAGTGTATATTCAGCTTCATAGTACACTGAGCAGCTTTTCAGCTTCTGCATCTGTTTGATACTTTGATACACCATTTGCTGGAAAACTGAGAGAGAATTGCTCTGTGGAGGAGAGTAGCTCTTCTCTGACCGTGCAGAAGACCTACAAGGGTTGGGAGGGGATTCTGGCAGTCTAGCATTAGGTGATATGGATATTCTCAGTTAAGGGCTTTTTTTGACTAGTTAATGCAAATGATTTTACATTTAAATCACATAATTTGTGCATAAGAAGTTGGTTTGTGGCTTTTTCAAAGGCTTATCAAGGAAGTTACTCTTACCACCACGTTCCCACAAGGAAAACCTAGTAAAAATCACTGCATCTCAGAGTACATATATATATACTCATCTCTCTTTTCTGGGAAAATATTTTAACATCTGTCAGCAATACAGGGCTTAGTTTAGCAACTGTGGTGGAGAGTGGATTATATTCTACTTTGGCTAATGGAATCAGCTGAACTCTTAACTAAGTTCCCATTATACCACTTTTTTTCTGGTATTCCATTTTTAAGGTTCATCTCTTCTTAATCTAGACATAAACCAGAGGCTCCCAGCTCAGAAGCATGATTGTTTGGGACCCCTAAGTTAGTCGGTGGAGGGCGATGGGACCCCAAGGTACTAATTCTAAATGTTAATGGGCTGAATGACCCAGGAAAAGGGTTTTCTCTCTGTACACAGGAAGCTTGTGGGGACTGGTTTCTGAAGTATCACAGGTGACTATCTAAAGATAGGAAGAATTAATTTAGACCATGGATTTCCATTTCAACTTTTTGGACATCTAGGTACATTCTGTTTAACCTGAGCAAACTTGATGATAAGGAACATGATGCCAAATGTATCACTCAAAGAATGGAGCTACTTTCAGAATTGTTGGCCAGTCTTCTTCACAGAGAAAAAGTTTTTAAACAAACAAAAAACCGTGTTGGTGGTCTAATCCAGTTAACCTGATAATTCTTGAAGTTCTTACTAGGTGATTTGTGGGGTTTTTTCTTTTGTTGTTTGGGGGCTCTTTTGGCTTTTTTTGGCCAGGAAGAGACTGCCAATGAAAGATACTCATTTCTCTGGCTTCCTAACAGGAGCGATCGTCACAGAAGCTGCCCTGTCTGCCGTCGGCAAGTGACTGGGGCAAGTGATTCCTGGGTGGTCTCGGATGCACCTACAGAAGATGATGTTGCTACTTACATACTTAACATGGTAGATGAGGTGGGCCAGCCTCACAGACCCTGACACTGGCCAACAAGCTGATAATAGCAGCAGCACTTGAAGCTTTCGTTTTCCCAGACGCCTGTTTTTACCTCTCATTGTCGTTCTTCCACGGTCTGTCTTCTCTTTTTGGCTGCTGTGAATCTACACTGCTCTTAAAAAACACGGGGTATATGAGACAGTGTATGTGTGTGCAGTCTTAATTATTAATCTGTACTTTCAGTAAACCCTTCGATCATTAACAAAGTTCATTTTAACAACTTCTGCTATTAATTATCAGTTTGACTACTCAATGAAGCAATTTATAACAGCACAACTACAACTGCTCACTGCTGTTTGAAGATCACAGTGCGTTGCTACAGAAGATGAGCAATGTCAGATGGCTCAATCTCACAGTTCCTGTCTTTAAAAGCAGTCCCTTTTAGTTGACATGACATTCACATGACAAATGTGAATAAAGATGAGTTAGCACTAGAGATTATTCATTTGAAATTTTACTGCTGAAACTTGAAGATGTCCTACTGCCTGTTCTTCAGTAGCCAGTTACTGCTGCTTTTAGTGTTTACAGATAAGGATTTTAATCTGATCTACTAGGAGTTTTAGTATTAATTATTTTAAATCTGTTTTGGAGAGTGTAGGCAGCTCTGTAAATGTATTGTGTACTTCCCTTTATTCTTCTAACAAGATTATCTCTTAGAATATTTTTTTAAATATGATATTTAGCATAATCTTATTAGCTTGGAAACATTACACAGTTTCATACACAACCTTAAATAAGTAAATCAGTTTCTTTGTATTTTTTTGATCAAGAACAGCCAAAATAATTGTTAAACGTTAGACGTATCTGCAAGAGAATGACTTTTATTGTATTAGCAGTTAGGGTGTAGTTTAGTCTGATGCTGTGGTTTTGTCTGCTTCTCTTGAGGTTTTTGAAGTGATGAAATGAGAGGTATAAGGTATTCTAAGAGTTATAAGATGGTAATTTAAGTAAGGGTGCTGTGCTTTATATCTGCAAGTGCAATATGCTTTTATGTAGCAGAGAGACACTTGTACTTTAATCATGTTGCTTGCAGTGAGATGTGCATGTGACAACTTGGGAAAAGAGATATGACAACTGGAGTGGAACAGTGTATTTTTGCATCTAGCAGAGTAATATCTTCAAAGAACTGAGTTCAGACAGTCTAAAATAAATTGTTAGTATTCAGAAAACCCATCTTAATCCTCTTTTGCATAGATAGTGTTATGGAAATCAACTGTCGTAGAGAATTAATTAATGGGGTTTTTTTGTGTATATTAACAAATATGCTCTTTTAACTCGAGGCTATTGAGTGAGAAATACTCTAATGTAGCATTCAAGGGAATTATCAGCTTAAATCTTGCTTCCTGTAAGACTGCATTTTTATCATAGTTAAAATTTGATGATGCAATAAGGCTAAGGCCTTTTATCACAGACAGGTTCTGAACACATCTGAAAAGATGTGTGCGCAGGTAGCTATGCACATTTGGGTTATTTATTCTACAGAATAATTATGTTGGGGACCAGATCTTGATAATTTCTTTATGATGCTTCTATTAGTTAAGGAACGTGCGTAGCATATGGCACCCGTTTGAGCTTGACTTATGGCACAGTTGTCAAATTTATCACAGACATTAAGACAGATAAACAACGTACTCTCCTGGTGTGTGTCATCTAAAAGCCGGTATGGCTTAGTGTGTAAATCTGTATTTAACTAGTGAAAAATACGTTTATGAATGTATATAGCTTGGAACTAACTTTTTCCCTTTGTTAATCCTTTGATATCAGTGAGGTATTCTTCAGGAAATATACGGGCTGTTTGGTTGCATAAAGGCAGTTCTTATTTGGGCTGAAAATTGTTAATGGTCAGGGATTTTCCACTAAAATATTTGCAAATATTCCTAATCACACACCAGTTTGGTTTCTGTTTGCTTTTTGAGCTTGCACTAGTCCATGTTCAGAACTTTGAAATAACCTTTGAATTTTTTAAATTTTTATATCACTGGAACAGAAAGAGCACCTAAATTAAAGCTTCAAGCTAACTTTATTTTTCAAGTATTTCAAGAATTATACTCCTGAACTGAGATTTTATAAGTTGACTTTCTGCTGAGCACTTACATGAACTTATTAAAATGTAATTTTGTAATGATGCAAACAGGTTATTAATTGCAGCGTAACGACACTTGCAATTACAATATAAACTAATGCAGAAATTATTTAAATAGTGAAAAAGTAAACTTTGTATTCTGTACAGCTTTTTTTTTAATTAAGTTGCTGTAATTCACACTGCTGTGATGTAGGTACTGTAATGTGTGCCTTGTAAAATATATGTACTGTATGTTGTATGGGATAATAGGTACATTAACACTAAAAACCTAGTAATTTGGTACTGGTTGGTGTTACCTAGTCTGAAGTGCTACATTTAGCAATTTTGGAAAAGGAATCACACTGGCAGGGGCATGGCAATGGGCTCCAGAAGCTAGACCTTGAAAATGTGAATTACGATGAATAGCTGTTGGGGGGGGCATTAGAAAAAACTAAACTTTCTTGAGTTAAGTGACGATTTCATACAGGTTTAATGTGAAATTGTAATTTAAACTTTATAGATTGTATTAATAGCTAAGGACATTCCACTATATTAAACTTTGTGTATGAATTGTGCAATAAAGATACTTTGGAAGAAATATCAAAGTTCTTTTAAGCTTAAGGAATCTCTTAAATTTAATACCACAGAAGTCTGAAAACTGAGTTTTAATCTAAATACAGTTCCGTTGTACAGGTGGTGTGGTTCAAAGTGTGCCAGGTCTCTTAAACTCTGAAGTGTGGTATTAGCAAGGCAGCTTAAATGCACTTCTGCAAAAAAGACTCTAAATCTTCTATTTTTCTTTTGTCGAAACTCATAAATTGGAACATTTTGCAGTGATGGGAAAAAGCAATTAAACAACTCTTTTTAAAAGGAATTCTTTTAAAAGAATTGAAGTATATAATTAATATCACTGTTTCCTCTGTCTAGTTATTTGGTTTATCTGCTTGGATCTTTTGAAGCCAAGTGAGAAATGGGAAAGGAATTAATTAACAGATCAGGAAATTAAAATTGGAAAACTGCCAGTTGACAGACACGCCAGGAGGTAGGTGTACATGAGGAATTAGCAGATGTTTATATTTACTAAGTTTCAAGTTTAGACATTGTATTAACATACTGTGCATGTTTCCTTTTTCATGGGAAATGGCATATTTAACTTACATATCTCTCCTTTGAAGAGAATTCTGTATATAATTATAAAGGTTGCCTAATCCATACTAATTCCAGTTCTGGAAACACAAGGCAATCGGTGAGATCTATCTCTGTGCTATAGGTTTGACCTGAACTGTTAAATGCCCGCCCTGTGTAGCGGGATGTGCCAAAGGCATCATTTTTAGAAGGAACAGCTTCGCTGTGGTTCTTTGTGTCCTGCTGGATCCTGACGAGTAGCCTCCTCAGTGAGCCTAAAGATCCGTGCTATTAGTGGGAGCTGTATGTTAACCTCTCTGGTCTGAATTCTTGAGGCGGCATACAGGTAATTCTTTAATTTTGTATCCACTAAATACATATGCTCTCCAATGGAAGTAATTACATTGTGACTAATATCATAGCAATGAATTATCTTCTTGGGTTTTCTGTTTTTAAATCATTCTTGAAGATAACTTATCAAAAGGTTTTATCCTCACCCATTTTAAGCGGGTGAATGGAATTCTGTTTTCTTGGAAATGTGTCTTAAATATCAGTAATTTCAAAACTGAATTTTTTTAATTGTCAATTCTTCAGATGTTTGGTTCTAAGGCCTAGAACTTATGGTAGGGCAGCATGCTCTAAAGACTGAAACTTCTGCTGTTGCTACATGTAGCTGAAATTGACCGGAACGGGACAGTGTTCTTTTCCTCTAACTGCCCTGTAGGATCAGCAGATAATGGGTTCCAATGAATCCTACATCTGTGAGGGATCTGACAACACATTCTGCTTTTGTATCTGACCTGTCAAGATGTTAATTAGCAGACGATTGCTTACCTCACTAACCTATCGAGGTTAAAATGTTAAACACTGGGCGTGGGTTTTGTAGGCCTAAAATTAAAAAATATATATATCAGTTTTGTGAACTTGGATGGAACTTTGCCCAGTGTGAGTCTGGTGGAATGAAGAATACTATCCAGCAGGTAATTAAGTGAACACACTTCTCTGGTTCAAAGTGCCATTTAAAAATACAAAGGTTTTTTATGAATTAAGCTTAAGTTAGAAACCTGCCCTTCTGGAATTTGATTGTATGTAGCACAACACAAGGTTTTGATACAACAGCCTGTGCTGCCATGCTAATGTGGTTCCAGCCCACTTTAATAGACCTTCCAAAAATATTTTTTGTGAGATGGTACCTGTTAGTCACGGTTATGAATTAGCGGTGTTGGTGTCTCACTGTCACATACACTATTCTCTGTGCTGCTTAACATTGGTCTTCAGTGCTTTGAGAGGTACAGGTGAGAAATGCACATTCTTCAGGTACAGATTCATCCGTACTCTTGTGCTCCGTGAGTGTTGCTCGTGTACAGAAATAAAGGGTTTGTGTAGAAAGAGACAGACATTTTAATCTTCATCTAAAAATCTTCATTACATTTCCTACTGAAGAAGGTAATTTGTGTTAAACTTCCTTTTCCTCAAAAGCCATCTTGACTGTAGCAGAATGTCTATGTTGATAATAACTATTTCAGTTTGTCACATGTTGGTTTCTTAGTTGTGTTCTCATCAGATAAAGCTGTTCTGTGTACTGCTTAAATTGTTTCAGCTCTGTCAGAACTCCTTTACTGCTCCCAAATTCAGGTGTTTTGACTCTCAGTTTAATATCAAGCTGCGGCTCCAGGGTGAGGAAGAGGGGCCACATGCCCTATCCTGATGCCCAGTTTGGATGAGCAGGGAGCCAGGGCACCAGGAGACAGCGGGGGCAGGCCTGCAATACAATTTCACTTCAGGACGTAATGCCAGGTCTTCTCTTGGCACAAATCAGAACAGTTGGTTTTCATGAACACTGAATTCCTTTAAGTCAGCTAAGCTTTTAGCTCCTCCTCTTCCTTATTATCTTCTCTATCTCTACTGGGGTTTTTTCAGTTTTCATGCTGTGGTAGTCCTTAATTTTGGTTTAGGTTTCTGTATTGCTAACAGTTCAATTGCGTAGGTTTTCAGTTCTACTTAAACATGGAGATTCTGAGCAGTTACAATTTTAGAGGTATACAGAGACAAAAACCCTAACCGTATTCCTTTTATATTTTATTTATTAGTGTACTGTTTAGTGCTTCCACGAGAGGCAAAAGATAAACATCATTTAACCTAGGCACAGAAAGAAAAAGCAGTTTTTACAGACATCCCTTCCTCCACCCACCTTTTTCAGACTTAGATTTTAACTAGGCGCATAGAACGGAAAGGGTTGGCCACAGGTAAAGAACAATGATATGAGAAGATAAGGTAGCTCTGGGGTGAGAAAAAAATTGTATTATCCAATGGCAAATGCCTTAAGTTTGCTAAAGTAAGAGAACAGCATGGAAGAGCATCACTAGAAATTGTTCAGAGAGATACATTGTAGACATAAAATAACCATAATTGACCATTTTAGGCGAAATAAAATGTTTCAGATTTAAGGAAGTCCTGAATAATGCTTGGACCTTAACAGCAATGAAACAATGAGAAAATAGGATATTCTCCCATTCTGAAGCAACACCAGCCCCAGTGACCACCCACAGCGATGTTCTAGTCCCTTTCCGGTTGAGTCAAACACACACTGAGGTTTGATCTCAACACTGCAGGGTGGAGGGGTGTCAGGGAATCGGCAACTGCCTTGTCTTGCGTTTGAGTGAATGTGTACAACGGTAACGCGGGTGTCAGCAACGCGTCAGCGCTGGCTCTGCCCTTCGTTACATACATAGCCCGAGACCGCAAGGTTATTTTGAACAGCCGTACACACACTAGAACCAAAGGGCAACTTTAAAAATGAAAAGAAGCTGAAGTTTAAGAACAGAACTTGAGACTAACTTTAGCCTAATTAAAAGATGACCAAAAGAGATTTAGTGGTGGAAGCCTGAGAGGATGTCGGTTTGTTTCCCTAAATTATAGTGCTATTAGCCCAATTTATCCTTAAAAGCAGCACAGAAGGAAGCACAAAGAGCAGAGCTTGTGGTCATGGCCACTTGTATATTCTTGTTATTGTCAAAATCCTGATTACTGTCCATTAACTGACTAGTCAAATCCAGTTTTGTTTTTTCTTTAATACAAGCTACAAACTTATTAGAACCTGATGTGTTTGAGGTAAACCAAGCTTAAAAGGTATGAAACATACACAAATTTGGTATAACGTTAAGAAAACCTAAATAAATCTAAGTGTCAGAAAAGCAGCACTAATAGCACTGTTCAGGTGAAACAACCCAAGTAAAGCAGATGACAATACTTACAATTTAAATACTTCAAATCAAGCATGTTGTTTATTTAGCCTGGATGCAGGTGCTTTTCTCAGGTAAACAATGCTATGTTGATAACAATTTATTAGTAATTTGTACTAATGAAAACAAGACATCTGCATTTTATGCTTGAACCAGTTTTCAGACATCATCCTAAGAAAATTACAGTTGCCAATTCTGACAATGCATTACATGAGACACTAAAGTTTCTAACAGTGAGGCCAACAGGCATTGTTGACTAAGAACTTTGGACAATTTTATTATACAGTTAATGAGCGTAGCACAGTTTCACACACTCTTTAGCTGCACAAGGAGAACAAGATCTGGCACTAGTTGCACGCTGCAGACGTTAGGCTAGGTCACGGAGGAGCTCAAGGCAGGTCTCCCCCCGCCTGGCTGCAGCCATGCTCTGGGTGGAGATCATGTGCAATGACCGCAGCCCCCTGCGCGTGACACTGGCGGCCTGGAATGGTGCCTGGATGGGGCACAACTCCTGTGCCTCAGTCTCCCTCGCAGCGGCCTTACTTCAGGCTGCTTTAGGTTTAATCTCTCTTACGGGGCTCTTGCAGAGCTGTGGGAGGTGACAGGGAGTCCCTCCTTCCCTTACTTTGGTGCCATTTCCCTGCAATCACCATTCAGGACAGCAGGTACGTTAAAAAAGTGTCTTTGTAGGTATTGCTTTGAACTGCCTCAGCCTGAGGCAAGAGTGCGTGTCTTCAATGCATTTAAACATTTATGCTATTAATGATTTGTTTGGTACTGGTGATGTCACCACTGCTACTTCTGGCTGCATTTACAAGGGAAAGTGAGACCTGATCAGCTCTTGAAAGGAAGGATGCAGGTGTCCAAGCCCCAGGAGAAGGGTCTGGCCTAATATAAGTGGCACGAGAGACCTGATGCAGTAGAACATGCAGGGTTCTAGGGCTAGTGAGGCTGGATCGGCACGTATTTGTTACTTGCTTTTTATGTATTAATTCTGAACTACTCTTCTGAGCTGCCTCCCTGTGTATTATAGTAGATACGCAGGTCTCTAACCACAGGCTCCAGCCCCAGCTTAGGAACTGGGGGCCTTCAAATTAACTAGTGTCATGTTGGACTTACAGGCATCAAACTTCTGCTGCCGCCCCTTGCCTCTGGTCTTTTTTGGTGTGAACTACATGCAGCCTGTACAATACATACATGCTTTCATATTATTACCTTTATTCCTTTCTGAATGTGTCTTAAGAGGGATGATCAAATAGAAAAAAGATGGAAAGTGATACATATTCCAGTAGCTGCCGCTCCATCGTAAATAAAAAGCTTAACATAACATGATTTGAAATGACACATTTCAAGTGGGCTCACTTCTGTATAAATAGACAGTTTGATTTCTCATTCAACTCTAATTGACTAAAATACAAACTAACACAAATGTGTAAAAATATGTCAGAAGTAGGACCAGAACCCAGGTCTGGAATTTCTACCACTGATTCATAAGAACACTTCCTTTGTTCAAGTAAAAAATTTCTTTTTACATGCAACCAAAATTATCTGCATAAATTTCCAAGTAATTTGAACCAGCATATCCACATATTCCCATTACAAAGCAATAAAAAAGTGTTCTCAACTTTCAAGGCAAAGTTTTCATGATATAATTAGACTCATTATTACAATGAACAATAGTGATGATTTTGACACCATGTTTTCTACTTCCTAGATTAAAAAGCATTAATCTGCTGTTTTACCCAGACATCCTACGTGACAACAGGAAGTAATTAGTTAGTCATTTTGCGAGACTACAGGATTTTGGTTTTTCTTATTTTCCAGTATAACTGCTGAAACATTAAGATAAAAACTGTCAGAACACCTCCCAGAATGAAAGGGTAGCTGCAAAATTATGCACCCCACACAAACTGCTAATGAATAACGGGTTAAACTTACAAGTGCTAAATGCCGTGGTTGCTGCTGAACCAGCAGGACAAAACCAGTTGCATGGAGACTGTCAGCATCTGCAGAATCCTAACGTGCGAATCACAGATGCGCTATCAATATTCTCTGTTGTTTTCCAGACTACAATACAGTGCACAGTGAAGACAGTATGAAACCAAATATTACATGATTCCAAGTTTGCATTTAATATTTACAGCCATTTTACAAAGCCTAATGGTTGTAGAAACTGAAATTTTCGCAATGCAATAAAAGATAACAGTAAACGCTGTTTACCTTCCATAGATACTCTGTTTTTCTCTGTGCTGTTCAGTTTTGTCTCAGTAGCAAAGATAGATCATTCAATGTTAATTAGCATCTTAGCCTGCTAAATGTTCTGGTTTCTTTGAGTTTGTACTACTTTGACAGAGTAGAAATCTCTTCTGTTCTCATAGCATCAGACAGGAAACTAAGTTCATTGCACAGTGTCTCGTACCTGAAGGCCATCCGGATCTGTGCAACGTTTGTCTTTCGAATGTCATTTCCCTCAGGCCCTTCTTTACAGTAATTCACCCCTAAGAATTTCTGTTTTTCCTGTGAACGGGATGAAACATAGAAAGGAAAAAGTCAGCTCAACTGCTTTGATTTACCGCATAACTGAGTATTTCTTAGTTGAATTACTCCAGAGCAAGCGAAAAGAGCAGCTTCAACCAGCTGGCCACTGAACGTTACCTCAGAGTCTGAACTGGTTTTGGAGGTTTTAAGGCCAAAGTATATATATATATATATATATAAAATTACTCAGCAGCGCACTCAGTCTGGCTTGCTAAAATCCTTTGTGCTACTGCTCGGTCCTCACTACTACAATCCTTCATGCGAGAGGTCAAAAAGAAGCTTAGGTTTCTTTTGTTAGTTAAATGTTGCACAAGAGGAAAATTAGTAGTTCTCTCTAGAGAATATTGGAAGAAGCACCAGAATATCCTTGAGAGGAATGTTTCAAAGTGACACAGAAGAGAGGATGCGCTAAAGTATGTCCTAGAGAAAGCCATGGATGTACAGAGTTTTGAAGATAAAAACAAACTTAATGTGATCTGACCGCCTGTCTAAACCAGAATCTTTTCTGTAGTACTTCTTTCTAAGCAAACACATGTCTTGCTTATGACAGGCAGTTTGTTTTTCCTCAATGCAAGACATGATGTATATAATTCCTTGCAAAAGGATATCACCCAAATAGGTAAAGGTTTGGAACTGGAGGCAGAACTGAGGATAAACAGGCACCTGGTCTCTCTGCCTGTCTGGGGAATTCCAAAACAAAGCTAATGAGGAACAAGGTAGCGTTAATATTTTTTTTTAATATATGACTACATAGCAAATAGTTTGTGAATATTTCTGTAAAAGAGGACAGGAATGTGCACAAATACATTACATAAGCACTTACTATTCAATTTTTAGGCTACTGACTTCCCAGTTCCTACATGCCCTAATGTTCACAAGAGAGATTTTTTTCAGCCGTAATTACCTTATCTGACAATCCACTCTGTAATACGCTGTTTCGTGCTATTTCACACAAGTCACAGGTACTTAGTTTCCACACCTGGGCTGCAATAGCATATTCTTCCATGAGAGCTTCCTGTATCACCAAAACATGTTTAATATTAAATTATATGTAAATGGGATATGTACTCGTTACTAATTAAGGCATTTATACATGCTCTTTAGATAGCTGTGAAGAATTAGAGATTTAAGACTTGAACATCACCATTACTAACAAACAGAATTGTCTATTTCAAATTTCCCAAGGGCGACTGTTAAATAAGTAATAGGCACTGGGTATCCAGTTACCTGAGCCTGAGAAATTGCAGCCTGCAGTCCTGATCCTTAGAGGCATTTATTAGGCAATTTCAAACGAGATCCCAGGGTATACGAACACCTTGGAGGATCTTGTCATAAATCTTTAACGAATATTACACAGAGAGAGAGCAGGGCAATTTCTCACTTCTGACCTTCCACACGCGGAGGTTGGGTCTGACTCTAGTGGGCTGTCACAGCTGAGATCCCCCACGCTTTGTGTAACTCGGCTGGTGCTGCATTACATCCGTGCAGAAAGCCCCCACAAAAGCTCTCTGTCTTTTCTAGCAGAGAGGTGACACGGGCCAGAACAAGCCCGGGTGAAGCACGCCAGAGCTCAGCTTGTCTTCAGAACACAGACAATTGAGCAATGTACAGGGCACTCTGAGGCACAGCATGACCCAAGTCAGTGCCAACTGCAAAATTGGGGCAGGAAAACCAGTGACCAGGCACTTCTGCCCTGCTAGGCCACCCAAGGGCAAGAATCAGTTTCATTTCACTGAGCAAACAGCTCGTATGTCATCTTCAGAGATTCCACATCGTCTTTTTGTAATGTACTTCCCCAGATTTATTAGTAAGGAAACTGGACTTTCCTGGCACTCTAGAGGATTGTTTATGAAGGCTCAAACCTCCCTTCAGCCTCATCCTTCATTCTATACTTCAACAGCCAACACTGGAGAAGCAAGAGTACAAAAGAAACATAATTAGGAAATCAGACATTTCCCTCTGAAACCTAACAGTGAGCAGTAGACGGAGAATGAGGAAGAATAAGAATGAAGTGACGGAAAGACATGACAGCCTAGGCAATGATACAAAGTAGCTTTCAGGTCATGCTGGGCCTATGTGCGACTGTTGCCAAATTCCAAGAGGAGTGCTTTTTGCATATCTTACCTTTGTATAATGAAACTGCATAGGATCATCCGTGGAGAGAGAGACGTGGAGTCCCTTATGCAGAAATTCCCGTAGTGGATTTTTTGAGTACTCCAGGAACAGGCTGTTGTTACTGAGTGGAGACATAGCAATGGGTATTTGTGCAAGATAATAAAGATACTGGAGGACAGGACTCTGCAAAACAAAACACAATCAGCACTTAATGGTACTATGGGATAATGAAAAAAAGAAGGATTTCCCTTAGATAAAATGGAAACAGCATTACAGAGGGAGGTGTAAGACCAAAAAAGTTGAGGTTTACACTAAATGCTGACTTCTTTAGAAAATATTTAATAGTCCGAATTTTAAACATTACTAATCTTTATAAAAATAATTTACATCTTTCAATATATATGCCATCTTCTTTTTAAAAATATGGTAACTAATATTCCCATAGATTAGTAAGTATATATGACTACTGAGGGCACTGCATTTGATACTAACCACATACCTTCCCTCAAAACCTGAAAGTCACAGGTAAGAGATGTGTGAGAACTGCTAAGCAATGTGTTATTTTCAAAACTGCAGTCTGATAGGTAAATTTTAGGAGCAGAATTAGTTTTAATTTATTAGAAGTCATCTATTGCTGTGGCACATCATATAAATACTCTGTGGTCACCTCATCTTTATTAGTATGTCTGGCTTAACCAACCTGTGAACCTAACAAGTGCCATTGCTGCTGCTGTTATTACTATGGCACCAGGTGAAGCAGGAGAGAGTGAAGAGGAGAACACTTTGGTCACATACAGCCTTAGCACTACTCTGTCTGGGTCTAATTTTAGGAATTACTGGTTCTGAGAGTAACATCAGACATGATTTTAGGCAAAATTTTTCTTTCTTCTTGGATATGTTGAAAAATACAGAGAGAATGTTCCTGTTCCAATATTAACCAGCAAATCCAATTTATAAGAGAAGTCTTTCCAAAATATTTCAATAAACTCAGTTAAAGCCTGCCACCCACTGACCAATTATTTTAATTACAGAACAGTGGCCTGTGGATGAGTTGCTTGATGGTTTTTATTAACTGATATGCCAGGAATGATAACATTTGTCTTGTCATAACAATCAAGTTGTGTATAAAATATTGCTGTGTTATACAGCTATGTTAACTTTCTTGATCAAATGATCCCAGTTACTCTAGACAAACATAATCAAAACCTTAATGAACCTGTGAATGAACCTGGAAATACATGGATCTGGTCAGGGAAGATTACCTTTGTCCCTGTACAGAAGAATTTAGAGCTTTTCTTAAATTCTTCTGGGACCTAAACCAGAGAGTAGTAACAATTCTAAGCAGGTTTTTTTCCATGTAATTTTAGCTCTGCTTGGAGTAACCAAAAACAGGTGCTGCAAAGTCCTTGACACACCTGAACAGTTGATCTTCCCTATAAAGACATAGCTTTAAAATAGTCAGTTAGGAAAAGCTGTATTTTTGTAGGCTAAATAAGGAATAGGAAGTTCAGCTAAGCTTATTTATTTCTGATCAAAGTGAAGAATTACTTGTAACTTGCTAAGAAAATTAATTTGGGGCTGCCCAGATAAAGTCAATTTGGTGACTGCTGTTTGAACCAGTGACGGATGCCTAAGCAGACAGCGATTAGTTTAGGTGAGCAACCAAGCAATACCTTCTTCAAGAGCAATCCGTGAGAAATGTTGTCTGCTGTCAGAAAGGCAGATACCAGGTGTGTGATAGACCCAGCTTCTCCACAGTGAGGTCGAAACAGAAAAGTACACATGCCTCTTTCCCTGAGGAGATTAAAAGCAAGTTCCACTAACAAAAAATGCACTGTTCTTCATCTCTTTTGTACATAATTATCATTAATATGGGAATTAAAAAAAAAAGTCACACATTTTCATACAGTTTGACATGACATCTACCCGGCCCACCTGTGGGCTGCTGTCAAAAGGGGCAGGTCCCTTTACCCAAGCCCCTTCCACCACCTGACAAATTTGTGTCTTCCTCCTTTCCTTCCTCATTACATCTCATTTAGCAATTGTTTAGCTACTGGGTGAACAGTTATTTAACTGATTTCAGGTGAGGAAACTGGCAGACAGAAAGCTAAGTGAACGGATGCAACCTGTGGCTGCATCATTCCTAGATCCGAAATGAGGGAAGAAGTGGAAGCACATTGCCAAGAGTGAGCTAACACTGTCTAGTGTGACGACAACCTGCCATCTCACCAGGTGAAGTGTAGCATAAAACCACAGCCTCAGTAGCACAGAGAATTTCTAGAAGTGTTAGTTATTACACTAGATTCCATACAATAATTTCTAGAAATATTTTTCTCATCTATATTAAAAATGAAGCTGGGTTTTAGGTTAAAACGGACCCTGTTATTCAGTGCAGACGAATGTCCCCTAAGTATTTGGAGATGTTCAAAACAAAGAATTTCAACCAGGACTGCTAGAGTATAAGGCAGTTCTAGGATGGATGTTTGGGAACGTTGGATGTGAGGGTGGAATCCATCCTTGCTGACTACACTACTACTACCAAATGTGTAAAAGAATCTTGTGGTGCCTCAAATACTCAGTACATTTAACAGAGTGAACAGTTTTACAGACTTGCTGAAGAACTGTGTCATTATCTCACCTCGCTGTAAGAACATTTAATGATTATTTAGGGAGATTTTCAAACAGTAGTTGAAATGATCTTGAAGTAAAAAAGAAACACATAAATTCTGACAGAATCTCTGCCTTTGGAAAATAAAAAAAATGTAGACTACAGAGAATGTAAAGGAATTCAGGAGAAAGATATCCGCTGAACTGTGTCCTTTCCATTATAGAACTAAAACTAACAGCTAGGCCTGTTTTTGAAGGTACAAGGTAATTTAAAGTGGACGTTTTTATTATGAGTTTTGATTATATAGTGTGGTAGAGAAGGAAATGCTTGAGGTAGCAGCAGGAGAGAAGTAAAATTTGGAATGTTAATTTGGAGAAGACCTGTGAAAGTGATAAATCTGTGTACCTCCTATAAGAAAATCCCAAAACGTTTTATAAATAATAATGAACAACATCTTTGCAAGGTAAGTGATGACACTGTAATACCAACGGGTAACCTCACTGTGCCTCAATTTGAGTCAGTTGTGCAGATCACACAGCGAGTCAGGAACAGAACCTCAGGTTGAATTTCAGGCTTTACTGAGCCTGATGCCAAAATCTGCTTTTACAGTCATGACCTCACAGTCAGTATCATGACTCCCTGCGGTACTTGCATAGGCATCAGTCTCAAAAGCAGTAAAACTGAATGAGTCAGCCAGCGTGCTAAAGTAAGTTAACTAGATGTGCAGCTTGTAATTATGTCCTCCTTTGTCCATCTTTGATAGCAGCAGCAGCCCTTAAACCAATATTTTTCAGAACATAACTTTGTATCTCTTAAATTACCAGGAGATAGCAAGCTACCAAGAGGTACATTGTATTTAGAAATCCACTGTGAATCTAAGCAAAGGTAAAGTCAATTTTTTGGGGTTTCTTCTTTTGCTTTGTTTGATATATTCAGGTTTAAGGAATTTACAAAACAAAAGCACACACAAATGTCAAATGAAGATATTAGCCTAATGCTTTTACAATTTCTGAATATTTCCTTTGAATTCATTTTGCAGTTATGTTTTCAAAATAACTTGTGTACTCCTCTTGGACTTTTTAAAATAATCCAAGATAAACTTTGCTTCAAAAGATATGTGATCAAGACACTGACTTAGATTGAGACCAACATTATTGATTTTTCTTTCTGGAAGCTTGTAAAAGAGAAAAATGACTACTTACTTCCTCAGGTTGTTTAGCAACATGATGTTCACGTACATATAATACAAATAATAGCTATAGGGAGGATTCTTCTCACTGGTCCAGAGGTCAGGGTTAAGGCTCTTGTCAGAGAACATATGGCCACTGTGTTTGGATTCATCATCAACACTGTCAAAGCCAGTCACCTGGTGGGAGAAGAGATTCACAGAAATCAGTGTTTTCAAGAAGCAAACTTCAGCATTACTGACTCTTGCTTCAGGACTTGCTTGTACAAAGCCTCTAGTCTTTCAGTTCCTTCCTTACGCTAGCAGTCCTGCTGCTCTGCCCTCCTGCCATACCATGCAGGCAGCAGGAATAATGTGTTTTCTCTGAGGAAGTTTCACCCCTTTTTTTCTGCTGAGACAAATAGGAGGCCAAGGTGCACAAAAGCCTTCAGACTCCTGTGGGGGGCAGAGGCCTGTAAGACTCCCTCAGATCCAGATCAAAATCCTCGAAACGCATCTGATTTGTTATTTGAAAAGCAGCTGGAGGCCAGAAGCTCCCAGCAATCCTCAGAGTTATGGTTTGGGGCATACTCAGAAATGGCTCTTTTAATCACATCCTATCACCTACATCCCCACCTCTCTCCTGAGTCCCATCAGCATCTACACAGTGCTTCCTTCCAGTTGCCTCCTTTTTGGAGGCCAGTCCCAGAAGCAAGCTCAAACACATCCTGCATTACCATGTTCCCTCTGCACAAGTGCATGTGAAAGTTTTTTGGTCATTCTTGATAGAGAGGATTACTGAGACGAAAAATAAATAGCTGTTGAGCTGTGTTGGAGGAAATTAATAGCAACTACCTGACAACAGGACCTTACCCAGTTTTTTATTAAATTGTATGTCAGGGCTTTAAAACTATAATACAAGTAATACATGAAGAGGGGAGCTTTTTTAATGTCTACAAATAGCTGTGTACAAACAAAATTTATGAGTAGGAGAGGATCGATTTCATGTGAGACAGAAAATCAAACATACTTACGTATTTGAGGAAAAGGTGCAACTCTCTGTGGTCTTTGGGATTGATTGTTGCTTCAAACAAAGGTAGAAAAATGTTCTCCAACATCTTCCCAAAACTAGGCAGAATATTTTTTGACCTAAATATGTCACTGAATGGAAAAAAATATACACCATTGTAACCATTCTTTAATCAGTTTATATTTTTCCTCACTTTCCTATTTTCTGTTATTTGTGCATGTTCTACAGCTTCAGTTCTACTGGGATCCAGAAATTCAAAGTTTATGTCAGGGCAGGGATCGTCTCTGTGCTCTGCTTCATCCAGGCTTTGCTGAAGCTCCCAAGTGCTCCAAAAATAGAGGCAGGGGTAGATGATGTCTCAAGAACAGTGACCACTTCCCTTACAGCAATCCAAGTGCTAATAGGGGAAATAAGGCATTACCTCTCATGAAAGATTTGGTTTCCAAAGTTGTAACTACTCCAAATGAAAGTAGAATGTTCTGCTTTAGTGAGCCTCTCAGAAAAGAGGAACAGTACTTCAGTATGTCATTAGGTGCATGACTTAATAAAAGTGTTGATTCCACTATGTACCTAAGAAATTAAAAGAGAGAAACTTTCTCCCTAGTGAGAAACACACCCTGGGGGATATATGTGACCATGACAGCCCATTCTCTACTCATAACCCAACTGTGCAATTGCAAAATATGAAGCTCCGCTATTAAGGTTGACAAAACTGTCATGGAAGACTGTATTACAATATATGGTATTAGAAACAAAGAACCATTTAATAAAGTCCCAAAGGATGCTTAAACACCTAAGAAAAACTGACACTAATTTAAGCTTGCGAAACAGCAATCTGGGTATTCACAGTAGTTTTGAATAACTTCATAAAGAGTAGATAGATTCAAACCCCATCTCCTGTCTTCCACCCCCAGGCTGTAAGGAAAACTGCAGCAATGGTCAAGAATAAATTTCCCAGGCTGTTGCTTATAAATAGAACTACAGGACAGCTCACAAACCATCTAAAAAATATCAGAAATTAAAACAAATCATTGGTATGATTTCAAACTATTAAAATTACCAAGAGCTCCTGATTACTTACTAGATTCTGGGAACCTGAATTATCCAGCGCATATTAGGGGAATAAACTTTATGCTTAATGAACCATTTTGCCAAGTTCAGCCATTCATCTGGAGACCGTCCATAAATGGATAAGCGGGGTTCTGTATACTGGTACTTACTTTCTTCTAGTTCACGGGCTACTTCCTATTAAGTAATAAATATATTGGCTTTAATAACGACACTGAAGATCATTTGCAGCTAGTAGTATATTTATCATTGTATTTTCCTCAGACCAGACATAACTGTAGTGCCACCCTTTAAAGATAAAGGGAATTTCTTGTGTATTAATCCATTATTTTCAGGCATCTAAATATTCTACTGGCAAACTACCTCAGATATCATTTGAGTATAACTAACTGTAACCCCCAGATTTAGAGGACAATATTACTAGCACCTTTGTAAAACACATTTAAAATTGGTAAATCAGAATTATGTTATTTAAACTGCAGTAAATGACTATAGAAAATATGTAGACCAATGGAGAATCTGGCCCAGAATCTGTAGTAGTAAGCAATTTTAAGGCCATTAAATTTAGACAAGCACTTCTGTACATCTAAGACCTGACATCTAGTTCATGAAAACTACTAATTCTTTTGTTGTAAGAAATGAATGCGAAGCCTGTGCATGCCTGTGCAGAGATAGATTTATGCAGGGTCACTTCCCTAGCAGCTACCCCCAGCCAACTACATCCTAACGAAATATTAAGCCAGTGAATTGACCCTTGGCTGCTCTCCATTAGTTTGAAACAGCACACGACTCTGCTTTGAACTCATACACAGGTTACACATATGAGGTTCTAAGTCATAAAATTATTTAGAAAGCAGCAATGGCTGACTTAGCAGAGGTCTGTCTCTGATGAATTGCTACAGCAAGTCTTAATACTTGGAATCATAGTGTTAGCTCTAGGTACACTGTGGCATTACAAATCTTTTAAAAATCTTCATTTCTCTACAGCTGGAAAAGCTTGAAACTTATTTACCTTGACCATACGAGCAAAATATTCGCCACCAATGTAGTTCTCAGTTTTCAAATACAAGTCCCTCAGCTCACTGGCACCAACTGGATTGTACTTGGAATTGAATTTGTCAAATCGATGAAATGTTTGACGACCCTGGAGAGGAAAAAAACCAAATAACCCTGGGTTTAAGTACACAAAATAGTTTATAAAATAAATGGCACCAGAATAAAAGGCACAGAATAAGAAAAAGTCTATGCTAACTTGCTTCAAACATGCAAAGTAATGTATTAATTCAAATCCTGATTTAATATGTTATCATGCAAAAACTGCAGAAATCAGAATTTCACACTTAGAAAACTTAGTTTTTTCTCATTTATTTTGTCATTTTAATGAACTTACTGCATGGACATCTAACGAGTCTACAGTGAGGTCATAAGGGTCCATGTGAAGGCTTTCAAAGACTTGCTTTAAAGTCATCTTCTTGCCTTTTTTCTCTGCAACAATCCTGTCGGGCTCCGTTTGATACGTGTGCTTAATAAACCTCAGTAAGTGCTTCTGGTTCATGCAAGCAGCAGCATGGATATGAGTATCAACCTGAAATCAAAAGGTTAATCATGCTCATCATTCATATGGATAAACTTAAATTAGCAAAGTATCTGTGTCAGTAACAACAGTGACTAAAGCCTTCTAAAATATTCCTTAAGAAATGGATTAGTGCCTAAGCAAGTCAAAATCTTTTAGAACCCTGAGATTTTGGTTTTGAAGGAATTATTCAATAAGCAGAACTATAAATAAAACAGCCCTCAATTATGAATAGTTTCCTAACTAAATAAGAACATTTTCAACAAGTTAAGATACATTGTAAGTGCAAATCAGAGAACCTGGGTTCAGATTACATTTCCTGACAAGAACCGGATGGTTTCCACAGGTATGCTTCTCTCTTGCTCCGAAGTTTGCACTGCTATTTGAGCAGCCTGTATTAGAACACAATCCAAAGAAACAACTGATGAGATCTGGGGGTTGGTTTGTTGGTTTAGGTTTTCCCTTCAGTATGTGTAATTCCTTAGGTGCCTCCAGCAGGTACATAAAATTAACCTGTTGCAGTTCCTTGCAGTCAAGGGTTTATTATCTTAACTACACCCATAAAGTATAGAAGAAAACTTCTTATTGTTTGAAAAGACAGGTAATACTAATTGCAGCTCCTAAGGACCAAGTACCTGAAAAGGAAGAATAGGCCTTAGCTGGGATAATGGCCTTAAGGAATCTAACGGCACAGCAATATCTTGTGTGTGGAGCAGCAGAGCTGCTGCTCCAGGGTCCATTTGCTTTGAATTTCCTTGAGAAATTCTGACTGAACAATAAAACAGCCTAATTCGTGTCCTAGGGAAAACAATGAAATTACTCTACCAATAAATTACTATAAATTTAAAACTAAAACAAACCAAATGACTGTTCTGATTAGATTTCACAGTTGACACATAATGAGCACAAGGGCCCTGGGGACAGCTTGACAGACTCTGAAATTGCCTTCGAGTTCAGACTCCCAAATCCTTGCAGAAGCAGCTTCAGCTCATGCAGAAGCTGTGGCACTGCAGCCTGTCTGGTGAGCTTCCCATTCTCCTCCAGCCCAGGCCATACCTGCACATAGATGGCCGTGAGCGCAGGCATGTGGTCAGAAGCAATCGCCAGCTTTCACTATTTCCAACATCTGCCTTGTGCACGAACTGGAGACAAGTCTTACAAGACCAACTGGCAGACTGGTTCTGCCAAAGGAGTGGGAATCAAGACAGTTTGTAGATGATGTATTACAGGGACAGGATGGTTCAGATAAGAAAAAAGTCAAGCACCACAGAGTACTGTCCTACGTATTGGTAGGAGATGGTTTAGAATCATTGTAAGTAACGCTTTTCCAAAAAGCCTTATGTGAAACTGTAGTGGAAAGGGCTGCCCCAACTCCTCATACAGAGTAAGAAAGGAGCTTCAAAGCAGAAATAAAAAATAACCTTGCTTCTGCGCAACATTGGGAATGCAGCTGTCGGAATGCACATAGTTTTGCTGTCTACATTTAAAAGTTTAAATAAACCAAATACTGACAACATTCCCAATAAATGTCACAAAAAGAAATAGGAGCTGGAAAATCCACACTGCCACATCACTGTAAAAATGAAACTTGTTTGTCTTTTAAGGTGCAATTTGAGAGTTAATTTGATCAACCGTATACAGGTATTTGTACCTCCAAAAGAGACCATAAGGCAGACAGGGGGCTTTTCAATCTCACAATGACATAACAAGATCCGAAGGTTGGATGCTGACATTAGATACAAGATCTTAAAGGTACTTACTACATTGGAACAGTTTGAACACACTGCAGTGTGCTTTTTAAAATGCAAGTAACTAGCATTCCCAGGGACCCGCTTCCAACAAGACCCACGTTAGCCCGTATGCAGGAGGTGACATGGGAAGGAATTCTCAGATAAACCAGCTATAAGGCATCATTGAACCTACATCTCTGCAAGGGCTCTCATCCAGGACTCTTCTGTCCAGGAAACTGCAAACTTGGACACATACGACGTGAGACCAGTGCGTTCCCCTTTGCATAGTGACTATGTCTGTCAGATTCCAACAACAGAAATAGATGACATCCTGATCTGCTTTTAAGGATCAGTAGAAAAAAGATCCCGGAGCACCTGGATAACAGCCATCCTCCTGCAAAGTAAACCTCAGCTTACTCTATGACATACAGTCCACAGAAATGCCAATGTTTTACTTGGCGGGTAGAGGCATTTAATTTGCAGTTTATACATACAGAAGTAGTTGCAGCCTTCTAAGGGTACATCTGTCTCCATGTGAATGTTAATAGTATGACTAAAGACCAGGATACAAATATTAACATTTAATTGTTAATCACTGCCTAGCTCAAATATGCTAGACACTTTAAAGCTAAATGAAAAAGCAAGAAACATATTACTGTCTTGAAGTACACACATGACGTACATTACTAATCCCAGTAAACAACGCTGTGTCTAAAATAGTAAAAGCAGCTCCGCTTAACATATTATTACACTCCTCAGAGTAGTTGTATAGACATTTGAACCCAAGTGCATTGTATATATGCTTACTCAGGTTAATAAAGGTCTTCTGGTTTGGAAACAAATATTGCTTACTATAAACTCTTCCTGGACCAGTGAAATACGACAAATAGTAGGCTTGGTCAGCTTCTATAGGACACTCTATAAATAACAGTTAATAGATGCTATAAAGTCTAAACATTCAGGAAAAGCAAGTCATAAGCATAGAATATCAGCTACAGGGAACCTAAATAAGTGTAATTTATTGAATTTCAGAATGCAGTAGTTCCAGTGGTGGCTCAGCTACTGGAATTAATGAGATTTGGGAAAAAAAAAATACCCAAACAAAACCAAACACTTCCTCTTTATTTCAATCAACATGAATTGACTACTGTTATCGGGGCAGAGACGGAAAGCAAGGCGACGTTTTGGTTTGTTTGCTTGTATGCAAGGATCACAGGACACAGGAATAACCACATTTCTTTTAAAGTCCTGCTTCCCTGTGAAAAATAATTGTCTCAAGCGTACACCTGCAATTCAGTAAGCTCCTGTGAAATCTTCTCCTGTCCCCACAAGCGTATCACACACACAGCTCCCTAGCTGAGCTAACCACATCAGGCTTATTCTCCAAGAACCAAGATTTTACTTTCTTTTTTTTCCTTTTTTCCTTTCCCCCTCCTCCCTCTCCCTAAATATATTTATTTCCCAACAGTAAAAAGACTTTCCTGGAGTCCCCTTCAGGCTTTTTCCAGAGAACATGCAGTGGTGGATTCACCATCCCTGGAGGTGTTTAAGAAAAGGGTAGATGAGGTGCTTAGGGACATGGTTTAGGAGTGGTTTTTGTCAGGGTAGGTTAATGGTTGGACTTGATGATCTTAAAGGTCCCTTCCAACCTCACCCATTCTATGATTCTACTTTGGATACCTTTTTTAACCACCCGGTATATTTTGACCTTTAGGTAAGCAGCAACTTCAATAACAACAAAAGTCTTCTAGATTATCACACAGCTTTTTCTTCATTGTTTTTTAGAAGCAGTGCAACTTTTTGGAAGGTTTTAATGACTTGAGCTTTGACCTACCCTAGCACATAATTAATTAGTGTGTATGCTTTTGTGCATTTTCACTATCTAAACGAGGTATTTAAACACAGAATCCTTGGACATAGCTTATATGGTCTGATTTGGTTAGGGATTTGTTTATTATTATTTGAAATGTTATCATGCTAAGAAATTGTTGCTAATTTCTTTGTTATTTATTATGAAAAGCATCTACTAAAAAAATTTGAACAGATTTTCATGTAAGGCTGACAAATGCCCTCCTTGCCTCCTCCCTCCCCACAAAAAAGACAAAACCAGTCCCGTTTTAAATGTTATTGTTTTGTTCTACATACATACATGAAGTAAGCTCACGCTTTTCTGGGCCATAAGTAACAAGCCCCTGCCACATGCTTCTCTTTGCAAACATTCTGCTTGCATTTGTTACAGGGCCACTCCAGCGCAGCTTCCCCTTAGTGGAAAAAAAACCTCGGCTGCGTGCCCTTAGCCAAATTTCCTGTTGCAGTGCTTCTCCCCTCCCCCTAGGAGGAAACCTTTTACTCAAGGTCACATTAATCTTCAATGAAAAGAAGAAACACAATGACTTAGACAGAAGCTACTCTTGGAACACATAATATGCCTTCAGAGAACTCACCTTTTTAACAAATGAATTGTTAACACAAAGGTTTCCTTAATTCTTTTAATTCCATCATCTCATTCAAGCAATGGTGGAAATTGGTTTTCCTGCAGTTAAAGGATGGTAGAATTCCCTTCACTCAGCAATTCGCCATGTAATGAAGCCAGCTTGTCTTCCGCTGCACCTTCTCACTTCAGGCTAGCCCTTTCCTTTCCTTACTGATGGGGCCACCCACACCATTCTGCCCGCAGGCTTTGTGGATTAAATGCTTGTACTTCTCAGTCAAGATGGTTACATCTACGTACAATTTACAGCTTGAAGGAGTTCCCATTGCCCTCCAAAGCATGTCTCACCAAAACCAACTTCCCTAAACCACTCTGTCTCCCTCACATTCTCAGGTTTCTTCTCTTTCCTCCCACTGTCTCTCAAATCTCTACAAAATATCCATCACAGATCTATTTTATGGATGCTTATCTGCGCATATCAGAAATAGAATCACAGAAGGGTTTGGGTTGGAAGGGACCTTAAAGATCATCTAGTTCCAACCCCTCTGCCCTGGGCAGGGACACCTCCCACTAGACCAGGCTGCTCAAAGCCCCATCCAGCCTGGCCTTGAACACCTCCAGGGATGGGGCATCCACAGCTTCCCTTGGCAACCTGTTCCAGTGTCTCACCACCCTCACAGTAAAGAATTTCTTCCTGATATCTCATCTAACTCTCCCCTCTTTCAGTTTGAAACTGTTACCCCTTGTCCTATCATTACACTCCTTGAACATTGCACTCCATTAGGCATATCCTCTGGATTCAGAGCAATGTGATAAATACAGCAGAAACAAATGCTGAGGGCAACCCTTTTAATGATACTGAACTTTTCCATTGCATAGATCAGTCTTATCCACAGCTGCAAACTACCTGGTTTTCTGAACACGTGGACTTTAACTCATAAATACTTCAATCCCCATAGCTATGGGCTTCCTGAACTTGACACTGAATCCTCTGCAGCCTTTACCTCAATGCTGGATTGAAGGGAAATAATTCCACATCCCACTGCTAGATTCCCTCTCACCAAACTGCATTAGCTTTTCAGATAGGATGCAACAGCTTTATACAATGAGCCTGATTCTTTCCTTGCAGCTCTGTAATACGCATGAGAGGGACAATACACGAAATACTCTGCCCTAGGGTAGTGCAGTAATGCTCCTGGCAGCTGAAGTAGTCCCTAGAGCTGCACAGAGCCCCTCAGGAGCTATTGCAACACAAAATTCAGCAGGGCTGTGCAAGCCACTCCAGAAACTGTGTTCTTCCTTGCGCAGCTACCTGGCCTGAGCCAAAGCTCTGCTGCCACGCGAGGCTCGGCATCTGCGCTACTGAGGCTGTCGGCAGAAGAGTATGATGTGTAAAAGTCACTGCTATGACACATTCTCGGGTTTGGTTTGCTGACACCCTGAAATAGTGGCTAGAGAGATAAAAGAATGGAAGGAGGCTTAGGCTGGCATTTTTTCATTTTTAGAAAACTGTACCGAAGCTATCTGCAGTGAAGGACACTTGCCAATGCAGTACATAGATATATGTCATAAAGGGAGCAAATACATGTTAGGTAAACAGGTATCTTTGCTTCATTTTGAAAAAAAATAAATTAAAAAAGGCAACAACCTCCCCCCTAGAAAGAAAAATAGAGACACACCAAAGTTCAGTAACAACAGTCCCAAGAATAAGAAAGCACAGTAAATATCTCCGGCAATTAGTAACATTTTAATAAAAGTAAAGTAATATTCAGGTGCAAGTCCTTCATTATGAAGGTGTATTTCAGCTAAAAAAAATGAACTATAGGTTTTGAATTATCTGAGGCTGTAAGGCACAGTAGTCTGTTGGAAGCCCCACTCAAAAAAACCTCACATACTTACTTTGGAAGGCAAGACACCTGAGTAGGCAAAGGCTAAAACTCAGTTCTGAGTTTGTGTGCTGTAGGGCTAAACTCTTATGACTGAATTTCATCATTAACGCAGGCAACCAAAGAGTTGTGTGGAGAATCTGTGGTGACTGCAGTTTGCTATGCATGAGCTGGAGAACGTGGGAGAGCCCTGCTGATAGCAGACTCAAGAGTATTCTCTAAAGTTAGCATTCTCCTACACAGACAGTTGTCCACCTCCTGCAGGGAGCCAAGTGGAGCCAGCCACACTGTCTGACCACCAATCTTCCAGTTCCAGCTTGATCAGTGCAAAACGTATCTTTGGTTGCATTCTGGTTAAGTCCAATATGTAAGATATACACATACATTTCCCTTATTTAATAGGAGCCTTATCCTAGGATTTATTAAATAGATGAGCTCACAGGAGGAGAACTCCTATTAAACCAGGAAAAAAAAAGACAGGAAGGGTGCAGAGAGAAGGGGAAAGAAATCTCAGTAACCTTTGATTGTCATGCCAGCAAATAATGCTGGCCAGCTTTCTACTGTACTTTTCTAAATGCAGTAATACATGTTCAATGATTGACCTTGCCACTACATTCATAACAGTTTTAATTTTGGCATTTTCCATCAGTTACTTTGGCACTTTTATATAAGCAAACACATTGTACCAGGATCTCCACACTAGTGTCTGAGGGATGTTACAGACAACTTCACTAACAGCTCTTTTGGGAGGTGAATATTATTTCTTGCTTTTCTGATTTCTTGCTTTTCAGTACATACCATTTAGGACTGACTAACAGAGAGACATCCTGAAAATAGAGGCCCTAGAAGTATCTGTTTCATATTATAAGTTTCACTGCTGATACTGTTATTAGGGAGGAAACACTTCCAGGAGGTTACAGATCCAAACATTACTTGAGTTAGCAAGACATAGGGAGAAAAAGATTACTTGGGGGCTTATAGGAAGTCTATCTACAATGAAGTTTACTTTCCATAGGGAATGCATGATAAAAATACTACTTGAAAGCTTGCTTCATAAAAATACTATTTTAAGCAAGATTATTTCTGTGCAGCAAGATTTTTTTTAAAGCAATAATTAGCAGTAGGAATGATCTGTGCCAGAGAAGAGCAAGCTTCTTGCTATTGTCTTGAATTTGGGTCTTGCCAAAGGGGAAGTAATGCACATTTTGGGCTTTTGAACAACATGAATCCATTTGTAGATTGGCCTGTTTAATAGCAGATAATTAGAAAATAATTAAGACATGCCCAGAGACATTAAACATTTGCTTTTAAACCAAAATCTCAACTTAGCAAGTACCATCCTGTTAATTACAGATTCTCAGTAACCAAATTGATTGTCTAGGCAGTTACTCAATTCACAACTCTGTCCTTCGCACCTCTCAGACACCATGTATTTTATTATTAATGTCTCTGTCAGCTAGTGAAGTGTTTTATCTGGATGTGGCATGGAGTAAATATCTTGATGGTTTTCTTGCATGACCCTGGACAAGTTAGGAGTCAAGTCTCTGCCACTTGAGTCCTGCCTGAGTGAGTTAGTGAATAGATCCTCCCATCCATACGCTTAACAGATAAATGTGTGAAATTCATTAGAATTTACCTAAAAACTCATCTGCTTCTAGCCTTGTGATAGACAGGGGTACATTCATCAAGCACTTTTGTTTAGCAGATTTTGTATTTGACAGTTTATTACAACAACAGCAACAAATATTCACTAGCCAGCACACTGGACGCTACAGAGAAAAGCCAAAAGGATTTTCTGATGTACCAGCGCTAAGCAAAACATTACAAGAAGGACTGAAGCATTGATCTAAACCCTGAAGTTACAAAATAAGGACCACCTCTTCCAGTTGCATATACAAACAATGCAAAACGGACCTGAAGTGGTTAAAACCACCAGCAACAGTAACTGCTTTGTGAAGAAATCTCACCTATCAAAGCGAAGCATTATCTCTCCAGTAACTTCCTTTTTAACTTCAGGAAAGGGAAGCAAATGAAGCAGCGTAACACTCTTGCTTCCATGCTTTGAAGAGAATGCAGCTCCCTTGGGTGTGAATGTGTCAGGAAACAAAATCAACTCCTTGACTACCCTACCTGCCTCCTAATTACATCCCAGTGGGTCTCAGAGGCAGCTGAGAATATAACTCAAATAACAATCCTTTTACTTAATATTTCACAGACATTTTTTACCAGATACTGATGTCAGCATGAACACTCAGTTCAGTTTCTGTGGGAGGTCTTTTTTCTTTTGACATGTATTTAAACAGCTATTTTCTATATGAAGTGAATTTTTTTCTCCAAAATCTATGCAGCTGTTCCTACTACAGTCTAGTATGACTTACCTACATGGAAGCAGGAAAATGCACTTGACTGTCTTTAAGTGAATTAAAATGAATTAAGCCTCCATATGGATATTTTTATTCATAATCCAAAGTGAGCTTCATTTGATTAACTGTTTCACTCCTTTAAAGAATCTACATCCAGTTAAGCACCTTTGATTCTGAACAACTTAGCAGATGAGTTTAGCACAATCCATTTAACCCACTTAGATTCAAGTTAATTCTCCTGGAGTGTTCCCATGTAGAAAACTATTAATATTCTTAAAATAAGGTAATTCAATTAAGTGGTATGCACACACCACTTCATGCATATCATCTACACTTCACACCAGAAAAGCAAAATTGCCAAAACTCCTACTAAAAACAATGTCACGCCTTTAATCCTTTTCACACTTACCTTTCTCACATTATAAAAGTCTCGATGGGGATTGCTCTTTAGTTCTTTAAATTCTGACATTTCATTTAACATCTCATGTAAACTAAATTTAGATTCTAAAAAGTTAAGCCTCCGATGGCAATATGTTTTTCTGTAAAAGAAAACACAAAAGTTAACTGTAACTTAAAACTATTTGCATTTCAAGTTCAGAAAGAATGTGAAAGACAAATATTATTTTTTTTATGAAGACCAAGACAAATCTATTCTTCTTATCATACTGGTTAACAAATATGTAAGTCAATGTCTGATACAATTTCAGACCAAAGTTACTAGTGAAACCCCAAACAGAACTCTACATAGCAATATTATGTCATTTAAGTTGTCCAAGTATTGTTTTCACTGCAGTTCTTTTGGTAACGATTATCAGAGAAAGCATAAAACCTACAACAAAATGTGATGTCAATTGCTACTACTCTGAAACCATACCTCCAACAGAGCATATTCTATATATATATTCTCATATATAACAGAAACAACCTATAATCCAGACTTATTCACTATGAAAATAATTAATAAGAAAAAAATCCCTGATGTTTATTTATCAATGTGAATATAAGAAGCCAAGGTAATATGCAATATACTTTCCTTTTTTATGCCTTAAAAATACATATATTGTGTACAAATACTTTATTTCCAAAATAATTTCTTTATGATCTTCTTAGAAAAATAAGGCTTTTTTTGTTCCTGCTTGCCTACTTCTCTGTCTTCACTTTCATCTTCTGTTAGGTTTCTCATTCTATTTTTAACCAACAACATGTTGACCATCTGTCAATTCTTATTGAATCTACAATATTTTTGTAGCACTACTAATGTAATAGCCTTCTTTTTTCTGCTTTATTGTTGACAATCGCCTTTCAGTGGGACACAAATCCCATTATGGACTTGTAAGTCCGATTCAAACACAGTCTCATTGTATCTGATACTGATCAAGACCTGTTTTCCCCCGCAGGAAGTCTTTGTTGGGTTATTATTCATGACACCGGAAGGCTGAGGAATAGGGGTGCGATTTCACCAGTTTAAGAACAGCAAAGATTAAAGAACAATGGGTTCGTGATCTCCAAGCAGCCCCACGTGTGGTAGACATAAATGACAGGAAAGCACTGGCTGCAAACAGGGAAACAATACCGTATGAAGAGCTTATGCAAGAGGATTACTGAAAAGACTTTTTCCTTTTGGTTTGTGTGTATTTATCAGGGAGTGTGAATCAGCGTGAAAAAGCTTAATCTGAAGAAGTGAAAGGAGCAGATCGCTCCTACATTCACAAAGGTGCTGAGTGTTCTAACATCCTACCAAGGCTCTTCTTATTTAGGGCTTCCTGATGAAGACCGTTACCAAAAGCTGCAAAAGAAAAGGTCTTTCAGTATGACTTTCATTTCAGGTTTTTCCTCCTTGTCCTTTAATCTTCTCCACATCTGCCTCTTGGAGTATGGAAAAAGAAACTGGAAAGTCATTTAGCCATTGCATACCGTAAACAAGCATACTCAAGCTAGCTTTGATTTGAAGCAGGAGTGCTGACAATGCTGGCAGAAGCATAGGCTTTTGCTCCTGAAAAAGTGCTTCGGGAATAGGACAGTTCTGTTCAGCCCATCTGCTTTGCCACTATCAATGCACAAGGCAGACAGATTACGCTGCAGGTGTCAGGCACAGACTCAAAGGGGAAAGAATGCATCAGGTGCAACTAAATCATCACAATGGAAGTGATGATCTCTCAAAGGCCAAAGGACTAGGAATGCAGTGCTGGCAGGCAGGGCAAATAGTTCAGATGAACAATACAGGTTCCTGCTTTGTTCCATCCTAGGTGGAATCTTTTCCTTTTCTGGTGTTGAGGCCATGAGAAACCTTGACATTACCAGTCCTCAGTTGGGAAGTAAACTTGAAAACTGGATGCATGTGTTATGCACTAGGCAAGGATGTTGCTTTGCCATGAGTGTGTCAGCTACTGTACTAGAGTTGTTGTATTTCTGGGTTTTAGAGATTTCCCAGAAGTTTGACGATTCTGGGAAGTTTCAGACCTAGTTCGACTGTGCATGCATGGATCAGATTTGCAGCACATGAGCAGTTGACATCTGGAATAAATCAGACTGAATATTTATGTTGCTGAGCCGTTCTGTATGCTCTACATATGCAGGGTTTCTCTTCATGCAGCAAAAGCAGAACAGACATGAAGGAATTCCAGGCAGTTGTTCAAAACCCTCAAATTCAGTAAAGGCCAAAACAAAATAAAAGAGGAAATTCAAGTTGCAGTTCCCATGCCTCAAGAAGTTTGAGTCAGATTTGACTTGAATGGGAACATTTGGCAAATTTCTTGCTTTTATGTTAACTGCTTCTCATCTTGCCATGGTTGATGCAGAGAAACTAAAGAAATGAAATACAGCCATATGTGGGTTTGGTTGGGGTTTGATTTTTTTCCCCCTTTTAAGTCTTTCCATGATGCATTAATGCTTGAAAAGGCAAAACAAAACAAAACACTACTGTAGAATGAGTACATCGAGGAATTAAATATCACAAAAGCGAGAAGTATTAAACTAAAGATAACCAGCAGCCTAAAGGGGCAGAGAAGAAAGAAAGAGAAACATACGTTGGACCATCTGCAATTAGAGCAAGAACGTGGCTCAGGTCAAGGGTATAAGTCTCCAGGTCAGGATATGGCAGACTCCGAGGCTCATTGAGTTCCATCATTTCTTTGTTATCATAAACAAAGGGAATGCCACCTTTCATCTTGATAACATAATCCAGATTATCTGGTGCATCATCAAGATTGTAAGGATCTTCATTTTCTTCTGGGGGTGAATGGAAATCTGGAAATAAATTTCCATTTAGAAGAAATAACTTACACAAATGGCAAAATAATTACAAAAAAGGATTTTCTGCTTCTATAATGCTTCATTTATAGCAGATCTTAACAGTTCCATTAAAATCACATTTTCAGTTACTACAAAAGATCTGTTGTTAGAACACAGCTTTATTTTGACAGACTGTAATTGCAGTCCCTCTCTAAGCAAAAGTGCCTACCTTAATTCAAATATTATACAATATTAGAGTTCTCTGAACCAATGTATAATATATTTAATACTATTCTTTATTAATGTGTGATGGCAAAAGTTTCAGAATAAGTTTCCAGCAGTATTTAAATTAGGATGATTGAAAGTACAGTTGAGATTTTTGAACAATAAAACAGTTGTTGACTTCATATCCACCTTCATAATTTGCTTTTCACCGTCTGACTCACCATTGTAATTTTGGAAGTTTGTATTTACGCACAAAGTAATGCAGCTGTTCTCATAGTGAAACATCAATCAGAAAAGAACAGGCTGTGCTTTACTTCTTTCCCTCTGTCCTTCCCACAATCCAATGAGCTAGACTAGTACATACCTACTAGGTCCCTTTCATCTTTCTCTCAACTAGTAGCAAATACACTTCAGCTCATGCTAGAGCATGTAATAATTTAAGACTCGGTGCTCTCACTCTGACCAAGGCAGTGGTTGGTTTGAAGGTTTTTTGAGGTTTAGTTGGTTTTGTTGTTTTGATTGGGGGTTTTTTTGTTTGTTTCTGTTTTGTTTGGTTGGTGGTATCTTTTTTGGTAAATAAAACTCCTTATTTTTATGCTTAATTGCTTTTGAATAGAACCAAGACGCACAGAAGCCAGAGATAGTACAACACATTTCCAGTTTTCCCCTTGGCCTTCTGATCATGACCAAAATTAGAACGTACTAGAAGCACAGCTGGAATTTGTTCAGTACAGTTTTATAATCCCTTTACAAAATTACAAATTTTTTTTTCTGAGAATCAGGTAAACACACATACTTCTGGGATATTCAGCTTATGTGAAGACTCAAACATTATCACTCATGCTAGTGAGTGTTCATTGCTTTTTTTACAGTATCTAAGGCAACTAGCATAAAATAAGTGTCTCAACTTCATCCATGTCAACTGAACTACATTCTTGGGCTCAGTCTTATCACTGAGATTTCTTTTTACCTGTTCAGTTAAGCCAAGGCAGAAAAGTAATAAACCAGTCCTTTTCTTCACCTAGAGCACCTGAATGTATGTTATAAACTGATACCATTCTTATCTCTAATATTCCTAACTATCCAGCTCAAACTTGTGCTAATTAAGATATTGTGTGACGAGATTTTATTTTTTTATGTTGTAAGTTTAAAATCATAACTGTAAAAAAAGTTATTAACCTAATAATAGCTTGGAAATATCTCCCTGGCAGCTGTTCCAAAATATCTTTCCTGTATTGAATATTCAGTGTGTTGTCTTCGTTATACTCCTTCCGTATAACAAACACTTGAAAACAATTCACCTTCTTTCAACAACTGAGCTAGAGGGTAACTGATTTTAAATTTCACTTTATGGCTAAGAAAACATTGAACATATCTACAGTGG
Organism: Rhinoptilus africanus; assembly: GCA_013400135.1. Taxonomy (NCBI): domain Eukaryota; kingdom Metazoa; phylum Chordata; class Aves; order Charadriiformes; family Glareolidae; genus Rhinoptilus; species Rhinoptilus africanus. The sequence continues at coordinate 252,334 of VXBO01001751.1, read as the reverse complement.
CATATCTGTGCAGATCAAAGGTTGCTCCTCACAGACTAATCCAAAAACTAGCAGTGCAGACTGTTTAGTCTACAAGCAAAGCTTTCAAGACACAACTCACTTAAGTGACAAGCATCATTTGTGACATACATAGTGGGGAATATGTTCAGCCTAATAAGCCTCGTTGAGATCAGAGTTTATTAACCCAGGCAGAATGCCCAGCAAATATAGCTTCCAGTCTTGGAAGTGTACCACGCCTATGAAATTACTGACTAAGGGCTTGCTAACTGGCATGTCTGTATCGTGCTTCAATTTACAATGTAGATGAGCTCATAATCTCTTTTATTTCAACATGCCAAGATCAGGAGGAATGACTTTTCATTTTAAACCATATCCATATATCTTTTTCCTGGAGGAACATAAGTGTACTATTTACCATCCCATTTGCTGCAAAAAAAAAAAAAAATCAATTATTGTCTAATATGGGGGGGTTTAAGCTTTTGACAGCTTCAAAGTTGCAGATTAGACACAGGATTTATACCTTAGGTTCACTGGTGACTCTCTACCACTTGCTAACAGAATAAATTACAGAGGCAAAGGCACTCAGAAGATATCATCACAAAAATCCAACTTACCTTTACTACAGCAGTGCATGGGTTTAATTCTACATTTTAAAAGGAACAAGAAGGATATTTACCTGGATACACTTCATCTTCAACCTTCCATTTTTCATCTTGCATGCTACACAAATACTGAGATGTTGTTCTTGGGAAGCGATGGTAGGCAAGACGTGAATACTTTTCTCGAATGAGAAGAGCTTTCACTAGACTCTTGGCAGCTTGTTCATAATCATCAACTGTAACCTGAAAGGAAAGCCTGGATAAATACTGACAAAAATGAAGCAGCATTTTTAGCAACAAGCAGAATCCCCACCGGTAAAAAGGAGACTGAATTTCCAGAAGTGCAAGTGTATGTGGCTGACCATAAGGATCTTACCCAAGGTCTCAAGGAACCAGTGACAGAAGCAGAGTCCAAATACAATGCACAAAACAGACAAACGCAAATTTTTTTCTCCTATCATATGTTACCCATGTATTTAATGCCTGATGTTTTTATTTGATTTGTTTTTTGTGATAAAAAGCATAAAACAACCTGACCTTGACTTTACCTGTTTTACTAATCAGTGTGTTCACAAAGCAATTTACAGTCTGTTGCAGAGAACCATAATATACTGGCATGTCACATTTATATACATTTACTGCTTGTGGTTTGGGACTGCCCAGATACAGAAAGCGGGGGAAAAAAAAAAATGGTTTCTTACCCCTGCACAGTAGTCCCCACTAATTGAAACTCTCTGAAACTCTGGTACATCATATGGCACTTGGACTGGCAGAAAAGCACTTGGAAGAACTGGTGTTGCAGGAGACAGAACAGGATTGGCCGATGGAGCTTTCCATTCCTGAGGTGGAATTTGTAATGACAAAGACTGGGATCGAATCATCTTGAAACTTTTCTTCCTATAAATTCATGGTATAAAGCATAAAATAAGACATGGTACAAAATACTAAATACTCTGGAAAACTGATTACAGCAAAGAAATCACTCTCTAAGAAGTTTTTACAAATGAAATCTCTCATAGCACAGGAAAAATGTTGGTCACAAAATATTTGTGGTTTTAGCTTTTTTTTCTATTGACATTTCATATCAAGTATGCTACACACAATTGCACTTACCCTCCACGCAAATACAATATGCCATAATTTATTTACAATCACTGTAAGATGCCCTAAGGTTTGTTTTATTTCACTTCTCACAAATTCAGTTTCAGTAAGTCACTGTACAGAAGGAAAATGCCATCACAGTGCGTACTTTAGTAGGAGCTGATTCTTAGAGACTGGCAGCATCAGAATTCAGGAAGTTATCAGACAGAAACAAGTGAATGTTACATACAGTAAGCTGTTATAAGTTATCATGCTACCACACACACTTCCCGTTCTTTCCAAAACGTGCAGGATTTAAAAACTCTTCTAGTTGTCAGACAAAATTTCATGCATTGTCATTCAGTTAAATTTGTAAGAAAAAGGACACAGTTATTCCTTAGGCAGTGTCTGATGAGGCTTGAGCAAAAGGCTAATATTGGTTATCAGAGTAGTAATATAGCCTGGCTTTGATACACAAGTCCATTCCTCCCCTCAGAGCACTAAATGGCTAACCCCCTTAGATTTAAAAACTTTTGCCTTTTCTCAGCAAAACTGTTGTAGATGTGTACCTTAGACAAACCAGCTAAGAAAGAATGCTGTATTTTTCACTGAAGTAATTGTAATACCTCAAGTGGAGTTTTGTAATATCTCTAAAGATTTAATTAATTTTCCTTATTCAGTTTAAATGTATGTAAATGTACTTTAAATAGTCATATAATAAATAAATATAATGCTATGAACTACCTGTGATATCACTCTTTTTTGCACTGTGGAAATACTCCCTTATTTCATAAAATAGATGCCAAAGCCTTAAAACGTTAGTAAGAACCACTAACAAAGAAAAAGGAATACTGGAATACTCTCTGGAAGTTGCATGTTACTTCTGTGACATTCTGAAGAATAAGAACATACAGTGCCAGTATGATTAACACCCTATGACCAAATTCCATCCTCTCTTAAGTACTTGTAGCCACATTTTAAATTAGTATGAAATTCTTGAAAGGCAGTATTGGATCAACTGCAACTGAAAACAACAGAAGTTTTACTCATATAAGTGTCCTTGAAGTACACTTCAGTCCTGTAGGGCAGGGGTGAATACCTGTTCTATTCCCACATGTAAACATTATACATATAATACCCCACTTCCCACAGTTAAACTTGTGCAAAACTTAAGGTATAGTTTGACAGAACATATTTCTGTAAGGCAATTTCCTAAACTAAAAGTGAAACTTACTAGTTCAGGAGGAAAGATATACCAAATAGTTGTTTGAATTAAAACATCTAGTTTTCCTTTCCAGGCTTGCTTATGAACATGCCAACTGGGAAACTCACTTGCACAACTAAAACCAAAAGTCTCAGCTCATATCATCAATGCATCATACCTTAATTTAACTAAATCTACTCTTCTCCCTTCTGTTCCAGAAATACAATGCCAAGCATTGCCCAGCTGATTGTCTGCAGCTAACGGGGTACATGTGTTTAGCTATCACTTTCAAAGGCTTCCTTGTTGGTCTGCTTTTTGAGGAGTCTGTACACATCCAGGTCATTTGGTGTCAGACTGCTGCTGAGCTCATGTAACTCTAGGAAATAGTCGAGCCAGTCCACTGAAGTTAAGATACTGGAATAGCCTAATTATCAGGGTAAGGCTACCTCTCTCACAGAAGAAAATCATAAAGCAAATCAAGTTTGGCTTCATTAGACTCATGGGTGACTGATTCATGGGTGATTTAAAGGTGGACTGTACTTTTTCTTTTTTGAGAAAACTCAAAATGTGCACTTTTATGGCTGATGGTGGTTAGATTTTATCTCCATAGGTTAAAGAAACCTACTAATAACCTATTTATGCCAATACTACTTTTCACCTTCTCTCTTGATGTTAGATGTCAAGTCTTTGCTTTCATCTATTTTTACAGAGACTAAAAGAAGTATCATACCACTGTCATCTTCACTGTATTAAAATTTTCCATTTCTCTGAATGAAACTAAAATAAAGGTGGGAGGAGAATGTTTGTTTTCCTAACTCTTTTTACATTAAAGAGTCTTAGGGTTGTGTTCACTTCTACCCAGATATGCTGTTTGTTAAACTTGCATAAGCAATATCTATGCTATTGCTGAAAATGAAGCTGAGACAACCTCACCAACCCAAGCTCCCTAGGGCCCATCCCCACACCTTCTGCACAGCAAGGAAGGACATCACACAGGTGCCCTTGGTACCTGCTCTTGACCTTTCTGCTGAAGTAATGAGGCAGAATGTTACTTGCCAGATATTTCAATATTAACTCAAACTCATTTAAAAGACTATTTTCCCCTAAGAAAGCAACTACTGAACAAACCTTTTAGCTGTTTCCAAAGACTGTTGTTCTGCCAGTTCCTTCTGCAGTTCTCTTTCCTTGGCCTCTTTCTGCCCAATAGGGCAGTCTTCAGGCACTGTGAATAGTGACAAGGCATCCTTGCTGTCTTCTTCTCGGAGAACTTTAGCAAATACCTTCTCTGCTAGAAGTCGCACATGCTCATCAACCTCTGAGATGTTCAGCTTTGGAAACTGTCTGGGCATCTCGGCTAATAAGAAAAACAGTTGAAAAAGTTGTAACTACAGGAAGAATAAAGATACTAAAGAGAATACAATAATAAAGAGATGAGAAAAGAATAAGATAATAAAGAGACTGGTATTTTTCACGGTATGGCTATCAAAATTATGAGCTTAGAGCACAAGCAGGACAATACACAGAATTTAAACTAGTATGCAGTACACAAGAACCACAGGTATGCACTGCGCATCTTTACTTGTGGAGCCATGCCAATTTATGAATTGGGAACTCCTTGGTTTAGTCATGAAAATCCTAAATTACGTATGTAGTCATTTGCCAGTAGATTCCACTTACTCACATACCAGATAGACTATTATTTGTGATACAATGTATACTCAGCTGCAGGTACTTGCCCTGAACTTGAAAATCACATTCACCCAGTTGCTTGCTTTCTTCCCTGCTCAGGGACTTTAAACCAAGTTAGAAAAGACAGTTGCACATTTCTACCTAACCCCATCCTTTCCACAAATAAGAAAGTCATGGAGCTGCTGTGAAGTAAAATGGTTGCTCAACAGGAGCAAGTATAGTGTAGTTCACTCGATGGCTTTCCCCTACCACCCGCCAGTTGTTTTCAGTAGTTCATATCCTGCTTCTGAATTGTATGTGGAAAGGAGATAGGATATGGACTTTAATTTCTACTTGGCATTTAAATATTAGTTTTCTAAAAAATTTGGTTTATATTTTTATTTAATTAGTCCTTCATCACAGAATAGTTCCATTTTTTTATAGCAGCACTACTGAAAATACCATCTTTAGTGTTTCTTCTGTAGTTTCATGGCTTTATTTATATTTCATTCTCATACAATCCAAAGTGTGACATATCTGGTAGCATTCTGAAGGGGGGAAAAATACAGTCCTTGTAAGCTACCGACAGGCATTATTTATTATGTACTATACAGCTTTTTGAATGCCTTCAGTATGATGGAGTTTGTAACAAATAAGATTAAATTCTTATTACATAAGTTAAAAATAGCAATGAACATGTCACAAGTGCTGCCAGAATGAGAAGTCTGGGTCCAAAACTGGCATTTCAGAATCCTTTTTGGTTACAATACTGCAAACATATTTTATAAGACAGCATTCATTTAAGTCATGAGATATGCTGAAAGTCAGCATGGAGCACGGCAGTTTTTAATCACTCCAAGCATACCTTATCAGGGCCCCCATTACAGTATTTCTGTAGGCATCCTGCAAGTTTCACATGTTGATATGTGATCCTTTTTGATATGCGATCCTGTTGTTTTCAGACTAAAAGATTCTAATCAATGTCCACCTGTTTTCACAGTTGCTTTGACAACATTTTTGCTTCTATTCTAAAAGCAAATATAGTGTGAAAAAGTGACCAGAGGTACACTGGACCGTAACATGGCAGTTTAGTGATCATCTGCATTTTATAATGAATTCACAGCCCAGTGGAAAAACATCACTGGTTTTTAAACCTGTGGATCTGACTCTATGCAGTTTTTCTGTTTGAGGAGTATTTGTTTTAGGATTAGTGTTAAGTCTTCTTAAAAATCAAGTATAACTACATAAGAAATATAAAAATACATACACATTTAGCTGAATGATTCAATGATAATGCATTATGGTGTCTTAGAAGCATCCAAACTTAGATTCAGTTTCCTAATTTCAAACCTCAGTGAAGTCATGGGAGTCTTTCCACTGACCCCAATGAACACAGCTGTCAGCAACAGTAACTGCCATGCATACAGTTGCCAGCAACAAGGGCCTTTTGGACCACTTCATCCAGGCAAGAACAGTCTTTATAGTTACTCGATTACAATAAGAGTGCTAGCTATAACAGTAAAATGTGGAATAATAATGTTTCTTCTGCTGCTAAATCAGCAATTAAAGTATTTTCAGTACTAGCTGTCTAGGACAGGAAAAAAATCAATGGGTTGTATGTTTATCATTGGCTGAGCATTTTACTAGTATAAATGAACTTTTTCTTGGAGAATGATGATCAGAAACAGAAATGCAGTAGGAAATACATGACATAAGAAACTATACTGTATGTTAAATCATTACAATAAGATAGTGAAGAGTCAGAATGTATAGATACAAGTACAATCCTCTACTGAGAGCAAAGATTTTCTTCTTTCTTACAGAACCTGATCTCATGTTCCTCACTCAAGCAAATAAGAGACTAAGGCAGAGAAGACTCAGAAAGGTAGGTTCACCCACATCACTGCTAGCTTATGTCACTGAAATGAATTCAATAAACCTAAAATAGTCATGAGGCACTTCATGCAATACTCATGCAAGCTGTGCCATGCTGAACTGGAAGAGGGATGAAGATCTTGTATTCAGCATCCTTCTATAGAAGTGCTGTCCATTACCCAAGGTAAGGGACTGGGAGAGCGACAACTAGACATCTTAATGGGATGGGGAGGGGGTATAAATGCAGCACCCAGCAAATGCTCTTTTCCTAAACGTCCCTCAGAAAGAAAGGCTGCTTTGGTTGCTCTGTAGCTCTGCACCTTTGTGGAAGACAAGAAAGCTATTTCGCTTGCAACATGCTGCATGAAGAGTGATGGAATGATTATTTAGAAAGCAATTATCGATCAGGGATTTAATGGGCTTGAACACGTAACGAGCATATGCCATGAAATCAACACCACCCGCCGCCTCCAAGCGCCCGCGGCCGGGGTCGGGCAGCGGGGGGAGCCGCATCCCGCCGCCGGGCGCAGGTGGGGCAGGGCCGGGCGCGGGGCCCGGCCGGCGGCCG